>CM029399.1:27153253-27560753 GCA_017139565.1 Luffa aegyptiaca | reverse complement strand
GAACCTCACGTTGTGAACTTTTGAGGACGTGAGAGCAAAACTTGATTCATGAAAATCGTGTTTTGATATATTCCCTCCCACTAAGTATTTTTATAATTATACCGTCTATTACTTAGGTAAATTCCGGCTAAATGAATCTATCTAAGTCTATGCCTGTATATAACTTTTGTATATATAGGTCTTTTCTCTAATGTCTAGGCGGATTAAACACTTTTAACTACCTAGATACATTGCATGCTAATATAACTATGGTTAATTCAACTCAAGTTCCAGCTCAGTTCCTAGGTAGCAGGTGTTCCGTAAACCGTCATCTTAAGTACCTTCAGCCTTAGACAGAACTTTACCGGTAGAGTTCCCTTATAACCAATAGTTATGATAAATCTTTACTCTAAAGATCTAGGTGAATTAAACTCTTTTAATTGACCTAATGATATTGCATGCTAACATAACTATGGTTAATTCAACTCAAGTTCTGAGTCAGTTCCCACGTAGCAGGTGTTCCGTAAACCGTCATTGTCACACCCCCTCCCGGACCACCTGCTAGCTTAGCCCGAAAGACGGCGTGAAGCCAACAGACATCGTCACCTCTAACGATCCCTGTTGACCCTACTGAAACGTTGAACCTGATAAACATTCTAATCATAGATATAAAACATTCTATATGAAACACCACACAGCGGAATCCACGGAAACCTTTCAACATACACATGGTGCAGCCCTGACATAACCTGGTTTGGAAAGTAACCTGATATAGATATCACGACCAAAACATATACAACTAGGGTTATACATCCACGACCTCTAGGACTATATTATACAACCCTTACAAAACATTTACAATATGAACGGACTCAATATACAACTCCAACCACGTACTGGAGCTTGATCTAGAACTTTCAGCAGACGTTGGCAGTGTATCAGGCACCGGGAGCTCGATCTCTACCTCAAAAGTGGAAAACATTTTGAAAGAATGAGCTACGAAGCCCAGTGAGTGACTAATTTTAAAACTCTAAATCTGGAAGTCAAAACACGTGATAAACCTTTAAATGTATAAATATGCTCAGTCAAAGCGTTTAACATAAACGTGTAAGGATAAAGGCTTTCTAAAACATTTCGCAAGTCCGTCATTAAGAATCTAGCAAGGCATATCAAGTATATCAAACGTTTTAACTAACATGACCGATCTACGTTGTGTAGGGCACGCCCAGTACAACCAACGTTTACTAGTCCTACGATGTAGTGGGGCCCGCCCAGCACTCCCATCGTCTTTTTCGTAGTGGGGCCCGCCCAACACTCATGACAGCATCGTTGTCACGGAGTACACTCAACGTCGACAACGGAATATAACCTGTGTGCACACGGTACCATATAGCCTCGGGCTCAATATCTCAGTCATGTAGTCAATAGAAATCTCAGAAAATCACATGAAAACATTAAAACATGCCTGCTTATCGTTATCTTTCGTAAAACTTAAGCTTACTCAGCTTGCTCGTGAAAAACTGAAAATCATTTAAAAAAAATACTTGCTAACAAACACTTTACTTTAAAAGATACCGTTTCAACTACTTTTCATAAAGTCATTAGCCACGTGCTCATAAATAAACCTCATTAGAAAATCTGAGCTCAGAACTCATGCTTGAAACTGTTCATAAAAATCATATATCATTCATGGTAAAGCATATAAAACATATAATCATGAACAACCGTTTAAGAACATTTTCGAAATTCATTTTGTCACTCACAGTCTTATCTAGTTCCCCGGTTTGTAGACTTGACCTATTTCCTCTTGGCCTGTCAAATAACCAAAACCGAGCATTAGAACCATAGATAGCTTTGTCTTTCCATGCTCATGAATCTTTAAACAATTGGATTAAGAATCACATTCACACTCCACTCTCCATATTTTCCAGATTCTATACCCTAACTTCCAACACCCATAACTTCCTCAATACTTAACCAAAATTAATGAAATACACATCAAACTCTTCATTTTCGAACACTCTACAACTTACCTGAAGAAATGAAAACGAGATTCCTAACCAATTTGTCCAGAAATGCCCCGAAATCAGACAACACAGATTCGAGCTTCTCTGTTACCCTTTATCTTCCTCCTGCAATTAAACCTACTTCAAGTCATTTTTGGCTCACGAATTCTTCATGAACGTTGTAGATAATTGAATAAGCTTTCCAACCATACCAAAAGAGCTTCTGATTCAACTTGTACACCCCAGAATGCTCAAAACATCAGAGAAAACCAGAGATCCTCCTGCTTTGCTCGAAAATCCTGTGGTCTGTTTTCCATTCCAAAAACCATCAACTTCTCATACGATTTAGGTAAAGCTTCCTTCATGAAATTTGTTAGAAAATGAACTAACTTTCAAGAAAATCAAACCTCACCTCTTGATTCCTTCTGTGTAGCTCAAACCGAATAAAAAACCAGAGGTTGACAGGTTGATCTCAGATCCTGCAATGGCTGGCTTTGCAAGAGCTTTTCCCTATCTTCTTCAACCTCAAACCACGAAATTCTTCTTCTTCCTCCTCCTTCACTCTCTCCTTAAAGTTCTCTGAAAGTTTTAGTGGAAAAGGATGAGAAATGAGGCTGATAATGGGCTGATAAGAATGCTAGTCGGTGGTGCCCTTCTTGCTGTCCATTCCCAACTTGGTATTAGAGCGGTTAGCTACATGGGAAATGAGACATGGCAGTTAGTGCTAAGAAAAATCCAGGAAGTAAATAGTTAGACGTTGGGTCGATTTAGATAGAACTAGCAGAGTACGGTCCGAGTGTTGTTGAGAGTGAGTCCAGTCCGTACTAGAATGTGGGTATAAGTTTAGTATCATGCATCTGAGTTAAGTATCTATAGCATGTTTGATGTGTTGATATGTTATAGGAGTCATGCCACCACGTACCAGCAGACGACGTAGGTAGAATCAGGACGGGACGCAGGATCCTACCCAAAGTCAATCTGAAAGGGGATCCAGTACCCCGAGAGGTCAGAATGAGGCAGGGAGTGAGCGATTTGCTAGATCTGCACAAGAGATCGGTAGGCCAGAGAAAGCAGGGCCTAGTGATCCGGAAAAGATGTATGGGATTGAACGGTTGAAGAAGTTAGGAGCCGCAGTGTTTGAGGGTTCCACGGATCCAGCTGACGCCGAGGTTTGGTTGAATATGTTGGAGAAATGCTTCGACGTGATGAGTTGTCCTGAGGAGTGAAAAGTCAAATTAGCCACATTCCTTTTGCAGAAGGAGGCGGAGGGATGGTGGAAGTCCATTATAGCCAGGCGCAGTGATGCACGTACGTTAGATTGGCAGACATTCAGGGGCATATTCGAGGAAAAGTATTACCCCACCACATATTGTGAGGCGAAGAGAGATGAGTTTCTGGAGCTGAAACAAAGGTCACTTTCAGTGGCCGAGTACGAGAGAAAGTATACCGAGCTTTAACGGTATGCTGAAGTGATTGTGGCATCTGAGAGTGACAGGTGTCGCAGGTTTGAGAGAGGGCTACGTTTTGAGATACGTACCCCAGTTACCGCTATTGCCAAGTGGACGGATTTTTCTCAGCTAGTAGAGACTGCTTTACGTGTGGAGCAGAGTATTATAGAGGAAAAGGCGGCATTGGAGCCTAGTCGTGGAGCTCCAACAGCTAGTGGTTTCGAGGTCTTGAGCAGCGGAGGTTCACACCTGGAGTGAATGTTTCAGGCCGTCAAGACTTCAAGCGCCGATCTGGTGGCCAGTTGTCGAGGCAGATGAGTTCGGGTAGTGCTTATCAGAGGCAGAGTCAGAGAGCCCCCAGTCAGTCTGCGAGTTCAGTAGCAAGACCGCGAACGGGTCAGGAGTCCGTTGCTAGTGAATCCAGGAGAACCCCATGTGTAAGTTGTGGCAAGAATCATCGGGGTCAGTGTCTTGTTGGCGCCGGTGTGTGTTACCAGTGTGGACAACCAGGGCATTTCAAGAGGGATTGTCCACAGTTGAGGACAACAGTTCAGAGGGACCAGGGAGTTGAGTCCCACACAGTTGAGCAGGAGAGAATCCCAGCAGCCGCAGGAGAGGGAACCAGTGGTGCAAGGCAAAAGGGAGTTGTGGGGAGACTTAGGCAGCAGGGAAAAGTCTACGCCATGACTCAACAGGAAGCAGAGGATGCACCAGATGTGATTACTGGTACGATTTTGATTTGTAATGTACCTGCACGTGTTTTATTAGATCCAGGCGCTACGCATTCCTTTGTTTCTAGTATGTTTTTAACTAAGCTGAATAGGATGCTAGAGCCTTTATCTGAGGAGTTAGTCATATGCACTCCAGTTGGTGACATTTTATTAGTTAATGAGGTGTTGCGTGATTGTGAGGTTGTAGTAGAAGGTCTCTGTATGTTAGTGGATCTTCTTCCCCTAGAGTTGCAGGCGTTGGATGTGATTTTGGGAATGGATTTCTTATTCACTCACTATGCTTCTATGGATTGCCATAGGAAGGAAGTGACTTTTAAGAAACCAGGTTTGACTGAAGTAGTTTTCAGAGGTGAGAGGAAGATTATTCCTACGAGTTTGATTTCGGCTCTGAAAGCTGAGAAGTTGTTGAGGAAGGGTTGTACAACGTTTCTTGCACACGTAGTAGAGGTGCAAGAAGAAAAGCTGAAACCAGAAGATGTTCCTGTGGTGAACGAATTTCTTGATGTTTTTTCGGCTGATCTATCGGGTTTGCCACCTGATAGAGAGGTGGAGTTCACTATTGAATTGTTACCAGGAACATCACCTATTTCACAGGCACCATACAGGATGGCTCCGAGCGAGCTTAAGGAGCTGAAGGTGCAGTTGCAAGAACTAGTTGACAAGGGATACATCAGGCCTAGCGTATAACCTTGGGGAGTTCCAGTGTTATTCGTGAAGAAGAAAGATGGTACCCTGAGATTATGCATTGATTACAGGCAGTTAAACAAGGTCACGATACGTAACAAGTATCCTCTACCACGCATCGATGACTTGTTTGACCAGTTAAGGGGAGCAGCAGTGTTCTCTAAAATTGATCTGAGGTCAGGATACCACCAGTTGAAGGTTAGGGAATCAGATATTCCTAAGACAGCATTCAGGACGAGGTATGGGCACTATGAGTTTTTAGTGATGCCATTCGGTTTAACGAATGCGCCAGCAGTTTTCATGGACCTCATGAACAGGATCTTCCATCAGTATTTAGATCAGTTTGTGATAGTGTTCATCGATGACATACTAGTTTACTCAATTGTCAGGAAAGCCCATGAGGAACATCTGAGGATTGTTCTACAGACACTACGTGATAAACAGCTATACGCTAAGTTCAGCAAATGTGAGTTCTGGTTGAATCAAGTGGTGTTCTTAGGGCATGTAGTTTCAGCGGACGGAGTTAGTGTTGACCCACAGAAAGTGGAAGCTGTTGTCAACTGGGAGAGACCAGCTAGTGCAACAGAGGTACGTAGTTTCCTAGGCCTAGCCGGATACTACAGACGTTTTGTTGAGGATTTCTCACGGTTAGCATTACCCTTGACAGCTTTGACAAGGAAGAATGCTAAGTTTGAGTGGTCGGATAAATGCGAACAGAGTTTTCAGGAGCTGAAGAAGAGATTGGTGACAGCACCTATTCTAGCACTTCCTGTAATAGGGAAGGAGTATGTGATCTATTGTGATGCTTCAAGGCAAGGATTAGGTTGCGTGCTGATGCAGGAAGGAAAGGTGATAGCTTATGCTTCAAGGCAGTTGAAGAAGCATGAGTGTAATTACCCTACCCATGATCT
Source organism: Luffa aegyptiaca (assembly GCA_017139565.1). Lineage (NCBI taxonomy): Eukaryota > Viridiplantae > Streptophyta > Magnoliopsida > Cucurbitales > Cucurbitaceae > Luffa > Luffa aegyptiaca. The sequence goes on along the minus strand of CM029399.1, from coordinate 27,554,994 downwards.
TGAGCTAGCAGCAGTTGTTTTAGCACTGAAGATCTAGAGACATTATTTATTCGGTGAGAAGTGCCACATTTTCACAGATCATAAGAGTCTGAAGTATATCTTTGATCAGAAAGAGTTGAATCTAAGGCAGAGGCGATGGCTAGAACTGATTAAAGACTATGACTGTACCATAGAATATCATCCAGGTAAGGCTAACGTGGTAGCAGATGCGTTAAGTAGGAAGTCGAGACTTCCGAAGAGTGCCTTGTGTGGTATTCGAGCAAGCTTGCTAAGTGAGTTAGGAGGTTTCAAGGCAGTTATGACTGTAGGAAGCTCAGGGAGTCTTTTAGCTCAATTTCAGGTTAGGTCTTCTTTAGTAGCAGAGATTGTGGGAAGACAGCCAGAGGATAGTAATTTGCAGAAGATGCTTGCAAAGTCCAAGCAAGGCCCAGAGGCAGAATTTGAGTTGAGAACAGACGGAGCCATAGTTAAGTAGGGAAGACTATGCGTTCCGAGTATTAGTGAGCTTAAGAGTGCTATATTAGAGGAAGCTCACAGTTCAGCTTACGCTATGCATCCAGGAAGCACCAAGATGTATAGAACTCTGAAGAAAACTTATTGGTGGCCTGGGATGAAGCGGGAGATAGCTGCATATGTCGATAGATGTTTGATCTGTCAACAGGTTAAACCAGTGAGACAGAGGCCAGGAGGACTCCTTAATCCACTGCCAGTGTCGGAGTGGAAGTGGGAGCATATTACTATGGATTTTCTATTTGGATTACCTCGTACTTCTAGTGGACATGATGGTATATGGGAAATAGTGGGCAGACTCACCAAGACAGCACGGTTTATACCGATTAAAGCGACGTCTACACTAGATCAGCTAGCTAAACTATACGTCGACAGGATTGTGAGTCAACATGGAGTTCCAGTGTCCATAGTTTCAGATAGGGATCCAAGGTTTACTTCTAAGTTTTGGCCTAGTGTGCAGAAAGCAATGGGAACAAAGTTGAAGTTCAGTACAGCGTTCCATCCCCAGACAGATGGTCAGTCAGAGAGGACCATCCAGACCTTAGAGGACATGTTGAGAGCATGTGTCCTTCAGTTTAAGGGAAGTTGGGATACCCACTTATCACTTATGGAGTTCGCTTATAATAATAGCTACCAGTCTAGCATCGGCATGGCACCATTCGAGGCTTTGTATGGCAGACCATGCAGGACTCCTGTGTGCTGGAACGAAGTGGGAGAGCGAAAGCTAGTTGGTCCTGAGTTGGTACAAGTTACGTCAGACTATATTAAGCGGATTAGGGAGAATCTGAAAATAGCTCAGGATCGACAGAAGAGCTATGCAGATAAGCGACGAAGAGACTTAGAGTTCCAGGTTGGAGATCAAGTTTTCTTGAAGTTATCTCCGTGGAAAAGTGTTCTTCGCTTTGGGAGGAAAGGTAAGCTGAGTCCTAGATATATTGGACCTTACCAGATAATAGAACGAGTTGGACCGGCAGCCTATAGACTTGAATTGCCAGCGGAACTCGCTCGAATACATGATGTTTTTCATGTGTCCATGTTGAGGAAATATATTCCAGATCCATCACATGTGTTGCAAGGGCAACCGATTGAACTAAAAGAAGACTTGAGTTATAAAGAGGAAGTGGTTCAGATCCTCGACAGAAAGGAGCAAGTTTTGAGAAACAAAACAATCCCACTCGTGAAGGTTCTTTGGAGACATCACGGAGTTGAGGAGGCAACTTGGGAATCGGAAGATCAAATGAGGAGGAGTTACCCGACACTCTTCACCTAAGAACTTCTAAATTTCGAGGACGAAATTTCATAAGGGGGAGGTAAGTTGTAAACCCGAGACTTTCCCTTAGATAATTTTCTCTTATCATCTATTGTGGCTTCATGGTTGAATCTAAGTTGTTGGAAATTATACACTTAAAAAGAAAGGAGATGGGAAAGAAGAAAAGAAAATAAATGGAAAAGGAAAAGGAAAAGGAAAAAGAAAAAAAAAAAGAAAAAAGAAAGAAAAGAAACGAAGTGGGAATGGACAGCAAGAAGGGCACCACCGACTAGCATTCTTATCAGCCCATTATCAGCCTCATTTCTCATCCTTTTCCACTAAAACTTTCAGATCACTTTAAGGAGAGAGTGAAGGAGGAGGAAGAAGAAGAATTTCGTGGTTTGAGGTTGAAGAAGATAGGGAAAAGCTCATGCAAAGCCAGCCATTGCAGGATCTGAGATCAACCTGTCAACCTCTGGTTTTTTATTCGGTTTGAGCTACACAGAAGGAATCAAGAGGTGAGGTTTGATTTTCTTGAAATTTAGTTCATTTTCTAACAAATTTCATGAAGGAAGCTTGACCTAAATCGTATGAGAAGTTGATGGTTTTTGGAATGGAAAACAGACCACAGGATTTTCGAGCAAAGCAGGAGGATCTCTGGTTTTCTCTGATGTTTTGAGCATTCTGTTGTGTACAAGTTGAATCCGAAGCTCTAGTTGGTATGGTTGGAAAGCTTATGCAATTATCTACAACTTTCATGAAGCATTCGTGAGCCGAAAATGACTTGAAGTAGGTTTAATTTCAGGAGGAAGATAAAGGGTAACAGAGAAGCTCGAATCTGTGTTGTCTGATTTCGGGGCATTTCTGGACACATTGGTTAGGAATCTCGTTTTCATTTCTTCAGGTAAGTTGTAGAGTGTTCGAAAAGGAAGAGTGTGATGTGTATTTCATTAATTTTGGTTAAGTATTGAGGAAGTTATGGGTGTTGGAAGTTAGGGTATAGAATCTGGAAAATCTGGAGAGTGGAGTGTGAATGTGATTCTTAATCCAATTGTTTAAAGATTCATGAGCATGGAAAGACAAAGCTATCTATGGTTCTAATGCTCGGTTTTGGTTATTTGACAGGCCAAGAGGAAATAGGTCGAGTCTACAAACCGGGGAACTAGATAAGACTGTGAGTGACAAAATGAATTTCGAAAATGTTCTTAAACGGTTGTTCATGATTATATGTTTTATATGCTTTACCATGAATGATATATGATTTTTATGAACAATTTCAAGCATGAGTTCTGAGCTCAGATTTTCTAATGAGGTTTATTTATGAGCACGTGGCTAATGACTTTATGAAAAGTAGTTGAATTGTATCTTTTAAAGTAAAGTGTTTGTTAGCAAGTATTTTTTTTAAATGATTTTCAGTTTTTCACGAGCAAGCTGAGTAAGCTTAAGTTTTACGAAAGATAACGATAAGCAGGCATGTTTTAATGTTTTCATGTGATTTTCTGAGATTTCTATTGACTACATGACTGAGATATTGAGCCCGAGGCTATATGGTACCGTGTGCACACAGGTTATATTCCGTTGTCGACGTTGAGTGTACTCCGTGACAACGATGCTGTCATGAGTGCTGGGCGGGCTCCACTACGGAAAAGACGATGGGAGTGCTGGGCGGGCCCCACTACATCGTAGGACTAGTAAACGTTGGTTGTACTGGGCGTGCCCTACACAACGTAGATCGGTCATGTTAGTTAAAACGTTTGATATACTTGATATGCCTTGCTAGATTCTTAATGACGGACTTGCGAAATGTTTTAGAAAGCCTTTATCCTTACACGTTTGTGTTAAACGCTTTGACTGAGCATATTTATACATTTAAAGGTTTATTACGTGTTTTGACTTCCAGATTTAGAGTTTTAAAATTAGTCACTCACTGGGCTTCGTAGCTCATTCTTTCAAAATGTTTTCCACTTTTGAGGTAGAGATCGAGCTCCCGGTGCCTGATACACTGCCAACGTCTGCTGAAAGTTCTAGATCAAGCTCCAGTACGTGGTTGGAGTTGTATATTGAGTCTGTTCATATTGTAAATGTTTTGTAAGGGTTGTATAATATCGTCCTAGAGGTCGTGGATGTATAACCCTAGTTGTATATGTTTTGGTCGTGATATCTATATCAGGTTACTTTCCAAACCAGGTTATGTCAGGGCTGCACCATGTGTATGTTGAAAGGTTTCCGTGGATTCCGCTGTGTGGTGTTTCATATAGAATGTTTTATATTTATGATTAGAATGTTTATCAGGTTCAACGTTTCAGTAGGGTCAACAGGGATCGTTAGAGGTGACGATGTCTGTTGGCTTCACGCCGTCTTTCGAGTTAAGCTAGCAGGTGGTCCGGGAGGGGGTGTGACAGTCATCTTAAGTACCTCCAGCCTTAGACAGAACTTCATCGGGAGATTTCCCTTATAACCATAGTAATGTAAACTCTTTACTCTAAAGATCTAGGTGAATTAAACTCTTTTAATAAACCTAGTGACATTGCATGCTAACATTTAACTATGATTAAGTCAACTCCGGTATTCCGGGTTAGTTCCCAGGTAGGAGGTGTTCCGTAAACCGTCATCTTAAGTACCCCCAGCCTTAGACAGAACTTAACCGGTGGAGTTCCCTTATAATCATAGTAATGTTTTCCCTACTTAGTCAATTAAAACTATTTTTAATTTTAAGTAAGAAAATACTTCTAATCCTATTAGAATTATAATGAGCTTAGGTCTAATTAATTTTAAACATGGAAAATTGCAGTGGGTGGCAAATTGGACCAAATTAATAGCACATATAGCACCATGTAAAAAAAATTGCAAATATAGCAAAATCTATCGGAGTCTATCTGATAGACTTCGATTATCAGAGTTTATCAGCAATAGACTCTGATTAATCAGAATCTATCAGTCTACTGATAGACTCCAATTATTCAGAGTCTATCAGTGTCTATTGCTGATAAACTCTGGTTAATAAAAATCTATCAGTGTCTATCAGTGACTATCACTGATAGACTTTGATTAATCGAAGTTTATCAGCGATAGACACTGATATACTTTGAATAATCAGAGTCTATCAGTGATAGACACGGATAGAATCCGACAACAACTTTTTGGTCTTGTACAATTAATTTTGCTATATTTGCAATTAGTTTGAAACTGTGCTATATTTGCTATTAATTTGGTCCAATTTGCCATCTATGCAACTGCCCCTTTAAACATTTTAAAATTGATTCATTTTAACCTAAGGTCCTATGTTTGCATGCAACTCTTTGTTATAGGTTGACGGTTTCTAATCAATTTTATAACTTATTATAAAATTTTAATGATTAGCCCTATAACATGCTTCTACGGTGTTGGAAAAATAATAATCATATTCTAATTATTAAACATCATATCATTATGACGTCGATAACGATAATATAACGATTATATTAATCTAAAGTGGTGTCATGCTTCATGCAATTTCAATTTCATTTAATTAATATCGATTATATTAATTAAACATCCATGAAATTAAATTACATGAAATTTGACATTAATATAATATAACTCTTATATTAATCTAATTAATGTCATGCTCAATGCTATTCCATTTTCATTTAATTAATATAACATTTTATATTAAATCATACATGAAAACAAGCATTGATTTATATTTATTATTTTCATTCATAATATAACTAATTATATTAATTCTCATGAAAATAATCCTAAGCATGCATGCTACATTAATTAAATATAACAATTATATTTAGCTAAATTAATGTCATGCATCATGCTTCACCAATTTCATATATTTAATATAACAATTATACTAAATAACTCATGAAATTAAATTCATGCATAATTACCATACATTATAACAATTATAACATAAATATGCATGAAAACATGCTTAACCTATGGTGGGAATTTAAGCTATATGACATCCATAAAACAAATAAATAGCAATTGAACCAGTTAATTTTGGCCCCTAGGATAAAATAAAGCATAAATTACAATAATTATAGCTAAATTCTATCCTAAAAGTCCTTCTGCAGCTCCAAATACTGGTCTAGACCGCTCGAACTGACCCGAACCACTTTGAACCAGCTACGAAAACCACGAACCGAGCCAAATTCAAGCTGAACCGGACCAAATCGGTCCCAGCCCAGCCAGACCGCGTGAACCGGACCTCCCAACCGCCTTGAACCGTCCTGTTGCGAATCCCTAACGCATGCTGCAATCGTGACAGCGTCGCGATTTCTCTGATTTTTATCTCATAAAAACCTATTCTAGACCCGGAGTTACATAGGACTCGATTTTACATAAAATACCCGAAACACCGGGCCCTTACATGATCAAATCACATAAAACAGTAAAATCTATAACCATAAAATTAACCTAAACAGTTCAATGCAAACCATACATACATTATGCATTAATCAATCCCACCAATAGCCAATGCAAATTTTAGAGAAACAAAATTAGATCTACGATCGACTCTGATACCAATTGAAGGATTGGAATTCCGTAATTCCGTAAAGCGGAAGCATGATTGGGATCGATTAGTAATTAATTTTGTTTAACCTAAAATACCAATACATTGGAAATAAACTTAGAACTATTCTATATTTATATCAAGGCTAAGCATACAAAAATATTAGATCTAAATCTAATTTATATAGTAACAAATTACTTACTCTCGTTGACGACTCAGATTGAATTCACCAACTTCTTGTGAATTAATCACGAACTAGTGTGAACACCACCACTATGGCTACACCGATATGACTCTGAGACTTCTAGAGGCAGGAGACTGGTGGGAATCTAGAGGCAGCCTTGAGGGGAATTCTCTGAGAGTAGGAGAATGAATGGGATACCTTTCACCCCACCCAGGGGTCCTATTTATAGGTAAAGGCCAAAACCTTTTTCCTAGGAAAAGGAAGACCCTTACCTAATAGGAAAAGATCTCTAATTTTAATAAATAAATAATTAATTTCATAATTAATTAATTTCCCTAATTAAATATCATATATTTAATCTTAGGGATTTTATTAAAATTAAAATTAATATGAATTCAATTCATATTAAATTTATTTGAACTCTTTCAAATATTTTCTTTCTTAATAGGAAAACGTCTCTAATTTTAATAAATCATTAATTAATTCCATAATTAATTAATTTATCCAATTAAATATCATATATTTAATCTTAGGGATTTTATTAAAATTAAAATTAATATGAATCCAATTCATATTAAATTTATTTGAACTCTTTCAAATATTTTCTCTCAAGAATTAATTTTTGAAATTAATTCAAAAATTATATTATAAAGTTTCATAAACATTATAGTATAATGCATCAATATACATTATACGATTCCCCAAATAAATTGAACACTTTCAATTTACAATTTATACTTAAATGCCTCAAGTCTCTTTACGAGCTACCAGTGGGACCTAATGGACTTACAGATCATAAGCTCCAACGATACGAGACTAATTGGCCAAACTCATTAACCAAGTTTAGTCAACATTCGTTAACTGTGGGTCACTCCACTAAAGACCCACAGCTGCACTCTTCTCACTGTAGAATATTTCTGTGTCCACGAATATCGACCAAGCAGTAAGTCAATCCTTCACGTGTGTTCGTAACACCAGTTGGGTCAAATAATCATTTTACCCCTGGGTTACCTCTAGTTCCTTAAGTACCACTGATTCCTCTAATGAACACGTTGTTTAGGGTCCAACCACTAAACAGGAGTTCCTCTCGGGCCAGGAGAGGACGGCGCGCCTTTGTTCAAGCCCCAGAATTAGCCCTTAAGGGAGCACACATCTACTTACCCCAATAGGGGAAGGAGTGAATTCCATCTTGTACTGTTATGTTCCCAGCCCCCATTCGGTCTTGCCCCTGAAATGGTAGGATTATTGAATCGGCGAACTGGCCACTCTCACCCATACAAATCTAAGGACAATCCCTCCTGAAAGGGGTTCATAACAGACTCAGGATTGAAATTGAGTTACCTAGGTCATCCTATTGAAATAGAAACCTAAACTAGTTTACGGCGTTACATCTAGTGGTTACTATTTCGCAGTCCGGTCTTATGCAAACTCATTGCATAGGATACCCCCACCTGCATGTCTCCTACATGGATGCCTTGGATCATTGCATCTGTATCGAATACAAGGTGGGTCGTATCACATAGTGTGACCAGGATAAGGTACCTAACCTTATCCCTATACTATAGACCTTTTAGGTTGTTACTGTTGGGATTGGTGTCCTAAAACTCGTGGATAGTGATTGTTAAATTAATTATATACTTATTCGATAAAGGCGTTATCGAGATTAATTCAGTGAAATCATTACTGAATAAAGTAAATTGCACATTTAATAACCCAAATCCAATAAACTAAGATCCATGGCTATAGGATGAACACTTGAGCTTTATGTAGAGACATAAAAATGGATCAAGCTCGAGTAATAGCCAAAACGGTCTATAGTATAGGGATAGGGCTGGGTACCTTATTCTGGAGACACTATGAGACGCGACCCACTTTATAGATGGTATAGACGATGTGATCCGAAATCGTCCATGTAGAGACATGCGAGTGGGGGCGTCCTATGCAATGAGTTTGCATAAGACCAGGACCGAGAAATAAGTCGCTCTCGCTTTATAACACCGTTTGCTGACGAGACTGACTATTTCATGTGATGACCTAGGTAACTCGATCTTAATCCTAAGCTAACTATGAACTCCTGTTTATTCGGGCTTATCCTCATATCTGCATAGGTGAGAGTGGCTTAGTATCGTCGACTCAATAAGCCTCCCATTTCAGGGATAGGAACGGATAGATAGCTGGGGACATAGTCGTGCAAGAAGGAATTCGCTCCTACCCGGATTAGGGATAGTAGAGAGGTTGTTCCCTTAAGTGCTGACTCTGGGGCTTGAACAAAGGGATCCCGCCCTCTCATTGTCCCAAGAGGGACTCGGTTTATTGGTTGGACCATAAACCAAATGTTCATTAGAGGATCAGTGGGACTTAAGGAACTAGAAGTACTATAGGGGTAAAACGGGCTTTTGACCTAGCTATAGCTACGAACAACCTGTGAAGGATCGACTTACTAATCATGGTTAAATCAAGTGGACGGAAATACATCTATAGTGAGGGGAGTGCAACTATCGGGCTATAGTGGAGTGTCCCGGTAGTTAACGAATGTTGGCTAGCTTAGATAAAGAGATTAGTCGGTTAGCATCGAATCGTTGGAGCCCATGATCTATAGGTCCATTAGGTCCCCCTACTAGCTCATATCAGATTAAAGCCTAGAACATATTGATAGGATTCTTTGAATCGTTCAAAATCGGGAAAAAAGGTATTATCGTAAATTGTGTTTGACACAATTATGAATTAAATTAGAAAATGAAAGATGAAGTATTTAAAAGTGTTTTGAATACTATATATATGTATTAGGAATGATATATAAGGAATTGCACAAGGTAACAAAGATTAATTAGATTAATCATATCAAATTAATTTGAAATGTTTCAAATTAATTACCAAGCAATTAATTTCAATTTAGAATTGAAATTTGGGTAAATTTGCAAGCTTGAAATCAGATTTCAAAGTTGTAGTTAGTGGATTAAGTTGGATTCCCACTCTTGCATGAAGATACAAAGTGGAAAACAACTCACCTCATGCATTGTTGCATGTATTGTAGCTTGGACACTTAGAATCCACTTTGGCTTGCAAGACTACCATGTGTCTTGTGTCTTAGAGCTTCTCCTTGCATGGGATATCTCTATAAGTAGGATGTGAATCAGATTCAAGCTCAAGAGAGAGCCATTTCCTTACTGTTATGCTGCTAGAATTTGGACTCAAACTCTCTCATCTCACATACTTCTCCATAGCTTGATCCTTCAAGCATTCCCTTCCCATTCCCTATCTTATATAGACTCCCACAAGTCGTTCTTGGCCTGGAGAATAGTAGGGAAGACTCTAGAGGTTGTCCTAGAAAGGTTGGAGAAGAAAACACAACAAGGAGCATCACAAAGTTGAGCTACAAAAAGGTTGGTGTTTCTTTCTCTCTGTTCTGTTTTTCTAGAACAAGCATGCTTTAGGACCAAAATTGATGTAGTTAGGTGCTTCCGATCTTCAATTGCTTCCGCATGTGTTATATGAACACCTTGAGTTACTTGAACACCGATCCCCGCATGTCCCCACATACTAGTTCAAGTTTCATTTAAACAACCTTGGATCTTAGTTTATTGGATTTAGGGTTTATTAATGCAAACTTGATTATTCAATAACCAAATTACTGAATTACTCAAATAACGCTTTATTGAGATCGATTAATTTGTTTCATTTACTATCTACGAGTTTTAGGGCATAAAACCCAACAGCTAGAACTTTGCTGGAGGACATGGCCACCAACAGCTATCAGTGGCCATCTGAGCGGTCTGCACCGAAAAAGATTGCTGGTGGAGTTTTTGAAATCAATAATGTAAGTGCACTTCAGGCTTAGATGTCTTCCCTCGCGTTTGCTTTTCTCAAATTTTAAGGTACGGGGAGTGCACAGTCCATTGAATCAGCAGCTGCTCTAGCATTTCAGTCTCAAGAGGAGACCATCGAACATGTTCAGTACGTATCAAATTTTAATTATAAGGGATATAATAATAATTCTACCCCTACACATTATCACCCTAACAATAGGAACCATGAAATTTTTTCTTTTGCTAATAATAAGAATGTTCTTAATCCTCCTGGTTTTGCCCCTCAAACTCAAGAAAATAAAAAATCTTTAGAGGATCTTGTTGGAGCTTTCATTGCAGAGTCTAGTAACAGGACAAACAAGTTGGAGGAGGCAGTCATTGCCATCAACACCACAGTGAACGACCACAATGCAACCACCAAAAACATTGAGACTCAGCCGGGACAGTTGGTAAGTGTTGTAAACACCATGAACAAAGGTAAGACTGCAGTTGAGAAGGAGAAAACCCAGATGGAGTACTGTAAGGCTATTACTTTGCACCAGGAGGAGGTTGAAGAGGAGCCTGAGTCTGAGGAGTATGACACGCCTACTGGGGAAGCCGAGGAGGACACATCATCAGATGAAGCTGAAAATCCTGAACCAGAGCCTCCGATTCCTTCTCCCACAACAATGGTCCTCATAGAAAAGAAGAGGAAAAAGAAAAAGAAGAATAATCAGGTTCAGTTTGACAAATTTATGAATGCTTTTATGAATCTGAACTTTAATATTCCCTTTGCAGAGGCGCTAGAGATGCCCCAGTATAACGAGGTCATGAAGGAATGGCTGGCAAAGAAGAGAAAGGAAAAGAAGGTTGACACAGTCTATCTCGCCTCAACATGCAGCGCCAAAGTTCAGCAAAAGGTACCTGAAAAAGTAGTAGATCCATGGAGTTTTTCTATTCCTTGTAGCTTTCGTACTTATTCTTTTAGAGCGTTGTGTGATTTAGGCGCTAGCATCAATATTATTCCTTTATCCTTGTGCAACAAGTTAGATATAGGTGAGATTAAATCTACTCCTGTTAGGCTCCAAATGGCTGATCAGTCTGTAGTTAGACCAGTTGGCATCATACAGAATGTTTTAATCAGAGTAGGTAGATTTTGCCTCCCTATTGATCTATATGTGATGGATATTATGGAAAATTCTTCAATGCCTGTCAGACTAGGAAGACCATGTTGGGATTGGTGCCCTAAAACTCGACATAGTGAATGTTAAACGAATTATATACTTGATCGATAAAGTCATTGTCGAGATTCATTCAATAAAGTCGGGACTGAATAAGTAAATTGCACGTTAAATAACCCAAATCCAATAAACTAAGATCCCTGGCTAGAGGATGAAAATTTGAGCTTTATGTAGAGACATAAAAGTGGATCAGGCTCGAGTAATAGCCAAAACGGTCTATAGTATAGGGATAGGGCTGGGTACCTTATCCTGGGGACACTATGAGACATGGCCCACTTTGTGGATAGTACAGACGATGTGATCCTAAATCGTCCATGTAGAGACATGCGACAGGGGGCGTCCTTTGGAATGAGTTTGCATAAGACCAGGACCGAGAAATAAGTCACTTTTGCTTTATAACGCCGTTTATTGACAAGACTGACTATTTCATGTGATGACCTAGGTAACTTGATCTTAATCCTGAGCTAACTATGAACTCCTGTTTATTCGGACTTATCCTTAGATCTGCATGGGTGAGAGTGCTGAGCATCGCTGACTGAATAAGCCTCCCATTTCAGGGATAGGAACGGGTAGATAGCTGGGGACATAGTTCTGCAAGAAGGAATTCTCTCCTACCCGAATTAGGGATAGTGGAGAGGTTGTTCCCTTACGTGCTGTATCCGGGACTTGAAGAAAGGGATCCCACCCTCTCATTGGCCCAAGAGGGACTCAGTTTGTTGGTTGGACCATAAACCAATTGTTCATTAGAGGATCGACGGGACTTAAGGAACAAGAAGTACTATAGGGGTAAAACGTACATTTGACCCAGCTATAGTTACGAACAACCTGTGAAGGATCGACTTACTAATCATGGTTATATCAGGTTGACAAAAATATATCTACAGTGAGGGGAGTGCAACTACAGGGCTATAGTGGAGTGTCCCGGTAGTTAACGAATGTTGGTTAGCTAGGTTAATGAGATTAGCCGGTTAACCTCGAATCGTTGGAGCCCATGATCTGTAGGTCTATTAGGTCCCCCTGCTAGCTCATACGGATTATACCTTAGAACATAGTGATAGGAAAGTTTGAATCGTTCAAATTAGGTTTCGGGAATTAGTGTCGATTTTATACGATATTATCAACACATTAGTTTAATTATGGATTAAACTATTAATTGAGAGAGTAAAGTATTTAAATATGATTTGATATATGGTATTAAATTAATATTACATAATTGATTAAATTGTTTAATTAATTATTGTTTTAATTTAAAACTGATTATGAATTGTTTTTTAATTAAAATTGAGATAGAGATTTCAATGTTGAATATATGGAAATTAAAGATAAGTGGATTGAATTAGGTGATATGAATTAATTTGATTAATGTCACATGATTAATTGAAATAGTTCAATTAATTGATAATTTCAAAGGCAGTTGAGAATCGCATTTTAAATTAAATCCAAGAGTAGAAATTAACTCTTGCATAGATGGAGATAGTGGAATTACACAACTAAATCCGCTCTTGCATGGCTGAAGAAAGTGGAATAACACCTCAATCATGCAAAGATGCTTGTATTCTCCATTGCACACCTAGAATCCACTATGGACATTCTCCTCTCCATGTGTCTTACATTGGTGAATCTAAGATGCATAAAATCCTCTATAAATAGGGGATTAGAAGATGGAAAAGTATGGAATTTTGGAGTAATGTTATGCTGCCAAAATTCACTCTCAACCTCACTCTCTCAATTCTCTCTAAAAGCTTGTAGTGTTCAAGCATATCCCTTCCAATCCTTATCACCATAGACTCCCACAAGTCGTTCTAAGGCCGGAGGATAGCGGGGAAGACACTAGAGGTGGTCCACACACCGTTCGTGATCAAAGAAATCAAAAGGAGTTGCTGAATCAGTGTCCAAAAGGTTGGTACAAATTCTGCTCTCTGTTAACGGTATTTGGACAACATTCTTTCATTTTCTAAAACTGATGTAGTTAAGTGCCTCCGATCCTAAAATTGCTTCCGCATGTGTTATATGAACACCTTCAATTGGTATCAGAGCATGATTAAGGCACCTAATATGCATTAATTTTAGCTTGGTGGGTAGCTTTTCATATGATGAAACTGTGTAGAAACTAAAGAAAATTGGTTTTTTGATTGAATTTAATTCTCGTCCAGTTCGTTGGAATTAATTATAATTGCCTACATGTTTATGGGCATCTGTGTTCATATGGAGTTTGTAAAATTTGAGAGTCAATAGAGTCCATTTAGGCCGTCAATTTGAAGAAATTTGGAGATTGTTCGCTGCTGGCCGAAAATTCTAGCATGATGTTTTTTAGTTCCAGCCCAAGTGTGTTCTTCACTTAAAGGAAAAATGGTCCAGTTCAAGTAATCCAAGGGCGGTTCGGGTCGGTTCGAATGGTTCGGGAGCGGTCCAAGCCCTTTTTGAAATTATTATTGTAATAATTTTAGTTTTTGTTTTTGCTTGATTAAAAATCCCAAAACCAATTCACTTTAGTTAATTTAATTAATTATGCATTATTGAATGTATGTTTTAGTATTTTATGTGCATAATGTATGCCATTTAGATTTAAAATCCCACCATAGGGAAGCATGAATCATGCATTAATTAATATGTTATAAGAGTTATGATATTAATTGAATGCATGAATAAAGTTTCATGAAATTAGTATGATAGTTATATTAATTTAGGAGATGCATGTTGGATGGTTTAATTTCATTTATGATTAGTTAATATAAATGTTATATTAATAAAATGAAAATGAACCAAGCATGTAGCATGAAACTTCCTTAGCTTGTTTATAATGGTTATATTAAAATAAAGCTAGTTATGGATTTGTCGTTCTTTATAAGCGTTATAAATCGAGATAGACTTAAAATCTATAACAAGATAAATGCATGCTCACTTAGGTTAACGAACCTCCAAATCGATCAACTTGCATAGATTAGGTCGATATCTTGTGAAGCTAAGGTTACCAGAGAACTCACCTGGTAAGATGCTGTCTACGACTGGAGGTATTTAAGTTGACGGTTTACGGAACACCTCCTACCTGGGATCGAATCGGTACTTGAGTTAGGTTAACCCAAGTTTTATGAGCATGTGTGAGCGATGTGAGGTTTTAAAGAGTTATCACCTAGACATCGTAGTATAAAGAGTTATACACACCTAGACATAGGATGTTTCTAAATGGTGTTTTATATAACTTGAATGTTTGATTGTTATATGCTTTAAATCACCATTAGAAAGCATGTTATAGGCAGTGTATTAAATTTCGGTCGACATTTCGAGGGGGAAAATTTTCGTTTTTCCTCCCTTTTCGACGAAATTTCGGGAAATCTCAAAATTTCGCCGAAATTTCGAGATTTCCACGAAATTTCCTTTGATTTTTTTTTTAATAAAGGCGAATTGACCGTCATGAGGCGCGTCAATCATCTGACGCGCCTCCCTGTGCAGCCGCCTGGCAACTGCCAGGCGGTCCTTTCAATTTTTTTTTTTTAAATAACAATTTTAGCATCCACTAAGTTAGTTAACTTTTTTTTTTTTTAGTTTTTTTACAAAATTTTAGCGTCCGCCTGACACTAACTTTAGTTTTTTTTTTTTTTTTACATTTTCAATTTTAGTTTTTTTTAACTTTCTTTTTTAGCATACATTTTTCGTTTTTTTTTCTTTTTCTTTTTTTATTTACTTTTTTATTTATAGATTATTTACAATTACACCTATTTTAATTATTTTAACTTTTTAATACATAAAATGATATATATTGCTATTAATAATATAGTATTTTACATTTTATAATATTTGTTTATCCAATTGGTCTAAGTTTAATGTTTAGTCGTCCATTCAAATATAATTATAGATGTTAAATATCAATTAATTATAGTTTAATTAAGTCACTATAATTAAAATTTCATTCATTTAATAATTCAAATAATTTCTATCGATTGTCATAATTTTTTCAAAATCTTTATTTGTATCAACATTTTTATAGAATTTCTAAAAAAAAAACATTTTTATAGAAATTTCAATATGTCTGTTATATGTAACTTGAATAGATGGTTAAAAATAATTAATTGTAATATAATTAAACTATAATTAAATTTGCATTTAATAATTCAAACAATTTTCATCAATTTCTTTTTTTTTTTCAAAATTCCTACATATATCGACATTTGAATCGACAATTCCATCTAAATATTATCTTACTTTTTAGATATGATTATAAAAAAAGGTCCATTATAGTCTAATTAAGCCACAATTAAAGTTTCATTGACTAATTCAAACAATTTCCATCAATTTCCACGATTTCCGTAAATTTTTCCGGAATGTCTCTCGACATTTCCATTGACATCGACATTTCCATAAAATCTGGACCTCGACATTTTCATCGACATCGACATTTTAAACCTTGGTTATAGGGCTAATTCATTAAAAGTTATAAGAGTTGTAACAGTTAATGAATAGAAACCGTTCAACCTATAACAAAGAGTTGCATGCTAACATAGGATCTTAGGATCATGACATAATTTTAAACGGTTTAAAATTAAATAGACCTAAGATCATTGTTTCTAATAGGATTAGAAAATGTCTTACTTAGTATTTTAATAGATTTAAAATATGGTTAAGTAGGACATAAGGCCTTGGTTATAAGGGAACTCTCCCGACAAATGGTCTGGAACCTGAGTTGAATTAACCATAGTCTTATTAGCTTGCAATGTCACTAGGTAATTAAAAGAGTTTAATCCACCTAGACATTTAGTGTAAAGACCTTATTTAATAAGACATAGACTTAGATAGATTCATTTAGCCGGAATTTACCTAAGTAAATAGACCCTAATCTTAAAATACTCAGTGGGAGGAAACATATATAAAAAAAAAAACAAGATGTCTCATATCAAGTTTTTTATTCCCATGTATCTCCGCAAAGTTCACACCGTGAGAATCATGCTCGACCTTGTGTCACCCTGGAAGTGACCTGTCACACCCCCTCTCGGACCACCTGCTAGCTCAGTCCGGAAGATGGCGTGAAGCCAACGAACATCGTCCTCCTCTAACGATACCTGTTGACCCTCCTGTAACGTTGAACCTGATAAACATACTAATCTTAGATATAAAATATTCTACATGAAACACAAAACAACGGAATCCCTGGAAACCTTTTAACATACACGAGGTGCAGCCCTGTCATAACTCGGTTTGGAAAATAACCTGATATAGATATCTCAACCCAAAACATATTCAACTGGGGTTTATACAACCACGACCTCTAGAACCTAAATTATCCAATCCTTACAAAACATTTATAATATAGACAGACTCAATATACAACTCCACCCACGTACTGGAGCTTGATCTAGAACTTTCAGCAGACGTTGGCAGTGTATCAAGCACCGGGAGCTCGATCTCTACCTAGAAAGTGGGAAAATATTTTGAAAGGGTGAGCTACGAATCCCAGCGACTGACTAAATTTAAAACTGTAAACCCGGAAATCAG
This sequence comes from Luffa aegyptiaca, assembly GCA_017139565.1. Classification (NCBI taxonomy): domain Eukaryota; kingdom Viridiplantae; phylum Streptophyta; class Magnoliopsida; order Cucurbitales; family Cucurbitaceae; genus Luffa; species Luffa aegyptiaca. Next base: position 27,538,028 of record CM029399.1, on the reverse strand, counting down.
AACACGTGATAAACCTTTTAATGTATAAATCTGTTCAATCAAGCATTAAACATAAACGTGAAATAATAAAAGCTTTCTCAAATAACTCGCAAGTACGTTATTAAAATCCAGCAAGGCATATCAATTATATAAAACATCTTAACTAACATGACAGATCAACGTTGTGTAGGGCACGCCCGATACAACCAACGTTTATTAGCTCTACGATGTAGTGGGGCCTGCCCAGGACTCCCATCGTCTTTGTCGTAGTGGGGCACGCCCAACACTCATGACAGCATCGTGAAGGGGATAAAAGCCCCTACGCAGCGGAAGCGCATCGATTGGACCTTACGCCGTATATTAATTAACATTAAAATACCATTACGAAAAGGCAAAATAAACCTTAAACATACTTTAAAGTTGCTGGAAAATTGTTATAAACATGCTGAAAAATAAATCTAAATTTATTTTCATGCTTTTCTAAAGAAAAGGGAAAGAACCGTTACAATCCTTCGTTGTAGACTTGACCGTTCTTCGCCAACGACGCTCCAACGAACGAAAACGCAGCGATTCCTTCTTGATTTCTTCGCTGGAAATTTCTTTTTCAAAGACACAATAACCACAGAGGTTACACCAGTATGTCTCTAAGTCTAAGAGGCAAAAGACTTGTGGGAGTCTTTCTCTAAGGGGAATGATAGAGAGAATTCTAGGTCTTGTCTTGTGAGTCTAAGAGCAAGAGGAGAGTCCTGAACCAATTAGGTCTAGTGTTCTATTTATAGAAAAGAGGCCATGAATAAAATATTCAATTAAATCAATCTTTTCCAAAATTGATTCAATCTTATTCCTTATTTAATCAATCCATGATCAATCAATTCCATAATTGATTAACCTTTTCCATAAATGACTAATTACTTCCATAAGTGATTAGATCATTTCCATAAATGATTAATCACTTCCTTAAGTGATTAATTATTTCCATAATTGATTAATTCCCGGTTAATGAATTCTTTAATTAATTAACCACCAATTAAATATCACATATTTAATTTCCGGCCTTGAATTAATTAATTTGCCCAAATAGATTTTAGGCCTTAAAATTAATTAATTCATTATTTGAACTCTTTCAAACTTCCATAAATTTAATGTGACTCAAATTTATATTAATATTTGAATTTCTTCAAATATTAATTTCTCTCATAATAATATATCAATATATATTATATAGTTTCCCTTAGTAAATTGAACATTTTCAATTTACATTTATTACTTAGTTGCCTCAAATTACTTTATGAGCTACCAGTGGGACCTAATGGACCTGCAGATCAGAAGCTCCAACGATGTGAGATTAATTGGTCAAACTCATTAACCACATTAATCAATATTCGTTAACTGTGTGTACATTCCACTATAGACTCACAGTTGCACTCTTCTCACTGCAGACATATTTTCCGTGTCCACGGATATAGACCAATATCGACTAGTTAGTCCTTCACGAGTGTCTGTAACACCAGCTGGATCAAATTACCGTTTTACCCCTGGGTTACTTCTATTTCCTTAAGTATCAGTTCTCCTCTAATGAACAACCTGTATGTGGTCCAACCATCAAACAGAAAACCCTCTCGTGCCATTGAGAGGGTAGGGCCCTTTGTTCAAGACTCGGAGTCACCAGTTAAGGGAACACTCATCTGCTTCCCTAAAGTCGGGAAGGAGTGAATTCCATCTTGTACGATTATGTTCCCAGCTCCCCATTCGGTCTTGTCCCCAAAATGGTAGGCTTATTGAGTCGGCGTATTGGCCACTCTCACCCATGCAAATCAAAGGACAATCTCTCATGAGCAGGAGTCCATAATCAACTTAGGATTAAGACTAAGTTGTCTAGGTCGTCCTAGTGAAATAGAAAACCAACTAGTTAACGGTGTTATAACCAGTGGTTACTATTTCGCGGTCCGGTCTTATGCAAACTCATTGCATAGGATACCCCACTCGCATGTCTCCTACACGAACGCGTTAGATCATAGTGTTTGTATCAAATACAAAGTGGGTCGTATCCATAGTGTCACCAGGATAAGGCACCCAGTCTTATCCCTATACTATAGACCCTTTAGGCTGTTTCTTGAACAATGATCCCATATGTCGCTACATATAGTTCAAGACTCATATTACAGCCTAGGATGTCTAGTTTATTGGATTAGGGTTATTTTTAGGCAAAGACAAATATAAAATAACTAATAACGTTTCATGGAAAAATATATCAATATTATTTCATTAATATCCGGTCAACGGTTACATTCACTATCTACGAGTTTTAGGGCATAAAACCCAACACATCGTTGTCACGGAGTACACTCAACGTCAACAACGGAATATAACCTGTGTGCACAGGGTACCATATAGCATCGGGCTCAATATCCCAATCATGTAGTGAATGGAAATCTCAAAAAATCACATGAAAACATTAAAACATGCCTGCTTATCAATATCTTTCGTAAAACTTAAGCTTACTCAGCTTGCTCGTGAAAAACCGAAAATCTTTAAACAGTACTTGCTAATACATACTTTACTTTAAATGATATCGTTTCAACTACTTTTCATTAAGTCATTAACCACGTGCTCGTATATGAACTTCTTTAGAAAATCTAAGCTCAAAACTTATGCTTGAAACCATTCATAGAAATCATGTATCATTCATAGAAAGCATGTAAAACATCTAAACATGAGCAACCGTTTGGAAACAATTTTTGAAATTCGTTTTGTCACTCACTGTCTTAGCTAGTTTCCTGGTCTGTAGACTCGACCTATTTCCCCTATCAAACAAATAAAAATCGAGCATCAAAACGAAAGGTAGTCTTATCTTTCCGTGCTCATGAATTCTAAACACTTGAATTAAAAATCACACTTCACATTCTACTTTTCCAGATTTTCCAGATTCTATACCCTAACTTCCAACACCCATAACTTCCTCAACACTTGACGAAAATTAATGTACTATATATCAAACTCTTCATTTTTGAACACTCTGCAACGTATCTGAAGAAATGAAAACAAGATTCGCAAACGATTTGTCCAAAAATTCCTCGAACATAGACAACACAGATTCGAGGTTCTCTGCTACCCTTTATCTATCTCCTGAAATTAAGCCTACTTCAAGTCATTTTTGGCTCACGAATTCTTCATGAAAGTTGTAGGAAATTGAATAAGATTTCCAACCATACCAAATAGAGCTGCTGATTCATTTTGTACACCCCAGAATGCTCAAAAAACCAGAGAAAACCAGAGATCCTCCTGGTTTGCACGAAAATTCTGTGCTATTTTTTCCATTTCAAAAACCATTAACTTCTCATCCGATTTAGCTCAAGCTTCCTTCATGAAATTTGTTATAAAAATGGATTAACTTTCAAGAAAATCAGACCTCACCTCTTAGTTCCTTCTGTGTAGCTCAAACCGAATAAAAAACCAGAGATAGGCAGGTTGAACCCAGATTCTGCCATGGCTGCCTTTGCATGAGCTTTTTCCTGTCTTCTTCATCCTCAAAACCCTGAAGATCTTCTTCTTCTTCTTCCTTCACTCTCTCCCTCGAAAATTTCAGAAGTTTTGATGAGAAATGATGGGAAAATGAGCTGAAACGGTGGATTCCTTTTTAACCACCGAAAGTGGGTTTTTCCCATTTTCTCTTTTTCTTCTCTTTTTTTTTTATCCTTTTCCTTTTCCTCATTTCTTTTCTTTTTTTTTTTCATTTCCTTTCATTTCTTTTCTTTTTTTTTCATTTCCTTTCATTTCTTTTCTTTTTTCCTTTCATTCCTTTTTTTACAAATATTCTCCATGATTATTGGTGCGTCGTCAGCTGAATGGATGGAATGTAAGATAAGATGGAATAATAATAATAGAGAAATATGAAATATTCAGCTAACACTCAAGTGCAAGTATACACTGTCGCACGTAGTAATAAAAAAACCTTAGAAAGTGTTCCAAGGGTATCGATCCCACGAGGACTAAATTGGAAATTCAGATTTGATGAAGAAACTGCTCAAATGATTGCTTTTGAAAAAGGTAACCAAAGAAAATAATAAGTTGATTGATTGGGTTTTTCAAAAGATAAATAAAACTAGCAATAAAACAATAAAGAATAACAATGAAATAAAACGAGGTATTCAATATGGATTCATCCCTAGGGTAACAACCATACTTATGCAATATCTAACTTAAGAATGTTTAATGCATTCGGTCAGATTTAACTTCCTTTTGGCCCTTGTTTCCAAAAACCGTAAGAAGGCTAAGCGAGTACCGTTATGCCCATTTCTGGGACTCGACTCCGACATAGATAATTCACGAATGCAATCTATAACCCTATAGTCGATATAGGGTGCCTTAGGAAGCTTGCCCTATACCGCCAAACAATCTCTTTCGAGCTTTTTCTCTTGCATCACCTTTATGAGAACCGATATCGTTTGTCCCTTTCAAGATCAAACTCACATGGCATGCAAAGTCTAAGTGATCAAATTAAACTCAGCAAGATCAGAATGATATTCAATAAAGAATGACATGCATTAAACCCTACTTAAGCAAATAAAACACTTTCAAGTCATTAAACCTTAAGGAAATTCACCACATTGAACCCCTCAACGGGATTTAGCTACTCATGATGGGATAAAAAGCTAATGAACACATTTCCATTGAAATAATGATAAAAAGAATACAAGATAATGAAAAGATTCAAGAACTGGAATTAGAAGAGATAGCTAAATATTATGGGTTTTTTGTTTACACAATCCTTCTAGAGTTCGCTAAGACACTCCACTCTCTCACTTTTACAAGATGGGAATGGGTGAAACTCTCTACAAACCACAAGGTTTGATGTCTAACTTTCTCTCGAGTTAGAATTTGGTCATCTAAGAAGGACCTCGAGCATCCCTACTCATTGGCGTCGAGTCAGGGTTCTGTCACCACCCTTTTCTTCCAAGTGAGTTCTGCTTGGGTTTGACTTCGAATCCCGAGCTTAAATAGTGTAGAAATTGGTTGAGGAGCTACGAAATAGGTGCTGGAAGGTTGCTTAGTCAGTTTCGGGGTCAAAACAACCGGTTAGGTGCGAAAAAAGACTCGTCAACAACGACCCGCGGACGACTCGGAACGACCTCTGTTTTTCCAGAAATGCGGTCGCATTTCAATTTTGCCTTCCCAGAAATGCGGTCGCATTTCTGGGGAATTCCAGCTTCTCCTCTGTTTTTCTGTACAACAGCAAACTAAGTCAAATTTTCTCCAAATCAAGTCTTTTGAAGCACAAATAAGCATAATTCAACAAAAGTGACTCTCCACACCCTAACTTATCAAATTAACATATTATGAGCTCGGAAATAGTAAAATTGACCTAACCACTGAATATATGACAAAGAAATAAGCTAAATATAAGGGTAAAATAGGTATATTTTTTACCCTTATCATACCCCCAAACTTAACTCATTGCTTGTCCTCAAGCAATTGCCAATCAAAATGTTAGAGATCAACTTTTTAATTTCCAATCAAAACGTAAGAGCTCAATATTAATTGCAAACCAAAACGTTAGAGTTCATGCATAGTAATGAATCATGGTACTAGTATCAACTTTTCATCTCAAATCAAGTGACATGGAATCAAGTAAACATGTATTTCAAGATCGTTTTCTATAAAGTTTGCCTTTCAGGAGAGGGTTCTACTCTAGTGCCAGTCACAACGTCTGAGTTTCCTAGGCATGAAGATTTCTATTGTTCTTTTTCAAAGCAAAACTCTCTCTCATCCATCCTAACCAATGTGCTTAAACTACCTAACTTCTACTCATAGAGCCTAGTGTAGCCCTTTTAATCTAAGAAAACAATCTTTTAGGAAAACAAAAGCATATATGAATTACTAAATCTTTCCCATCTCCCCCGAACTTATTTGACTGCTGGTGCTCTTTTTATTCAACTTCTTTTCCTCCCAAGAGCATCCTTGCTGTCATCTTTACCTTCGTTCTAGCTTATCGACACTTTGTGGTGAAGATATCTAGCTACGAGCAAAGTTCACAAGCTCGGAGTGATACTCACTTCCCTAGGCAAACCTTTCATGTAGTGGCAAACCATGGGTGTCATGAATGCCCCTGGTTACTCAGTAAACCCTAGGAAGGAGGAGTAACTCTCGGTTTTTTCTTCTTCCATTTTTCATCATTTTTTTTCATATTTATTGAGCACATATTCTTTTCAGCAGTACAAATTTACAAAAGATATTTACATCCAGCATAAAGCACCCCCCCCCCCAAACTTAAAGGTAGACAATGTCCTCGTTGGCTTGTTTTTGAGGCATGGGCTTAACATGAGGCTGTTTGTTTTCAAAACATCAAGGCTAAATTCTCCTAGAGTGTTAAAAAGGTTAAACACGAGGAAGTTTAGACTCTAAAACAATTTTGTAAAGAAAAAGACTAATGGAAAGCCTATGACTAGAAAACAACTCAGTTGAGACGATGACACTTTTGAGATAGAACAAAGCTCTAGTTTTCATCATTAAGGGCTTAAAAGAAAACTCCTTTGAAACATGTTTTCTTCTTCCAAAACATTTTTACAGTACTTTCTCTAAAAGTTGATTTTTCTTCAAAACTATCATAGGTAAATCTCAAAAAACAGCAAGCAGATTTTTTTTTTCAAGACAAGATAAAACCAAAGTTTTCCTAACCTAAACTATCCACAAACTATCTAAAACTATCCTATGATCAAATACTATTAACAACTAAACATTAAAAACAAGCAAAACATCAACTAAGCACTGAAAACAAAATTTAAACATGCTAAAAACTAAAAACAGCAAACAATAAAAAACAGTATTTATTCACAAAAAATTCAGTCAAAGGGGATCAGAAAAACTCCCCTATTCCTCGTCTGAGGAACTCTCTTTCTCTTCATTCTCTTCATCTTCCTCTTCATCAGAATCTTCTTCTTGGGGCAGCAGCGACTGAGGGAAATTTGGAAAGACCGGAGCAATGCTCGGGGTAATAAAGAGATAGAACTCTCTAATAGCTTCATCCCTCTCCTTGGCATATGTCCAGTAAGTCCTCAGGTTCTCCCTGATTCGATCAAGCTGGTGGTGGACCATGCTTAGGGCTTCTGATGCTGGTGAAGGCCCTGTAAAAGGAGTGTGCTGGGATGGAGAGGCTACATTTGACCCTGATTGAGGTGTGGCCTGTGATGTGGAGGCTTTATCCTTCCTCTGGATGTTGTTTTGCTGAAGCTTTCCTATCAAGGACAAGTCAATGGTCGACTTAAAGAAATGGCGCTTCTCGTCCTTGCCTGGCATAATCTTCACCCTCTGACAGAGTTGGGTGATGAGTGAGCCAAAGAAAAGCTTGCCTGCCCTTTTCCATCCACAGGCTAAGATTTCATCCCTAATGATGCTCCCTACGTTGATCTCCAACCCCTTCATAAGACAATAAAGTCGCATCACTCTATCCACTGAAATTGTGCTATCGTGGGTGGTTAGCATCAAATGGTTCTTGATGAAGTGAAGCCACACTGCCGATTCTGGCTTTAAGTCGCTTGGCACTAAAGTCTTCACTTTTGTCTGTGATTCTTTCCATTGGACTCCCCTATTGGCCACAAGTTTTAATGCATCTTTCATCTATTTGGCCGAAGAGTTCCTTATCACATCATTCCCTCTCGGATTCAAGGGTGCATTGATCCTGTATACCCTGTTAATGTCGACTGAGGAGAAACTGACCATCTTCCCCCTCACCACCGCCATGCTAATGCTCTCCTCCCTCAGACCAGTGTAGAATTCACGAACTAGAGGCACAACAGCTGTCACACCCCCTCCCGGACCACCTGCTAGCTTAGCCCGAAAGATGGCGTGAAGCCAACGGACATCGTACTCCTCTAATGATACCCGTTGACCCTCCTGAAACGTTGAACCTGATAAACATACAAATCATAGATATAAAATACTCTACATGAAACACAACACAACGGAATCCTTGAAAACACTTTTAACATACACAAGGTGCAGCCCTGACATAACTCAGTTTGGAAAGTAAGCTAATATAAATATCACAACCCAAAACATATTCAACTGGGGTTTATACAACCACTACCTCTAGAACTTACACAAACCGTAAATTATCCAATCCTTACAAAACATTTACAATATAAACAGACTCAATATACAACTCCACCCACGTACTGAAGCTTGATCAGGAACTTTCAGTAGACGTTGGCAGTGTATCAGGCACCGGGAGCTCGACCTCTACCTGAAAAGTGGGAAAACATTTTGAAAGGGTGAGCTACGAAGCCCAGTGAGTGACTAAATTTAAAACTGTAAATTTGGAAATCAGAACACGTGATAAAACTTAAAACGTATAAAGCTGCTCAACCAAGGCGTTAAACATAATCGTGCAACGATAAAAGCTTTGTTAAAACATCCCAGGTTCATCATTAAAAATCTAGCAAGGCATATCAAGTACATCAAACGTTTTAACTAACATGACCGATCTACATTGTGTAGGGCACGCCCAGTACAACCAACGTTTAGTCCTACGATGTAGTGGAGCCCGCCCAACACTCCCATCGTCTTTGTCGTAGTGGGGCCCGCCCAGCACTCACGACAGTATCGTTGTCACGGAGTACACTCAACGTCAACAACAGAATATAACCTGTGTGCACACGGTACCATATAGCCTCGGGCTCAATATCTCAGTCATGTAGTCAATAGAAATCTCAGAAAATCACATGAAAACATAAGAACATGCCTGCTTATCGTTATCTTTCGTAAAACTCAAGCTTACTCAGCTTGCTCGTGGAAAAAGAACCGAAGAATCTTTAAATAATTCTTACTAATACATGCTTGGCTTAAAAGGATGTCGTTTCAACTATTTTTCAGAAACTCAATAATCACGTGCTCATTTACAAACCTCATTAGAAAATCTAAGCTCATAACTTAAGCTTGAAACCATTCATAAGAACCATATATCATTCATAGAAAAGCATGTAAAACATCTAAACATGGTAACCGTTTGGAAACAATTTTCGAAATTCGTTTTGTCACTCATTGTCTTAGCTAGTTCCTTGGTCTGTAGACTCAACCTATTTCCTCTTGGCCTGTCAAACAACCAAAATCGAGCATTAGAACCATAGATAGTCTTATTCTTCCATGCTCATGAATTCTAAACACTTGAATAAGAAATCTCACTTCACATTCTACTTTTCCAGATTTTCCAGATTCAATACCACAACTTCCAACACTCATAACGTCCTCAATACTTAACCAAAATTAATGTACTCCACATCAAACCAAAATTAATGTACCTGAAGAAATGAAAACGAGATTCCCAACCAAGTTTCCCAGAAACGCCCCGAACACAGACAACACAAATTCGAGGTTCTCTTCTACCCTTTATCTTTCTCCTGAAATTAAACCTACCTCAAGTCATTTTTGGCTCACTAATTCTTCATGAAAGTTATATGAAATTGAACAAGCTTTCCAACCATACCAAATAGAGCTTCTGATTCAACTTGTACACTCCAGAATGCTCGAAAAACCAGAGAAAACCAGAGATCCTCCTGCTTTGCTCGAAAGTCCTGTGCTCTGTTTTCCATTTCAAAAACCATTAAATTCTGATCCGTTTTAGCTCAAGCTTCCTTCATGAAATTTGTTAGAAAATGGACTATCTTTCAAGAAAATCAAAAACCAGAGATTGGCAGGTTGAACTCAGATTCTGCTATGGCTGCCTTTGCTTTAGCTATTTCCTATCTTCTTCAACCTCCAAACCCCGAAAATCTTCTTCTTCTTCCTTCACTCTCTCCCTCAAGTGCTCTGAAATTTTGGATGGAAAATGATGAGAAATGTGGCTGGAAATGAGCTGAAAAGTGAGCCTGTCGGTTGTGGGTGTCTTGCTGTCTTTTCCCATTTTCTTTTTTTTTTGTTTTTTTTTTTGTTTTTCATTCCCCTATTTCATTTCCTTCTTCCTTTATTCCACTTCTTCTTTTAAATTAGTAAGTTCCAACAACTTCAACCAACAATGAACCACAAAGAACCACAAAACTTTGCCATTTTTCCTCAACAATGAATAACAACAACTTTTAATCCAACCAATGAGACCACAATAACTCAAATCCAACTTCCTACAATATATGACAAGAGAAAATAATCCTAGGGGAGTCTCGGGTTTACAACTTACCTCCCCCTTATGAAATTTCATCCTCAAAATTTAGAAGTCCTTAGGTGAAGAGTGTCAGGTAACTCCTCCTCATCTGATCTTCTGACTCCCAGGTTGCCACCTCTACTCCGTGATGTCTCCAAAGAACTTTCACGAGTGGGATCGTTTTGTTCCTCAAAACTTGCTCCTTTCTGTCGAGGATCTGAACCGCTTCCTCTTTATAACTCAAGTCTTCTTTCAGCTCAATCAGTTGCACCTGCAACACATGGGATGGATCTGGAATATATCCCCTCAACATGGACACATGAAAAACATCATGTATTCAAGCGAGTTCCGCTGGCAACTCAAGTCTATAGGCTGCTGGTCCAACTCTTTCCGTTATCTGGTAAGGACCAATATATCTAGGACTCAGCTTACCTTTCCTCCCAAAGCGAATAACACCTCTCCACGGAGATAACTTTAAGAAAACTTGATCTCCAACTTGGAATTCTAAGTCTGTTCGTCGCTTATCTGCATAGCTCTTCTTTCGATCCTTAGCTATTTTCAGGTTCTCTCTAATCAGCTTAATATTGTCTGACGTAACTTGTACCAACTCAGGACCAACTAGCTTTCGCTCCCCCACTTCGTTCCAGCACACAGGAGTCCTGCATGGTCTGCCATACAAAGCCTCGAATGGTGCCATGCCGATACTAGATTGGTAGCTGTTTTTATAAGCGAACTCCATGAGTGATAAGTGGGTATCCCAACTTCCCTTAAACTGAAGGACACATGCTCTCAACATGTCCTCTAAGGTCTGGATGGTCCTCTCTAACTGACAATATGTCTGGAGATGGAACGTTGTACTAAACTTCAGCTTTGTTCCCATAGCATTCTGCACACTAGGCCAAAACTTAGAAGTAAACCTCAGATCCCTATCTGAAACTATGGACACTAGAACTCCATGTTGACTTACAATCCTGTCGACGTATAACTTAGCTAGCTGATCTAGTGTAGACGTCGATTTAATTGGTATAAACCGTGTTGTCTTGGTGAGTCTGTCCAGTATTACCCATATACCATCATGTCCACTAGAAGTACGAGGTAATCCAAACAGAAAATTCATGGTAATATGCTCCCACTTCCACTCCGGCACTAGCAGTGGATTAAGGAGTCCTCCTGGCCTCTGTCTCACAGGTTTAACCTGTTGACAGATCAAACATCTATCGACATATTTTGCTATCTCCCGCTTCATACCAGGCCACCAATAAGTTTTCTTCAGAGTTCTATACATCTTGGTGCTTCCTGGATGCATAGCGTAAACTGAACTGTGAGCTTCCTCTAGTATAGCACCCTTAAGCTCACTAATATTTGAAACGCATAATCTTCCCTGCTTAACTATGGCTCCGTCTGCTCTCAACTCAAATTCTGCCTCTGGGCCTTGGTTGGACTTTACAAGCATCTTCTGTAAGTTACTATCCTCTGGCTGTCTTCTCACAATCTCTGCTACTAGAGAAGACCTAACCTGAAATTGAGCTTAAAGACTCCCTGAGCTTTCTGCAGTCATAACCGCCTTGAAACCTCTTAACTCACTTAGCAAGCTTGCTCGAATACAACACAAGGCACTCTTCGGAAGTCTCGACCTCCTACTTAACGCATCTGCTACCACGTTAGCCTTACCCGGATGATATTCATAGTACAACCATAGTCTTTGATTAGTTCTAACCATCGCCTATGCCTCAGATTCAACTCTTTCTGGTCAAAGATGTACTCAAACTCTTATGATCCGTGAAAATGTGGCACTTCTCACCGAATAAATAATGTCTCCAGATCTTCAGTGTTAGAACAACTGCTGCTAGGTCAAGATCATGGGTAGGGTAATTACACTCATGCTTCTTCAACTACCTTGAAGCATAAGCTATTACGTTTCCTTCCTGCATCAGCACACAACCTAATCCTTGCCTCGAAGCATCGCAATAGATCACGTACTCCTTCCCTGTTACAGGAAGTGCCAGAATAGGCGCTGTCACCAATCTCTTCTTCAGGTCCTGGAAACTCTGTTCGCATTTATCCGACCCACTCAAACTTAGCATTTTTCCTTGTCAAGGCTGTCAAAGGTAATGCTAATCGTGAGAAATCCTCAACAAAACGTCTGTAGTATCCGACCAGGCCTAGGAAACTACGCATCTCTGTTGCAGTAGCTGGTTTCTCCCATTTGACAACAACTTCCACTTTCTGCGGATCAACACTAACTCCGTCCGCTGAAACTACATGCCCTAAGAACACTACCTGTTTCAACCAGAACTCATATTTGCTAAACTTAGCGTATAGCTGTTTATCACGTAGTGTCTGTAGAACAATCCTCAGATGTTCCTCATGGGCTTTCCTGTCAATTGAGTAAACTAGTATGTCATCGATGAACACTATAACAAACTGATCTAAATACTGATGGAAGATCCTGTTCATGAGGTCCATGAAAACTGTTGGCGCATTCGTTAAACCGAATGGCATCACTAAAAACTCATAGTGCCCATACCTCGTCCTGAATGTTGTCTTAGGAATATCTGATTCCCTAACCTTTAACTGGTGGTATCCTGACCTCAGATCAATCTCGAGAACACTGCTGCTCCCCTTAACTAGTCAAACAAGTCATCGATGCGTGGTAGAGGATACTTGTTACGTATCGTGACCTTGTTTAACTGCCTGTAATCAATGCATAATCTTAGGGTACCATCTTTCTTCTTCACAAATAACACCGAAGCTCCCCAAGGTGATACACTAGGCCGAATGTATCCCTTGTCAACTAGTTCTTGTAACTGAACCTTTAGCTCCTTAAGCTCGCTCGGAGCCATTCTGTACGGTGCCTGTGAAATAGGTGTTGTTCCTGGTAACAATTCAATAGTGAACTCCACCTCTCTATCAGGTGGCAAACCCGATAGATCAGCTGGAAAAACATCAAGAAATTCGTTCACCACAGGAACATCTTCTGGTTTCAGCTTTTCTTCTTACACCTTGATGGTTGTCGTCAGTATGTTCAAAAATATAGTCGTAGATAATAGTCAATCCAAGTATAAATTGACAAAAATCAAGTAGTACCTGGTAAGTCCAGGGTCGAATCCACAGGGAAGGAATATTCACAAAGTTTTTAAGAATATTTACTGATCTAAACTCGGAAACGTATGATATTATTTTAAAATAATAAACAACAGATTTGGTATAATTGAAAAGTAAAAGCTTTCATATCACATGCGATGAGAGTGAAAGGTTAAAGAGAATAAGATCAAGGCTGTTGCGGTCGCAACCTCATGCGTTTACAAGAACCTTGTAGCGCATACTTTGATTAATTGAACCATTAATGCCTAAGTGAGAAAAAATCATAAGTTTCCCTTTCGGTACTCCTTATGCGTTTTGGCACAAAACTATCAATTGAGTATTTGGCTAGTTCATGTGTTGGGTGTAGTTCTCTAAAACTTACGAGGGATGGCGTTAGTCACAACGCAATCTAAGCTCATACATGCAATATCTTTTAGCGGTAGTGTTTGGATGCTACCAAGACTACATGTTATGTGCTAACTCGCTCTACTTAGAGAAGTCTGCATGCGTTACCTATCAGGGATTTAGCATACTGCTACCGCATCCGGCTGGCCAAGCGGGAGTTAGTAATGAAAATAGTGTAGCAACTAAGTAGAAAGCAAGTAATGATATGCGTCTACAAAGTATGCTTATCACCGCATGAGGTGCTTACACTAAGCCTTGAAAATGAAATTAGCTCATGCGAGCAACACAAGACATTATGAAGGAAAACATTACAAACACTTGATTGCTCTCAATCACATCTCTCTGTGATCTCTCTTTCTCCTTCGTTCTCCTCCTTCTCTCTCGAGCAATGAATGAATCGATGAATGACTGATTCAATCAATGAATGACTTCTATTTATAGGTGAAGGAAGATGACTTCTCCAAGTAATAAGTAACTTGTGTTAATCATCAATTAGGCAACTTGCTCAACTTTTTTAGCCTCCTTTTTCTGCCCACTTGCATTAGTTGTGATAGTTGTATCAGCGCTGTCTTTTCATCATCTTATCTGTCTCTCGATCATCTTGGGATACGTGCCTACACTAAGAATAAACTTGAAAACAACTGAATTAGTTTGTGTTAGCGCCCTTTATTTTATAATTTCTCATCGCATGCATGAATATAGTTTGCCGCATAATTTTATCATATTTGTTTCTCTTTATGCATTGAAGCAACAAATCTTTGTTTTCTTTTGGCCTTGATTTAGTCTAAGTTTTAAGGAGGAATAACTTGCTTTTTGCAATTTATCAAACCCCGAAACTTGAACTATTGCTTGTCCTCAAGCAGTGCCTATTATCCACTCTGCGACAATTTACTCAGCTCTTCTTTGCCTGCGGTCCTAACATCCTCTTTTCTCTTTTTCTTGAGCGCATTATTAAACCAAGTTAACTTTTGCCAATATTTCCTTCATTGCTTAAAGAAAGTCTTCTTTGCGCTTAGATTCTTCCCTGCGTTAACTCAACCAATCTTCTCCTGCAGTTCTGGGCACATAGATATATATATTCTATTTATTTATTATTATTATTATATATATATATATATATATATATATATTTCTAAGTAGAAAGGTAATGAGGGCAATGGACATCAGAACGCATGCTTTCGTTTTGGCTTACCCACATTTGTGATGAAAGGTATCCAACTACGGGCATTGCATTTTTTTACTGTCCTCTACGCTCATGGGATGCGTTTTGTCTTCGCGCAGTGGCAAACTATGGGTGTCATAAATGCCCCTGGCTACAAACATGCGGCATTCCAGAGGAACGCATGCTAATTTATATTTATCTATGCGCTAACTCCCCCAAACTTAATTTTGACAATGCCCCCATTGTCCCCCAAACTTACACTTGAGCGCATGGAACTATGGAGATCAAGGCTGAGTTGCGGCAAGTTGAAAATGCAAAGAGATTTTCCCTAAGGTCTGAGGAAATGAAGACAAAGGTTAAACCAATTTAATAAATGCGTTTAAGAAAATTGAGAAGGTCAGATGCGCAGATTTAAAACAAAGTAGCCAACGCAGAGACTTTGCTGGAAAGAGACATTATATTAAGGCAGAGAGAAGTTTGCGATATGATAAAACAGCAAGATATATTTATGTATTGCGATACAAAATTATAAACAAGGGCGCATATATTTAACTGAAACAAAAGAGAGTAAGAAAAGTAAGCGAGCGACTCCTATTCTTGTGGTGGTGGAGGTGGAGGTTGTCTTGGGTCCCTTGGCACAGGTGGAGGCATGGTTCCGCGCATTGGTGATGATGCTGCGCCAGGAGGCCTCTGTTGTTCAGCTGGTCGAGTGAAAAGGTTGGGCGTGACTGGCAAGCTACCAAAACCCTCAGTCCATCGCATGAGAAAAAGGACTAAGCTGTTGACCCTTTGTGAAAGCTCGAACTGTTGTTGGCGCAACAACTCTTGGTGTTGGCACGGTCGTTCTTGCTGCAAAAGCAGGGGCTAAATAACCTCTTGAAGTATCTGCCGCATCTAGGAAAAGATTAGGGCTTCGTCGACATCAATGGTTAGATCTGACATAGCCCGTCTTGTGCTTGCAGAAGTGGAGGCTTGCGCTGTTGGAGTTGGCTCAGGGTCTTCATTATTGCGGGGAGGGCTAGGCAAAGGTCTTTCCAAATCCTCCTCTGACCGCAAATCTTCAATGGTTTGTGGAGGAAGTGGGTTCAAGTCAATGGGCTGTGATGGTGGTGGTGGGGGCAAGTTTTCTTGCGATTGCGGCAAGGATGACTGAGGTGGGGCGCAGACAGGGCTTTCCTGCGCCATTGAAGTTGATTGAGTGGTCCTTGCGGCTGGTGGTGGATTTCTGCCCGCAGTCTATTTGCGTCGCTTCTTCTTTAGTGGTTCAGACGCAAGCGATGGCTTGGTGGGGCGGGATGCGGGGGTTGTTAGTTGCAAGTGCTGGTTACACGTCCACTATAGGTCGTCGAAATCCTTCCGCATGGTTCAGATTTCTTCGTCTGCGGTGAGTATTAGATTTGATGCACGACATAGCGATGTGACCAAGCCTTGGCAAAACATTGCGCCTTTAGGTTTTGCGGCGGTTTGGCGCAATGTTTCGACGAGCATTTGACCCAAGTCGACTGGGGTTCCCTGCATAATGCAATAAACTAAAATGACCCGTTGAAGGCTGAGTGTGGCATCATGCGATGTGGGCATGATGCGGTTCTTCACCTAATGCATCCAGCATGTCACTTCAAAGTCTAGGAGTTGTGATTTGAGGGTCCTCGCAGCTCCCTGACCATCCCATTTTGCCCCAGGTCTGGCCACCGCAAGCAGGACTGCGCTGAGAAAGTCTTCGTCGAGGCAGTCAAGAAGCGCATTCCCTTCTGAGTTTGGGATGTCACGCAACTCGTAGACGCTGTTGATGTGCGCGGAGGAAAATGCGACCGTGTGACCCCTAACCAAGACTTCATTGATTTCCTCTTGCCATTGCGCCCGGTAGAATTGATGGACTAATGCAGGGGCGTAGCTGCGAGGGTTTTGGCAGACTGTTTCCCAATTGCGCTGGGAAATTTGATCGGTGATAGCTTGCAGGAGGGCGCAGCTAAAACCTCTTTCTTCTTGGAATTTGCCCCAGTTGCTGCCCTCCTTTTCTTTGGCCGCACCCACTTTGGAAGCTTCCTTTCTCTTGAGGTGCAGTGGGTGCTTTCCTTTTCTTGCTGGAAGCTTCCGCAGGCTTTTCAGAAGGTTCCTGGATGACTACCCCCGTGGATTGGATGTTTCGACGATGTCTAAGGGGGAGCTCATCTTCGAGATCAAACAGTTCAACTTCCATGGCTGCCGCAATTATTGCTAAGTTGGTTGCGGCGATGTCTGCGGCAGTTGGGTCCTCTATATGCTTGCTGGAGCTTTCTTTCTCTTTGGCTGCTGCAGACTTGCGCCCAATTTCCTCAGCCGCGGTATACCCCCTTTCTTCTCGCAGGCGAATTTCTTCGGCTTCTTCGCCCAACTCCACCATCAGGGAGTTCCATGCAGCGATCTGCTGCTCAGAGAACTGTGGGAGAGTGGGACTGGTGATAACTTGCAAAAAGCAAGTTATTAGTCCTCTAAACTTAGACTAAAACAAGGCCAATAGAAACAAAGATGCGTTGCTTCAGTGCATAAAGAGGGAAAAATGTGATAAGTTTATGCGACAAGCTATATTCATGTATGCGGTGAGAAATTATAAAATATAGGGCGCCAACGCGACTAATTCAGTTGTTTTCTTTAGATCTTTTCAGCATAGACACACATCTCAAGATGATCAAGAAACAGATAAGATAATGAAAAGACAAGCGCTGACACAACCAACGCAAGTGGGCGGAAAAATAGGAGAAAAGCTAAAGCAAGTTGACTAATGATGATTAACGCAAGTTGCTAATTACTTGGAGAAGTCATCTTCCCTCACCTATTAATAGAAGCCAAAAATCAGATATCAGCATCGATCAATTCATTTTTCATTTTTCTGCTCGAGAGGGAGAAGAAGGAAGATCAGCAGAGGAATCACAGAGAGAGCTGTGATTTGGAGCAAACTTATGCTTGTAATGTTTTATTCTAGGATGTCTTGTGTTGCTCGCATGAGCTAAATTCCTTTGCAAGGCTAAGCGCAACCACCTCATGCGGCAATAAGTAACATCTTGTAAGCGCATGTTTTGAATTAAATGAACCATTAGTTGCTTTCTATTCAGTTGCGATACTATTTTCATTACTAACTCCCGCTTGGCCAGCCGGATGCGGTAGCAGCATGCAAAATCCCTGACAGGTAATGCATGTGGAAATCTCTGAGTAGAGTAAGTTAGCGCATGACATGTAGTCTTGGTAGCTTTAAAACACTACCGATAAAAGATAGTGCATGCATGAGTTGAGACTGCGTTGTGACTAACGCAATCCCTTGTAAGTTTTAAAGAACTACACCAAACGCATGAAGTAGCCAATTAATCAATTGATAGTTTATGTTAAACGCATAGGGAATACCGGAAGGGAAACTTATGAATTTTTCTTACTTAGGCATTAATGGATCAATTACTCAAAGTATGCGCTACAAGGTTCTTATAGATGTATGAGGTTGCGACCGCAATAGCCTTGATCCTATTTTCCTTGTAGATTTTTCTTTTACTCTCGTTGCATGATTTTGTTTGATGCAAATATTTACTTTTTAAATATACCAAATTCCTTTTTAATTAGTATCATACATTTTGAGTTTGTATCAGAAAAATTTGTTAAAAACTTTGTGAATATCCCTTCCCTGTGGATTCGACCCCGGACTTACCAGGTACTACTTGATTTAGTTAATTTATACTTGGATTAACTATTATCTGGGACTATATTTCTGAGCATATCGACATCCAATCAAGTTTTTGGCGTCGTTGCCGGGGAGGGGCAACAAAAATATTTCTTTTAATAATTTTTCTGATTTGAAACTTCGTTGATATTATTTACTGCGTTTCCTGTCGAGTACTTTTTCTCCAAGTAACCAGAGGTTGTATGCGTGCCGCCCGACAAATCGATTTCGAAGCTGATCCTAAAATTGATAGAACATATCACAGAAGGAGAAGAAATCGAAAAGCCCGAAGACAATCAGGAGAAATGGCAGCACCTAATCAACCAAACCGACCATTGAATCCCATCCTAATGGCCGATGATAGGGCCAGAGGAATTTGAGACTATGCAGCCCCTGCAAATTGTAATTTCAATCCAGGGATAGTTCAGCCTACTCTATAAACAGAAAGGTTTGAATTAAAACCCGTTATGTTTCAAATGCTGACAGCTGCAGGACAGTTCGGAGGAAGCATAGCAGAAGACCCTCACTCCCCCCTAAAGTCATTTTTGGACATTTGCAATAAATTTATTATTCCAGGAGTGACGCATGAGCAATTGCAAGTCATCTTATTTCCTTACACTCTAAGAGATGCGGCGAAAGTGTGGCTCAATCAGCAGCCAACAAATTCCATCGCAACATGGAATGATTTGGCTGAGAAATTCATGGAGAAAGACTTTCCACCTACCGCAAACTCTAGACTGAGGAAGGAAATAATGACTTTCATGCAAATGGAAGATGAAACGTTGAGTGAAGCATGGGAACGTTTCAAGAGCTTGCTACAGAGATGCCCGCACCATGGACTACCATTATGCATTCAATTAGATACCTTCTATGTAGGTCTTAACAAGAACTCGCAAGTTTTTGTAGACTCGTCCGCAAATGGTGCACTACTCAAAAAGACGTATGACGAAGCTCTCGCAATCCTTGATCGGATTGCACGCAATAACTATGAGTGGGGCACTGCAGAAGATAGAAGAAGGAGACCTGTTAAAACCAGCTCGGGAAGTTTTGAGGTTGATCCAATAACCTCAGTAAACGCAAAGATAGATGCATTGACCACGAAGATGGACGCGCTCACAGCTAGCACAGCACCTTTGATCCCACAACTTCATGCAGTTGAGTGCGGGATCTGCGGTGAAGGACACACGCATGATCAGTGTCCTTCAAACCCAGAGTCAGTCTTCTATGTTGGACCGCAAGGAGCTGCGCGTAACAACCCATTTTCAAACACATATAATCCGGGATGGAGAAATCACCTGAACTTTTCATGGAATGGTGGCGCAAATAAGCAGCCACAACAAGGTAACGCAAACCCTGCACCCAGATTATTTAATTCTAACAATGATCAATCCTCGCAGGTTGGAAAATATGATGAAGGAATTTATGACGAGTCAGAAGGAGTATATGGCGAAGAATGACGTAGTGGTTCAGAGCCAGGCCGCATCTCTGCGCAGTCTGGAAATACAAGTTGGACAACTTGCGTCAGAGTTAAAGAATAGACATGCGGGAGCATTGGCCAGTAATACGGAGGATCCAAAGGGGAAGGAGCACTGCCATGCGGTGACTCTTCGCAGTGGAAAACAATTGCAGGTAAATGACCCTGCGCCAACGCTGGACAATTTGCCTAAAAATGCGACCGTAGAAGATCATAACCAAACGCAAGAAGAAAAAGTAGCTGAGGATGAAGAATCCAAAAAGAAGAAGGCTCACACAGACAAGGAGCCTGACGCATATAAGCCCGCAATCCCTTTTCCTCAAAGGTTGCGAAAGAAAAATGATGAGGCCCAATTTAAGAAGTTTTTGAATGTCTTGCGAGAGCTGCATATCAACGTCCCACTTGTAGAGGCGTTAGAAAAGATGCCAAGTTATGCCAAGTTCTTGAAAGACATTCTGATGAATAAACGACCGTGGAAAGAGTTTGAAACTGTTGCGTTGACAAGTGAGTGCAGCGCAATACTTGCCAACAAGCTTCCCCCAAAATTGAAAGATCCTAGAAGTTTCACGATTCCTTGTTCAATAGGAGGAATCGACGTGGGCAAGGCATTATGTGACCTGGGCGCAAGCATAAATTTAATGCCATTATCTGTTTACAATCGCCTAGGGATCGGAGAAGCAAGATCGACAACTGTTACACTCCAATTAGCGGACAGATCTGTGGTCCACCCAGAAGGAAAAATTGAAGACGTTTTGGTCAAAGTTGACAAGTTGATTTTTCCTGCAGATTTTATCATTCTAGATTATGAAGCTGACAGGGAGGTTCTCATTATTTTGGGAAGACCATTCCTTGCCACCGGCCAAACACTAATAGACGTGCAAAAAGGAGAACTGACAATGCGTATAAACGATCAGAAAGTGGTTTTCAATATTCTCTCTTCATTAAAATATCCTAATGACAACAAAGAATGCGACATGGTAGCTCGCATTGACATATGCTCTCTGCATGAAATGCTACAATCAAATGCGCTCAGCCCCATGAAAGAAGAAAACAAGGAAGAACAGGTGGAAGAAAATTGCATCCTAGCGCAACATGAAGAAATTATCCAGGCGTTGAATCTGAAAGAAAGAATTCCCACCTTGCCTTCTATAGTGCAACCCCCTGCGCTAGAACTCAAGCCATTGCCCACACATTTGAAGTACAGGTTCTTAGGAGAAAAAGAATCACTCCCAGTTATCATCTCATCAAAGCTCAATTCATCGCAAGAGCACCTGTTGATGCAAGTTCTCGCAAAGCACAAAAAGGCCATTGGGTGGAATCTAACAGATATTAAGGGAATTAGCCCCTCATACTGCATGCATAAAATTTGGTTGCTAGATGAATCCAATGTATTTGTTGAACGACAAAGAAGGCTAAATCCTGCGATGATGGAAGTTGGGCGAAAAGAGATTATTAAGTGGCTCGATGCAGGCGTGATATATCCCATTGTAGACAGCAAATGGGTGAGTCCAATACAATGCGTGCCCTAGAAAGGTGGAATGACAGTGATAACCAATGCTAACAATGAGTTGATTCCATCTCGCACCACTACAGGATGGCGCATATGCATGGATTATCGCAAATTGAACGCAATCACTAAGAAAGATCATTTCCCTCTTCCATTCATTGATCAGATGCTGGATCGACTTGCGGGACAAGCATATTATTGTTTTCTTGATGGATACTCTGGGTACAATCAAATCACCATTGTGCCAGAAGACCAAGAAAAGACTACATTTACTTGCCCATATGGCACCTTTGCGTTCAGAAGGATGCCTTTTGGATTATGTAATGCGCCTGGAACATTCCAGAGATGTATGATGGCCATCTTTTCAGATCTACTAGAAAAATCCGTGGAAGTTTTTATGACGACTTCTCATTTTATGGGAAGTCCTTCACAGATTGTCTGACGCTACTGGAACAAGTGTTAGAAAGATGCGAAGAGAGTCACCTAGTACTGAACTGGGAGAAATGCCATTTTATGGTGGAAGAAGGTATCGTCCTAGGCCATCGCATATCTAACGCAGGTATTGAAGTTGATAAAGCAAAAATTGATGTCATTGAGAAATTACCACCACCAACATCTGTTAAGGGAATTCGAAGTTTCCTGGGACATGCAGGATTCTATCGCAGGTTCATCAGGAACTTCTCGCAAATTACAAAACCACTATGCGCATTACTGGAGACAAATAGAAAATTTGAATTTTTAGAGGAATGCGCCAAGGCATTCAAGGATCTGAAACTTACGCTAGTGAGTGCACCCATTCTCGCAACTCCCGATTGGAAGGAACCTTTTGTCTTGATGTGCGATGCTAGTGATGTGGCAGTTGGAGAACTCTTGGCACAGAAAAAGGAAAAGATTCTGCACCCTATTTATTATGCCAGCAGAACATTAAATGAAGCACAAACAAATTACACGACAACCGAGAAGGAATTATTAGCGGTTGTTTATGCGTTTGACAAATTTCGTGCTTATTTAATTGGCTCCAAAGTCATTTTCTACACAGATCATGCGGCGATGAAATATCTAAGCACAAAAAAAGATGCGAAACCAAGATTGATTAGATGTATCTTATTGCTACAAGAATTTGATCTCGAGATCAAGGACAAAAAAGGGAGTGAGAATTTGGTCGTAGATCATTTGTCACGATTGGAGAATCCTGAGAAGGTAGATGCGCCAGGAATCCCTATCGCAGAGGAATTTCCCGATGAGAAGCTTTTAATGATTGAAGATGAAGAGCCTTGGTTTTCGGACATCGCAAATTACCTTGCCGCAGGGGTCTTACCAGAGGAATATTCCGCGCAACACCGTAAGAAATTCTTTCATGAATTAGAATTTTATTTATGGGATGACCCCTATGTCTATCGCAGAGGGCCTGACCAAATCATCAGAAGATGCGTTGGCCATACAGATGCGTTGAAGATATTGGAGGCTTGTCATGAAGCCCCATATGGAGGACACTTTGGAGGCCAACGCACCGCGGCTAAAGTATTACAGAGTGGTTATTGGTGGCCCACCTTGTTCCAAGACGCAAGGAAATATGTTGATAGTTGCGACAAGTGCCAGCGGATTGGCAATATCAGCGCAAGGAATGAGATGCCACAAAACTACATAATAGAAATTGAGCCGTTTGATGTTTGGGGCATTGATTTCATGGGACCTTTCCCATCGTCGCAAGGGTACCAATATATCCTCCTCGCAGTTGACTACGTCACAAAGTGGGTGGAGGCAATCGCTTGCGTTAAGAACGATGCGGCGACAGTGGAAAAATTTCTCAAAAAGAATATTTTTACAAGATTTGGTGTGCCATGCAGATTGATTAGTGATGAAGGGACCCATTTCATAAATAAGGTCATGAATAAGTTGTTGCAGAAATACAATGTTCAACATCATATCGCAACAGCTTATCATCCGCAAAACAATGGACAGGCCGAAGTAACGAATAGAGAGATAAAGAAAATTCTCAAGAAAGTTGTCAGCACAACCAGAAAAGACTGGGCGCAACATCTAGATGATGCGCTATGGGCATATCGCACAACCTTCAAAACACCCATAGGAACATCTCCATATGCGATGGTGTTTGGCAAGGATTGTCATTTACCCTTAGAATTAGAGCACAAGGCGCATTTGGCAATGAAACGTCTAAATTTTGATCTAGAAGTAGCAGGACAAGAACGATTGCACCAGCTGGCAGAATTGGAAGAATTTAGAAGATGTGCATATGAGAATGCCAAGATCAGCAAAGAAAAACAAAAACAATGGCATGACAGAAGAATATGCAAGAAGGATCTCAGAGAAGGTATGAAAGTATTATTGTTTAATTCTCGCTTACGTCTCTTTCCAGGGAAATTGAAATCCAGATGGTCGGGCCCGTATACTTTCCATAAAGTATATCCATATGGGGCAGTGGACCTACATTCTGTTGATGGAAAAAGAATTTTCAAAGTCAACGGACAAAGAGTAAAGCCATACATCGACGAGACTTTGGATGAAGTAGTTGAGATTATCCTTCTGAAAGATCCACCTTGAAGGAGCAAGACAAAATAGGTCCAGGAAAAAAGTGCTCTCTGATTGCGGCAGGACCTAGCGCAGGGTAAGAGCACATCAGGTTAGAAGTTGTAATTATTTGTTTCTTTCTGTATGTTTATTTTATTGCGTTAATATTGTGGTATCTAGGTTACATCGCATGCTTGACTCACAAGAAGTTGCGGTAGAATTTTGGTAGATTTCTTGCGTCAGAATTTTTTTGCGATAGAATCTTAGGAGAAAAATTCCCATCGCATGTCCCAATTCATCTGTATTTCTCTCGCATTGGAGGTGCAGCCATAATCATGTTTGCATTTAATGAGCCGCACTAATCTCTGTCTTTGCACAATAACCAAGGCAACCGCTCACATTCCCCCATGATAATCATGATCACCTACCTACGTGGGATGCAAAAGGGCACAAGTACCAAAGATAGCCGTGTCTTGCGTTAGCTATAAAATAGGGATGCGACTTCTATCCTTCTTCCCCATTTCCTGCGTCTCCTTCGAACAAAACCCTAGAAATCCTTCCTTCCTTCTTTCGTGACAAGTTACCCTCTGAAATTCTTCGAAATCAGTCATGTCAGACTCACAGAACCCCTCTCTCGCCGGTTATGTAAACCCAAGACTTTCCTTGGAACATTTTCTCTTGTCATCTATTGGTGGTTTCATTGTTGGACTAAGTTGTTGGAAATTATTAATTTAAAAAGAAAGGAAATAAAGGAATTAAAGAAGTAAAGTAAAGAAAAGGAAAAGGAAAAGGAAAATGGAAGAAAAAAAAAAGAGAAACAAATCAGCAAAAGGGAAATGAAAAACAAAAAAAAAAAAGAAAAGAAAAGAAAAGAAAGGAAATGAGAAATGACAGCAAACCTTCCACCACCGACAATGATCCTTTTCAGCTCATTCCAGCCACATTTCTCAACATTTTCCATCCAAAGTTTCAGAGCACTTGAGGGAGAGAGTGAAGGAAGAAGAAGAAGAAGAATTTTGGGGTTTTGAGGTTGAAGAAGATAGGAAAAGCTCATGCAAAGCCAGCCATAGCAGAATCCGAGTTCAACCTGTCAACCTCTGGTTTTTGATTCGGTTTGAGCTACAAAGAAGGAACTAAGAGGTGAGGTTTGATTTTCTTGAAAGTTAGTTCATTTTCTAATAAATTTCATGAAGGAAGCTTGAGCTAAATCATATGAGAAGTTAATAGTTTTTGAAATGGAAAACAGAGCACAGGATTTTCGAGCAAAGCAGGAGGATCTCTGGTTTTCTCTGGTTTTTCGAGCATTCTGGGGTGTACAAGTTAAATCCGAAGCTCTATTTGGTATGGTTGGAAAGATTATTCAATTTCCTACAACGTTCATGAAGAATGCGTGAGCCAACAATGACTTGAAGTAGGTTTAATTTCAGAAGATAGATAAAGGGTAGCAGAGAACCTCGAATCTGTGTTGTCTGTGTTCGGGGCATTTCTGGACATATTGGTTGGGAATCTCGTTTTCTTGTCTTCAGGTAAGTTGTAGAGTGTTCGAAAATGAAGAGTTTGATGTATAGCACATTAATGTTGGGTAAGTATTGAGGAAGGTATGGGTGTTGGAAGTTAGGGTATAGAATCTGGAAAATCTGGAAAAGTAGAATGTGAATGTGATTCTTAATTCAAGTGTCTAGAATTCATGAGCATGGAAAGACAAAACTAATTATGGTTCTAATGCTCGGTTTTGGTTGTTTGACAGGCCAAGAGGAAATAGGTCGGGTCTACAAACCAGGGAACTAGCTAAGACTGTGGGTGACAAAACGAATTTCGAAAATTATTTCCAATGGTTGTTCATGTTTAGATGTTTTACATGCTTTTCTATGAATGATACATGGTTTTTATGAATGGTTTCAAGCTTAAGTTATGAGCTTAGATTTTCTAATGAGGTTTATAAATGAGCACGTGGTTATAGAGTTTCTAAAAAATTGTTGAAACGACATCCTTTTAAGCAAAGCATGTATTAGCAAGAATTATTTAAAGATTTCCGTTTTTTTTTACGAGCAAGCTGAGTAAGCTTAAGTTTTACGAAAGATAACGATAAGCAGGCATGTTCTAATGTTTTCATGTGATTTTCTGAGATTTCTATTGACTACATGACTGAGATATTGAGCCCGAGGCTATATGGTACCGTGTGCACACAGGATATATTCCGTTGTTGACGTTGAGTGTACTCCGTGACAACGATGCTGTCGTGAGTGCTGGGCGGGCCCCACTACATCGTAGGACTATTAAACGTTGGTTGTACTGGGCGTGTCCTACACAACGTAGATCGGTCATGTTAGTTAAAACGTTTGATGTACTTGATATGCCTTGCTAGATTTTTAATGACGAACCTGTGATGTTTCAAGAAAGCTTTTATCGTTGCACGTTTATGTTTAACGCCTTGGTTGAGCTGCTTTATGCGTTTAAAGTTTTATCACGTGTTCTGATTTCTGAATCTATAGTTTTAAAGTTAGTCACTCACTGGGCCTCGTAGCTCATTCTTTCAAAATGTTTTTCCACTTTTCAGGTAGAGATCGAGCTCCCGGTGCCTGATACACTGCCAACGTCTGCTGAAAGTTCCAGATCAAGCTCTAGTACGTGGGTGGAGTTGTATATTGAGTCTGTCCATATTGTAATGTTTTGTAAGGATTCGATAATTTAGTCCTAGAGGTCGTGGTTGTATAAACCCTAGTTGTATATGTTTTTGGTTGTGATATCTATATCAGGTTATTTTCCAAACCGAGTTATGTCAGGGCGGCACCTCGTGTATGTTGAATGGTTTTCAGGGATTCCGCTGTGTTGTGTTTCATGTAGAATATTTTATATCTAAGATTAGTACGTTTATCAGGTTCAATGTTACAGGAGGGTCAACGGGTATCGTTAGAGGAGGACGATGTTCGTTGGCTTCACGCCATCTTCCGGACTGAGTTAGCAGGTGGTCCGGGAGGGGGTGTGTCAGGTTACGCTGACGATGCTCCTCCATCTTCGCCGAAGGTGGAAGGACCGCATAGGGACGTCATTATCTCATCGGATGAAGAGCACGACAATCGGCAGAACGATGACCGCATAGAGGAAGACGAACCAGAGGTCATTGATAGGGAAGAAACCATCGAAAGCTTGGAAGCCCCGCTCACCGATACGAATACCACTGAAGTTCTCAATGTAACACCACTGGACATCTCCACTTTCAACATACAGTCAGTAAACCTCCAACCCGCACAAAATATCCTTGGCTCACGAAACCTAACTCCATTTTCCTCTCCTTTCCCATCTGTTTCCATCCTTCCACCTCCTAACTCTTCCACTGCCCTGGCCCTAAACACCACCCCTTCCTCTTCCTCCACCTCCCCAACCGTTTCCATTTCCCTCCCACCATCTACCTCCACAAGCCCTGCTCTCCCGCAGTTCTCCGAGCAGCAGATTGCCGCATGGAACTCCCTGCTGGGGGAGTTGGGCGAAGAAGGCGAAAGAATCCGCCAGCGTGAAGAAAGAGAGCGCGCCATGACAAAGGAAACTGGGCGCAAGGCTGCCGCAGAAGAAAACGCAGCCAAAGAGAGAGAAAGCTCTAGCAAGCAGGCAGAAGACCCGACTGCTGCAGACATCGCTGCAACCAACTTAGCAGTCATTGCGGCGGCCATGGAAGTTGAAATTTCAGAACCTGAGGATGAACTTCCCCTTACCCGTCGCCGCAACATCCAGTCAACTGGGGTAGTCATCCGAGAACCTTCGGAAAGACCTGCGGTGGCCCTGAGTAAAAAAAGGAAAGCGCCCACCGCATCCAAGGGCAAGGAAAAACTGGGTGCATCTAAAGAGAAGGAAGGCAACAACTGGGGCAAATTCCAAGAAGAAAGAGGCTTCAGCTGCGCCCTGCCACAATCAATGACCGAGCAGATCACCCAGCGCAGGTGGGAGGCAGTCTGTGAAAATCCTCGCAATTATGCCCCTGCGCTGGTACACGACTTCTATCGAGCACAGTGGCAAGAAGAAATCGATGAAGTCTTGGTAAGAGGCCACGCAATCGCATTCTCCTCCGCAAGCATCAATAGTGTGTTCGAGCTGCGGGATATCCCGAACGCAGAAGGGAATGCACTCCTTGACTGCCTCGACAACGATTTCTTAAAAGCAGTATTGAATGCGGTGGCCAGACCTGGGGCCACATGGGTTGGGCAAGGAGCTGCACGGACCCTCAAATCGCAGCTGCTAGACTTCAAGGCGACCTGTTGGATGCATTGGGTCAAGAACCGCATCATGCCCACAACGCATGATGCTACACTAACCTTGCAACGGGTAATCTTAGTTTATTGCATTATGCGAGGAAGCCCTATCGACTTGGGCCAAATCCTCGTCGAAACATTGTGCCAAACCGCCGCAAAACCTAAAGGCGCAATGTTTTGCCCTTGTCTTGTCACCCGTTTGTGTCGCGCTTCCGGTCTTCTGCCCGCAGCAGACGAAGAAATCCGAACCATGCGGAAGGATTTCGACGACCTGTGGTGGACACGTGTAACGAGCACTTGCGATAAGCGTTTGCAAAGAAGCACGCAGCAACCACAGCACCAGCATCCCACACCACTAAGCCCTCGCATGCGCCTGAGCCACAAAAGAATAAGAGACGCAAGCAGACTGGGGGCAGATATCCACCACCAGCTGCAAGGATCCCTCAATCTACTAAATTAGCGCAGGAAAGCACTATCTGCGTCCAACCTCAGGGATCCTTGCCGCAATCGCAAGAAAACTTGCCTCCACCTCCACCACCATCACCACCCACTGATTTGAACCCACCTTCACCGCAGCCCACTGAAGACTTGCGACCGGAGGAGGTTTTCGAAGAACCTCTACCTAGTCCTCCTCGCAATAATGAAGTTCCTGCTCCAACGGCAACGCCGCACGAAACAGTTTCTGAGACCACAAGACAGGATGTGCCTGATCTAACCCTTGATGTAGACGAAGCTCTGATCTTTTCCCAGATGCGGCAGATACTTCAAGAAGTTATTCAGCCCCTGAAACAGCAGCAAGAAAGGTTGTGCCAACAGCAGGAGTTGCTGCGCAAACAACAGTTCGAATTATCGCAAAAGGTCAACGACTTAGTCCTTTTCCTCATGCGATGGACTGAAAAGCTTTGGTCGCTTGCATCTCAGGCCCAATTTGTTTGCGCGGCCAGCTGGACAACAAAGACCTCCAGGCACAGGCCCGTCTCCAGTGCGTGGAACCATGCCTCCACCTGCGCCAAGGGACCCAAGAGCACCTCCACCGCCACCACCGCAGGAATAGACGCACTCATTTACTTCCCTTATCTTCTTTTGTTTTGCTTAACTGTATGCGCCCTTATTTATAATTTTGTTTCGCAATACATTAATATATCTCGCTGTTTATCTCATCGCAGTTTTCTCTCTGCCTTACTTTAATGTCTTTATCTAGCAAATATTCTGAGTTAGCTCCTTTGTTTTAAATCCACGCATCTGCCTTTCTGAATTTTCTTAACCGCATTACTTAAATTGGTTTAATCTTTGTCTTCATTTCCTCAGACCTTAAGGAAAATTCCTTCGCATTTTCTGTTGGGATTGGTGCCCTAAAACTCGTAGATAGTGAATGTTAAACAAATATTATATACTTGTTCGATAAAGTTGTTATCGAGATTAATTCAGTAAAGTCATAACTGAATAAGTAAATTGCACATCATATAACCCAAATCCAATAAACCAAGATCCATGGCTATAGGTTGAACACTTGATCTTTATGTAGAGACATAAAAGTGGATCAAGCTCGAGTTATAGCCTAAACGGTCTATAGTATAGGAATAGGGCTGGGTACCTTATTCTGTGGACACTATGAGACGCGGCCCACTTTATAGATAGTATAGACGATGTGATCCTAAATCGTCCATGTAGAGACATGTGAGTGGGGGCGTCCTATGCAATGAGTTTGCATAAGACCAGGACCGAGAAATAAGTCACTCTCGCTTTATAACACCGTTTACTGACGAGACTGACTATTTCATGTGATGACCTAGGTAACTCGATCTTAATCCTGAGCTAACTATGAACTCCTGTTTATTCGGGCTTATCCTTAGATCTGCATAGGTGAGAGTGGCTCAGTATCGCCGACTCAATAAGCCTCCCATTTCAGGGATAGGAACGGGTAGATAGTTGGGGACATAGTCGTGCAAGAAGGAATTCACTCCTACCCAAATTAGGGATAGTAGAGAGGTTGTTCCCTTAAGTGCTGACTCCGGGGCTTGAACAAAGGGATCCCGCCCTCTCATTGGCCCGAGAGGGACTCGGTTTATTGGTTGGACCATAAACCAATTGTTCATTAGAGGATCAGTGGGACTTAAGGAACTAGAAGTACTATAGGGGTAAAACGGTCATTTAACCTAGCTATAGCTACGAACAACCTGTGAAGGATCGACTTACTTATCATGGTTAAATCAAGTGGACGGAAATACATCTATAGTGAGGGGAGTGCAACTATCGGGCTACAGTGGAGTGTCTCGTTAGTTAGCGAATGTTGGCTAGCTTAGATAATGAGATTAGTCGGTTAGCCTCGAACCGTTGGAGCCCATGATCTATAGGTCCATTAGGTCCCCCTACTAGCTCATATCGGAATAAAGCCTAGAACAAAAAGATAGGAAGCTTTGAATCGTTCAAAATCGGAAAAAAAGGGTATTATCGTAAATTGTGTTTGACACAATAATTTAATTATGAATTAAATTAGAAAATGAGAGATGGAGTATTTAAAAGTGTTTTGAATACCATATATATGGATTAGGAATCATATATTGCACAAGATTAGTATGATTAATTGGATTAATCATAAGAAATCATTTTGAAATGTCTCAAAATCAAT
This sequence comes from Luffa aegyptiaca, assembly GCA_017139565.1. Lineage (NCBI taxonomy): Eukaryota > Viridiplantae > Streptophyta > Magnoliopsida > Cucurbitales > Cucurbitaceae > Luffa > Luffa aegyptiaca. Next base: position 27,507,204 of record CM029399.1, on the reverse strand, counting down.
TTCCTAATGTTAAATTCAATTTGGAATTGAAATTAACATTAAATTGCAAGCTTGAAATCAGATTTCAAAGATGTAATTAGTGGATTAAGTTGGATTCCCACTCTTGCATGAAGATACAAAGTGGAAAACAACTCACCTCATGCAATAGTTGCATGTCTTGTAAAATGGACACTTAGAATCCACTTTGGCTTGCAAGACTACCATGTGTCTTGTGTCTTGAGGCTACTCCTTGCATGGAGAATGTCTATATAAGGGTTATGAATCAGATTCAAGTGATAAGAGTGATTTTCCATACTGTTATGCTGCTGGAATTTACACTCAAGCTCTCTCATTTCTCATACTTCTCCATAGCTTGATCCTTCAATCATTCCCTTCCCATTCCCTATCTTATATAGACTCCCACAAGTCGTTCTTGGCCCGGAGGATAGTAGGGAAGACTCTAGAGGTTGTCCAAGGAGCATAGGAGAAGAAAACACCACAAGGAGTTCCTCATTAGTGAGCTACAAAGGTTGGTGTTCTCTAAACTCTCTGTTCTGTCTTTTCTAGTACATGCATGCTTTAGGAGTAAAATTGAATGAGTTAAGTGCTTCCGATCTTCAATTGCTTCCGCATGTGTTATATGAACACCTTCATTTTCGACTTGCCGCAACTCAGCCTTGATTTTCTGCAGTCCATGCACTCCAATGTAAGTTTGGGGGACAATGAGGTCATTGTCCATATTAAGTTTGGGGGAGTTAGCGCATAATTTAATAAATAATGCATGCGGTCCTCTAGGTATGCGACATGTTTGTAGCCAGGGGCATTTATGACACCCATAGTTTGCCACTGCGCGAAGACAAACGCATGCTATGAGCGTAAAAGACAGTAAAAATGTCATACCCCCTCCCGGACCACCTGCTAGCTTAGTCCGGAAGATGACGTGAAGCCAACGAACATCGTCCTCCTCTAACGATACCCGTTGACCCTCCTGGAACGTTGAACCTAATAAGCATACTAATCTTGGATATCAAATATTCTACGGGAAACACAACACAGCGGAATCCCTGAAAACATGTAGACATACATGAGGTGCAGCCCTGACATAACTCGATTTGGAAAATAACCTGATATAGATTTCACAACCAAAAACATATACAACTGGGGTTTATACAACCACGACCTTTAGGACTAAATTGTCCAATCCTTACAAACATTTACAATATAGACAGACTCAATACACAACTCCACCCACGTACTAGAGCTTGGTCTGGAACTTTCAGCAGACGTTGGCAGTGTATCAGGCACCGGGAGCTCGATCTCTACCTGAAAAGTGGAAAAACATTTTGAAAGAATGAGCTACGAAGCCCAGTGAGTGACTAACTTTAAAACTCTAAATCTGAAAGTCAAAACACGTAATAAGCCTTTAAACGTATAAATATGCTCAATCAAAGCGTTCAACAAAAACGTGTAATGATAAAGGCTTTCTAAAATATCTCGCAAGTTCGTCATTGAAAATCTAGCAAGGCATATCAAGTACATCAAACATTTTAACTAACATGACCGATCTACGTTGTGTAGGGCACGCCCAGTACAACCAACGTTTACTAGTCCTACGATGTAGTTGGGCCCACCCAACACTCCCATCGTCTTTGTCGTAGTGGGGCCCGCCCAGCACTCACGACAGCATCGTTGTCACGGAGTACACTCAACGTCAACAACGGAACATAACCTGTGTGCACACGGTACCATATAGCCTCGGGCTCAATATCTCAGTCGTGTAGTCAATAGAAATCTCAGAAAATCACATGAAAACAATAAAACATGTCTGCTTACCATTATCTTTCGTAAAACTCAAGCTTACTCAGCTTGCTCGAGGAAAAAAAACCTGAAAATCTTTAAATAATTCTTGCTAATACATGCTTGGCTTAAAAGGATGTCGTTTCAACTATTTTTCAGAAACTCAATAATCACGTGCTCATTTATAAACCTCATTAGAAAATTTAAGCTCATAACTTAAGCTTGAAACCATTCATAAAAACCATGTATCATTCATAGAAAAGCATGTAAAACATCTAAACATGTGCAACCGTTTGGAAACAATTTTCGAAATTCGTTTTGTCACTCACAATCTTAGCTAGTTTCCTGGTTTGTAGACCCGACCTATTTTCTCTTGGCCTATCAAACAACCAAAACCGAGCATTAGAACCATAATTAGCTTTGTCTTTCCATGCTCATGAATTTCTAAACAATTGGATTAAGAATCACATTCACATTCTACTTTCCAGATTTTCCAAATTCTACACCACAACTTCCAACACTCATAACTTCCTCAATACTTAACCAAAATTAATATAATACACATCAAACTCTTTATTTTCGAACACTCTACAACTTACCTGAAGAAATGAAAACGAGATTCCCAACCAATGTGTAAAGAAATGCCCCGAACACAGACAACACAGAATCGAACTTCTCTGCTACGCTCTATCTTTCTCCTGAAATTAAACCTACTTCAAGTCATTTTTGGTTCACAAATTCTTCATGAAAGTTGTAGGAAATTCAATAAGCTTCTGATTCAACTTGTACACCCCAGAATGCTCGAAAAACCAGAGGAAACCAGAGATCCTCCTGCTTTGCTCGAAAATCCTGTGCTCTGTTTTCCATTCCAAAAACCATTAACTTCTCATACGATTTAGCTCAAGCTTCCTTCATGAAATTTGTTAGAAAATGAACTAACTTTCAAGAAAATCAAACCTCACCTCTTAGTTTTTTCTGTGTAGCTCAAACCGAATCAAAAACCAGAGGTTGAAATGTTGAACTCAGATTCTGCTATGGCTGGCTTTGCATGAGCTTTTCCTATCTTCTTCAACCTCAAAACCCCGAAATTCTTCTTCTTCTTCTTCCTTCACTCTCTCCCTCAAGTGCTCTGAAAATTTGGATGGAAAATGATGAAAAAATGGCTGGTAATGGGCTGGTAAAGAAGGCTGTCCGTGGTGGGTTTTAAACCACCGCTTGCTGTCTTTTCCCATCTCCTTTCTTTTTCTTTTTCTTTTTTTTTTTCTCATTTCCCTTTGGTGATTTGTTCCTTTTTTTTTTCCTTCCATTTTCCTTTTCCTTTTCCTTTTCTTTTCTTTTCTTTCTTCTTTTAACTTAGCAAGTCCCAACAACTTAAATTCAACCATGAAACCACAATAGATGACAAGAGTAAATGTTCCAAGGAAGTCTCGAGTTTACAACTTACCTCCCCCTTTTTAAATTTCGTCCTCGAGGACGAAATTTAGAAGTCTTAGGTGAAGAGAGTCGGGTAACTCCTCCTCATTTGATCTTCTGACTCCCAGGTATCCTCCTCTACTCCATGATGTCTCCAAAGAACCTTCACGAGTGGGATCGTTTTGTTCCTCAAAACTTGCTCCTTTTTGTCGAGGATCTGAACCGCTTCCTCTTTATAACTCGTCTTCCTTCAGCTCAATCGGTTGCACTTGCAACACATGGGATGGATCTGGAATATATTTCCTCAACATGGACACATGAAAAACATCATGTATTCGAGCGAGTTCCACTGGCAACTCAAGTCTATAGGCTGCTGGTCCAACTCAAATTCTGCCTCTGGGCCTTGCTTGGACTTTGCAAGCATCTTCTGTAAGTTACCATCCTCTGGCTGTCTTCTCACAATATCTGCTACTAGAGAAGACCTAACCTGAAATTGAGCTAAAAGACTCCCTGAGCTTTCTGCAGTCATATCCGCCTTGAAACCTCTTAACTCACCTAGCAAGGTTGCTCGAATACTACACAAGGCACTCTTCGGAAGTCTGGACTTCCTACTTAATGCATCTGCTACCACGTTAGCCTTACCCGGATGATATTCTATGGTACAGTCATAGTCTTTGATCAGTTCCAGCCATCGCCTCTGCCTCAGATTCAGCTTTTTCTGATAAAAAATATACTTCAACTCTTATGACCTGTGAAAAAGTGGCATTTCTCACCGAATAAATAATGTCTCCAGATCTTCAGTGCTAGAACAACTGCTGCTAGCTCAAGATCATGGGTAGGGTAATTACACTCATGCTTCTTCAACTGCCTTGAAGCATAATCTATTACCTTTCCTTCTTGCATCAGCACGTAACCTAATCCTTGCCTCGAAGCATCACAATAGATCACATACTCCTTCCCTGTTAGAGGAAGTGTCAGAATAGGTGCTGTCACTAATCTCTTCTTCAGCTCCTGGAAACTCTGTTCGCATTTATCTGACCATTGAAACTTAGCATTCTTCCTTGTCAAAGCAGTCAAGGGTAATGCTAATCGTGAGAAATCCTCAACAAAACGTCTGTAGTATCCGACCAGGCCGAGGAAACTACGCACCTCTGTTGCACTAGCGGGTCTCTCCCAGTTGACAACAGCTTCCACTTTCTGCGGATCAACACTAACTCCGTCCGCTGAAACTACATGCCCTAAGTGAAGGATTGGAATTCCGTAATTCCGTAAAGCGGAAGTGTGATTGGGACCGATTCGTAATTAATTTTGTTTAATCTAAAATATCAATACATTGGCAATAATTTTAGAACTATTCTAAATTTATATTAAGGCTAAGCATACAAAAATTAGATCTAAATCTAATTTATATAGTAACAAATTACTTACTCTCGTTGACGACTCAGATTAAATTACAAACTGCTTGTGAAATAATCACGAACTAGTGCGAACACCACCACTATGGCTACACCGGTATGACTCTGAGACTTCTAGAGGCAGGAGACTGGTGGGAGTCCAGAGGAAGCCTTGAGGGGAATTCTCTGAGAGTAGGAGAATGAATGGGATGCCTTTCACCCCACCCCAGGGGTCCTATTTATAGGTAAAGGCCAAGACCTTTTTCCTAATAGGAAAAGGTCTCTAATTTTAATAAATAAATAATTAATTCCATAATTAATTAATTTCCCTAATTAAATATCATATATTTAATCTTAGGGATTTTATTAAAATTAAAATTAATATGAATCCAATTCATATTCAATTTATTTGAACTCTTTCAAATATTTTCTTTCCTAATAGGAAAAATTCTCTAATTTTAATAAATAATTAATTAATTCCATAATTAATTAATTTACCCAATTAAATATCATATATTTAATCTTAGGGATTTTATTAAAATTAAAATTAATATGAATCCAATTCATATTAAATTTATTTGAACTCTTTCAAATATTTTCTCTCAATAATTAATTTTTGAAATTAATTCAAAAATTATATTATAAAGTTTCATAAACTTTATATTATAATGCATCAATATACATTATACGATTCCCCAAATAAATTGAACACTTTCAATTTACAATTTATACTTAAATGCCTCAAGTCTCTTTACGAGCTACCAGTGGGACCTAATGGACCTACAGATCAGAAGCTCTAACGATACGAGACTAATTGGCCAAACTCATTAACCAAGTTTAGTCAACATTCGTTAACTGTGGGTCACTCCACTAAAGACCCACAGCTGCACTCTTCTCACTGTAGAATATTTCTGTGTCCACGGATATCGACCAAGCAGTAAGTCAATCCTTCACGTGTGTTCGTAACACCAGCTGGGCCAAATTACCTTTTTACCCCTGGGTTACCTCTGGTTCCTTAAGTACCACTGATTCCTCTAATGAACAAGTTGTTTAGGATCCAACCACTAAACAAGAGTTCCTCTCGGGCAAGGAGAGAACGGCGCGCCTTTGTTCAAGCCCCGGAATCAGCCCTTAAGGGAACACACATCTACTTAACCCCAATAGGGGAAGGAGTGAATTCCATCTTGTACTGTTATGTTCCCAGCCCCCATTCGGTCTTGCCCCTGAAATGGTAGGATTATTGAGTCGGCGAACTGGCCACTCTCACCCATACAAATCTAAGGACAATCCCTCCTGAAAGGGGTTCATAACAGACTCAGGATTGAGATTGAGTTACCTAGGTCATCCTATTGAAATAGAAACCTAAACTAGTTAACGGCGTTACATCTAGTGGTTACTATTTCGCGGTCCGGTCTTATGCAAACTCATTGCATAGGATACCCCCGCCCGCATGTCTCCTACATGCAATGGGCCGTATCACATAGTGTCACCAGGATGAGGTACCCAGCCTCATCCCTATACTATAGACCTTTTAGGTTGTTACTTGGACACTGATCCCCGTATGTCCCCACATACTAGTCCAAGTTTCATTTAAACAACCTTGGATCTTAGTTTATTGGATTTAGGGTTTATTAATGCAAACTCGATTATTCAATAACCAAATTACTGAATTACTCAAATAACACTTTATTGAGATCAATTAATTTGTTTCATTTACTATCTACGAGTTTTAGGGCATAAATGTTGGTGGTCGGTACCGCAAGCGCACGGTATCGCAAGTAATATAAAACGGAAAGAATTCCGAGTATCGAATCCACAGGGAGGCGAAGCGAAATTTAAGCAAGCAAAGATTCCTAGAGCACTAAAAATACTTGGGATAAACAATATTTAGGGACCAGATCATGCAATCAAGAAAATTAAAAATCAAAACAACTAGAGAGAAAATTTTGATCAATCGATAAAAATAAAATGGAGAGAAAGAGTTTTTTAATGGGACGAGGGGTCTTTGAAAATCAATTATTAGCCAAACAATTGTTATAATTATCCTATCTCATTGCCCAACTAATTATAATCCTAGAATCTCCGTTAATCACATAGGTTCTCCTGTCGGTTTCCCCTAATTGTAATTAATTCATTTTAACAACCTAAGTGTCCTTAGCGCCATTAAAAATCATTAATTATTACGCTCTGATTCATTTTAGGAATCTAAGTTTAATCAACTAATCCCGGTGTCACGACGGGCAATTAAACTAGTTGCATGGATTATGATCTATCCTAACTTCTCTCCGTCGAGTTTCCATTAAGAATCGAATCATTACACAATTGGCCAGATTGAATAAAGCATTAAGCACATCCATACAAATAATTAGGAAAAAAGGGCAAGAGATAGGTAATTATAACAACATTTTGACTATAATTTCATTTCAAGACCCCAAATTGGGGTTTAGCTATACATAGCTAAAATATCCACAACATTTACAATAGAAAGCATAATTAAGAGCATAAAAGGAAAGGAATTGACCGTCGAAGAACCCCTTTGCTGACACTCAAAGCTCCGCCGAACACTCCTTGAGCCTCCTAGGATGCTCCCCAAAATTCCCAAAATATTTCCCACTAAGAAATCTCTCAAAAAGGCTAGAAAGCCTTGAGAGAGGCTCCAAAGGAGCCAAAGGAGGGAGGAAAGGAAGGAAAGAATGGATTGATTGATTCATAAATGAGGCACCAAGAGGTGCCTTTTATAGGCCCGGATTGGAGGTAGCGTCGCGACGCTATATTGCACAGCGTCGCGACGCTGGTATGCACGCGTCGTGTTGCCCAAGAAAAGGACAGCGTCGCGACGCTGTCTTCACAGCGTCTCGACGCTGTGCCATTTTCCAGGAATTCTAGCTTCAGTTTGGGCTAATTTTTGGGCCTTCTCTTCACTTCTTTTTGGGCTTTTCCATCATGATTGGCCTCTTTGGATCCCCTTTTGATCCAAGCATGGAAATTGGGCTTGAATGGCTTCATTTTTGGCACTTTTTTCTCCCAAAATCACCGACTTTGCTCCTAAGGACCAAATAACAGAATACATTAAATATTTTCATTAATAACACGATTAAAGCACAGAAAAGCCTAATAAATTGGGACTAAAATAGCGACATTTTTGCTTGCTATCAATAAAACCCAACACTAAAAACACTACTTGTTTCAACCAGAACTCACATTTGCTAAACTTAGCGTATAGTTGTTTATCACGTAGTGTCTGTAGAACAATCCTCAGATGTTCCTCATGGGCTTTCCTGTCAATTGAGTAAACTAGTATGTCATCGATGAACACTATCACAAACTGATCTAAATACTGACGGAAGATCCTGTTCATGGGGTCCATGAAAACTGCTGGCGCATTCGTTAAACCGAATGGCATCACTAAAAACTCATAGTGCCCATACCTCGTCTTGAATGCTGTCTTAGGAATATCTGATTCCCTAACCTTTAACTGGTGGTATCCTGACCTCAGATCAATTTTAGAAAACACTGCTGCTCCTCTTAACTGGTCAAACAAGTCATCGATGCGTGGTAGAGGATACTTGTTACGTATCGTGACCTTGTTTAACTGCCTGTAATCAATGCATAATCTCAGGGTACCATCTTTCTTCTTCACGAATAACATTGGAGCTCCCCAAGGTGACACAGTAGGCCTTATGTATGCATTGTCAACTAGTTCTTGCAACTGCACCTTCAGTTCCTTAAGCTCGCTCGGAGCCATTCTATATGGTGCCTGTGAAATAGGTGCTATTCCTGGTAACAATTCAATAGTGAACTCCACCTCTCTATCAGGTGGCAAACCCGATAGATCAGTTGGAAAAACATCAAGAAATTCGTTCACCACACGAACATCTTCTTGTTTCAACTTTTCTTCTTGCACCTCTACTACGTGTGCAAGAAACGCTGTGCAACCCTTCCTCAACAACTTCTCAGCTTTCAGAGCTGAAATCAAACTCGTAGGAATAATCTTCCTCTCACCCCTGAAAACAACTTCAGTCAAACCTGGTTTCCTAAAAGTCACTTCCTTCCTATGGCAATCCATAGAAGCATAGTGAGTGAATAAGAAATCCATTCCCAAAATCACATCCAACGCCTGCAACTCTAGGGGAAGAAGATCCACTAACATACAGAGACCTACTACAACCTCACAATCACGCAACACCTCATTAACTAATAAAATGTCACCAACTGGAGTGCATATGACTAACTCCTCAGATAAAGGCTCTAGCATCCTATTCATCTTAGTTAAAAACACACTAGAAACAAAGGAATGCGTAGCTCCTGGATCTAATAAAACACGTCCAGGTACATTACAAATCAAAATCGTACCAGTGATCACATCTGGTGCATCCTCTGCTTCCTGTTGAGTCATGGCGTAGACTTTTCCCTGCTGCCTAGGTCTCCCCACAACTCCCTTCTGCCTTGCACCACTGGTGCCTTCTCGTGCGGCTGCTGAGACTCTCGGCTGCTCAACTGTGTGGGACTCAACTCCCTGGTCCCTCTGAACTGCTACCCTCAACTGTGGACAATCCCTCTTGAAATGCCCTGGTTGTCCACACTGGTAACACACACTGGTGCCAACAAGACACTGACCCCGATGATTCTTGCCACAACTTACACATGGGGTTCTCCTGGATTCACTAGCAACGGACTCCTAACCCGTCCGCGGTCTTGCTACTGAACTCGCAGACTGACTGGGGGCTCTCTGACTCTGCCTCTGATAAGCACTAAACGAACTCATCTGCCTCGACAACTGGCCACCAGATCGGCGCTTGAAGTCTTGACGGCCTGAAATATTCACTCCAGGTGTGAACCTCCGCTGCTCACGACCTCGAAAACCACTAGCTGTTGGAGCTCCACGACTAGGATCCGCAACCGACTTTTCCTCTATAATACTCTGCTCCACACGTAAGGCAGTCTCTACTAGCTGGGAAAAATCCGTCCACTTGGCAATTGCTGTAACCGGGGTACGTATCTCAAAACGCAACCCTCTCTCAAACCTGCGACACCTGTCACTCTCAGAACCAACGATCACATCGGCATACCGTGAAAGCTCGGTATACTTTCTCTCGTACTCGGCCACTGAAAGTGACCCTTGTTTCAGCTCCAGAAACTCATCTCTCTTTGCCTCACAATATGTGGTGGGATAGTACTTTTCCTCGAATATGCCTCTGAACGTCTGCCAATCCAACGTACGTGCATCACTGCGCCTGGCTAAAATAGATTTCCACCATCCCTCCGCCTCCTTCTGCAAAAGAAATGTGGCTAGTCTGACTTTTCGCTCCTCAGGACAACCTATCACGTCGAAGCATTTCTCCAGCATATTTAACCAGACCTCGGCGTCAGCTGGATCCGTGGAACCCTCAAACACTGTGGCTCCTAACTTCTTCAACCGTTCAATCCCGTACATCTTTTCCAGATCACTAGGTCCTGCTCTCTCTGGCCTACCCATCTCCTATGCAAATCTAGCGAACTGCTCACTCCTTGCCTCATTCTGACCTCTCGAGGTACTAGATCCCCTTTCAGACTGACTCTCGGTAGGATCCTGCATCCCGTCCTGATTCTGCCTGCGTCGTCTGCTGGTACGTGGTGGCATGACTCCTATAACATATCAACACATCAGACATGCTATAGATACTTAACTCAAATGCATGATACTAAACTTCTACGCACATTCTAGTCCTGACTGGACTCACTCTCAACAATACTTGGACCGTACTCTGCTAGTTCTATCGGAACTGACCCAACGCCTAACTATTTACTTCCTAGATTCTTCTTAGCACTAACTACCATGTCTCTTTTCCCATGGAGCTAACTGCTCTGATACCAAGTTGTCACACCCCCTCCCGGACCACCTGCTAGCTTAGTTCGGAAGATGGCGTGAAGCAAATGAACATCGTCCTCCTCTAACGATACCCGTTGACCCTCCTGGAACGTTGAACCTGATAAGCATACTAATCTTGGATATCAAATATTCTACGGGAAACACAACACAGCGGAATCCCTGAAAACCTGTAGACATACATGAGGTGCAGCCCTGACATAACTCGATTTGGAAAATAACCTGATATAGATTTCATAACCAAAAACATATACAACTGGGGTTTATACAACCACGACCTTTAGGACTAAATTGTCCAATCCTTACAAACATTTACAATATAGACAGACTCATTACACAACTCCACCCACGTACTGGAGCTTGGTCTGGAACTTTCAGCAGACGTTGGCAGTGTATCAGGCACCGGGAGCTCGATCTCTACCTGAAAAGTGGAAAAACATTTTGAAAGAATGAGCTATGAAGCCCAGTGAGTGACTAACTTTAAAACTCTAAATCCGAAAGTCAAAACACGTGATAAACCTTTAAACGTATAAATATGCTCAATCAAAGCGTTCAACAAAAGCGTGTAATGATAAAGGCTTTCTAAAATATCTCGCAAGTTCGTCATTGAAAATCTAGCAAGGCATATCAAGTATATCAAACGTTTTAACTAACATGACCGATTATCTGCAAGCTCACGGGTCGTCACAAGTAATATAAAACGGTAGGTAATACCGAGTATCGAATCCACAGGGAGGCGCAGCGAAAATTAAGCAAGCGAAAGATTCCTTGAGCACTAAAAGCACTTGGAATAAATAATATTCAGGGACCAAAACATGCAATCAAAGAAATTTAAAAATCAAAGCAATTAAAGAGAAAATTTGATCAATCGAGAAAAATAAAATATGGAGAAAGAGTCTTTTATAATGGGAAGAGGGGTCTTGAAAATCAATTATTAGCTAAACATTTATTATAATTATCCTATCTCATGGCCCAACTAATTATAATCCTAGAATCTCCGTTAATCACATAGGTTCTCCTGTCGGTCTCCCCTAATTGTAATTAATTCATTTTAACAACCTAAGTGTCCTTAGCGCCATTAAAAATCATTAATTATTACGCTCTGATTCATTTTAGGAATCTAAGTTTAATAAACTACTCCTGTTGTCACGACGGGCAATTAAACTAGTTGCATGGATTACGATCTATCCTAATTTCTCTCCGCCGAGTTTCCATTAAGAATCAGATCAATACACAATTGGCCAAATTGCATAAAGCATTAAGCACATCCATACAAATAATTAGGAAAAAGGGCAAGAGACAGGTAATTATAACAACATTTTGACTATAATTTCATTTCAACACCCCAAATTGGGGTTTAGCTATACATAGCTAAAATATTCACAATAATTACAATGGAAAGCATAATTAAGAGCATAATAAAAGGGAAGGAATTGACCGCTGAAGACCCCTTCGCTGACGCTTGGAGTCCATCCGACCACTCCTTGAGCCTCATAGAATGCTCCCCAAAATTCCCCAAAAGTTTCCCACTAAAGAAACTCTCAAAAAGGCTTGGAAGCCTTGAGAGAGGCTCCCAAAGGAGCCAAGAAAGCAAGAAAGGAATGGAAGAGTATGATGATTGATGGTACAATGAGGCACCAAGGGGCGCCTTATATATGCTCGGAAAGGGGGTAGCGTCGCGACGCTATATGGCACAGCGTCGCGACGCTGTGACGTCATCGACTTGTCGGCCAAGAAATGGACAGCGTCGCGACGTTGTCCTTGCAGCGTCTCGACGCTAGGCATTTTTCAGAACTTCCAGCTGCGGATTTGGGCTTCTTTTTTTTGGGCAAATCAATATCATCATCAAAATCATCGATTTTAGGTAAATTCAATTCATTCTCAAAAGAAGGTAAATCATCAACTGCAGATATTTCATGCTCATAAGCAGGCAATTCCAATTCATTTTCAAAGTCAGACAATTCTAAATCATTCAGCTCATTCTCAAACAGAGGGTCGTCTAATAAAGCATTAACATCCCCATCATCCATAACCACTCCTCCTAAGCCTAGGCCAAGATTATATTCTACCTCTTCATCATCGTCAGTCAAGTATTCAGAACCAATGGAAAAACATGTATGCATACTACATACAGACTCATCTTGGCCAAAAATACTAAACACGACTTTTTCATCATCAATGTTCAAAGTAAGCTTACCTGTATGCACACTAATCTCAGCCTTACCAGTTGCTAAGAAAGGTCTGCCTAGAATAATGGGTACCTCTCTGTCCTCCTGCATGTCGAGTACCACAAAGTCTACAGGAAAGATAAATTTGTTGACCTTCACCAGAACGCCTCCACAACACCCATTGGGTGGGTAATTGATCTATCAGCAAGCTGGAGGGTGACGTCGGTGTCTTTCATTCCTGTTAGACCAATCTTCCTGTAAACAGAATAGGGCATCAAATTTATACTAGCACCTAAATCACACAAGGCCCTATTGAAAGACACTTCTCCTATGGTGCAGGAATAGTAAAACTCCCTGGATCTTTCTGTTTAGAAGGCATCTTTCCAGAAACGATGGTACTACTACTTTCAGACAATTTAAAAACTTCTTTTTTTCAAACTTTTCTTCCTAGAAAGCATTTCTTTCATGAATTTCCCATGATTAGGCATGTTATACAAAGCATCTACCAAGGGAATATTCACAGACAACTTTTTAAACATTTCTAGGAATTTCTGAAACTGCTCATCTAATTTAACATTTTTAAAGCGTTGAGGAAAAGGTAACTCCCTGTAATCAAAGATTGGACATTCGCCCCTATGCTTGGGCGGGCTGATGTGCGAGCCTTTGTCATGGTGGTTGCATGGAACCACTTCTTCCTCGTTCAGTTTCTTCTCTTGCCTTTCGTCTTTTTCTTTTCCTGCAAAAGAGTTAGAAAAACCACAATTCAAATTAACAGAGTTAGGAGGATGTTGGGACCTTTCAGAGGAGGCTTTTTGTTCCTCAGCCCTTTCATCTTCATCCTTGCGCTTCTCTTCCTTCTTCTTTTCTGAACTGATCTCCAGCTTCCTACCACTTCTTAGTGTCACCATCTTGCACTACTCTCTTGGGTTAGGTTCAGTGTCGCTTGGAAATTTTCCCTTCTGAAGGGCATTCACCGCTGAAGCTATCTGACCTATTTGAATTTCCATATTCTTCAGAGCTGTGTCGTGGTTATTAACTGCAATATGGAGATTCACATTCAACACTTTTTGTTCTTTTATAAACATAGCCACCATCTCCTCCAGGTTATTTTTCTTTTCAGGCGCACTGGATTATGCAAAACCTGGTGGTGGCTGCAAAACATTCGAGTATGAGAAGTTTTCATGATTGCGCAGACTAGGGTGGTAGAAGTTCAGTACTCCTTGAGTAAATGGTCTGTTTCCCACGTACTGAACCTCTTCCACATCTTGACCTTCCTTCTCTGAATACCCTTCAGCCAAAGTGGAAATGGACTTGACCACCTCAGATGAAGTCAGCTTGTTCAGGGCATTGGTCAGAGATGCATTCTGTGCCTTCAACGAACTCGACTCATCTAATTCATATATTCCAGCCTTCTTAGAAATTGCTCCCCTCTCGGTCGGCCATTGATAACTTGTTGCCGCCATTTCCTCAAGCAGATCTTTGGCTTCCGTTACTGTCTTGGAAAGAAAACTTCCTCCTGCTAATGTGTCTAAAACTGTCTTGGTGGAGGAATTCAATCCATTGTAAAACAACTGCACTTGGAGCCAATCCGGATATCCATGTTGGGGGCACCGCCTAAGCATTTCCTTGTATCTCTCCCATGCCTCGTACAACTGCTCCTCGTCAAGCTGCCTAAATGTTCCGATTTCAGTCCGGAGCTTTGTAGTCTTGGCAGGCGGGAAATATTTTGTCAGAAAAGCCTGGGCAAGCTCGTCCCATGTACTAATACTGTTCGTCTCGACTGATTCGAGTCAATCTTTAGCTTTGTCTTGCAGAGAAAATGGAAATAACCTCAGTCTTATAGCGTCGGCCGGAACTCCGTTCATTTTCACCGTCCCACATATTTCCAAGAATGATCGCAGATGTGAGTGTGGGTCCTCAGAAGGTTGTCCCTTAAAAGAATTATCGCGCGCCATCTGAATCAATCCTGTCTTTAACTCAAAATTGGTAGCTTGGATCAGGGTGTAAATAATTCCGGAATTCTCAGTCGGGAGAACTGGCTGTAAAAAGTCTCTGATCGCCTTGGGAGCTTCTTGTTGGGCCATTGCTTCTGCTAATCTTTTTTCTCTACGAATAGTTCTAAGAGTCCTGTCAATTTCAAGATCTAGCGGAAACAAATTAACCACCTTGTTGCTTCGCATACAATACTCCCAATCAATCAAAAGAACCAAACAAAAACAAAAATAAAATGATATTCAAAATTAATGAAAGAAAAATATTTACACCTAAATTACTATTTATCCCTTTCTTTTTTATGTCAAGAAAAATTGGTTTGCTTAAAAATCAAGCCTCCTCGGCAACGGCGCCAAAAACTTGTTGGTAGGATTATCCGCAAGCGCACGGGTCGTCACAAGTAATATAAAACGGTAGGTAATACTGAGTATCGATTCCACAGGGAGGCGCAGCGAAAATTAAGCAAGCGAAAGATTCCTTGAGCACTAAAAGTACTTGGGATAAATAATATTCAGGGACCAAAACATGCAATCAAAGAAATTTAAAAATCAAAGCAATTAAAGAGAAAATTTGATCAATCGAGAAAAATAAAATATGGAGAAAAAGTCTTTTTTAATGGGAAGAGGGGTCTTGAAAATCAATTATTAGCTAAACATTTATTATAATTATTCTATCTCATTGCCCAACTAATTATAATCCTAGAATCTCCGTTAATCACATAGGTTCTCCTGTCGGTCTCCTCTAATTGTAATTAATTCATTTTAATAACCTAAGTGTCCTTAGTGCCATTAAAAATCATTAATTATTACGCTCTGATTCATTTTAGGAATCTAAGTTTAATCAACTAATCCCGTTGTCACGACGGGCAATTAAACTAGTTGCATGGATTACGATCTATCCTAATTTCTCTCCGTCGAGTTTCCATTAAGAATCAGATCAATACACAATTGGCCAGATTGCATAAAGCATTAAGTACATCCATACAAATAATTAGGAAAAAGGGCAAGAGACAGGTAATTATAACAACATTTTGACTATAATTTCATTTCAAGACCCCAAATTGGGGTTTAGCTATACATAGCTAAAATATTCACAATAATTACTATGGAAAGCACAATTATGAGCATAATAAAAGGGAAGGAATTGACCGTTGAAGACCCCTTCGCTGACGCTTGGAGTCCCTCCGAACACTTCTTGAGCCTCCTAGGATGCTCCCCAAAATTCCCCAAAAGTTTCCCACTAAAGAAACTCTCAAAAAGGCTTGGAAGTCTTGAGAGAGGCTCCCAAAGGAGCCAAGAAAGCAAGAAAGGAATGGAAGAATATGATGATTGATGGTAAAATGAGACACCAAGGGGCGCCTTATATAGGCTCGGAAAGGGGGTAGCGTCGCGACGCTATATGGTACAGCGTCGCGATGCTGTCCTTGTAGCGTCTCGACGCTAGGCATTTTTCAGAACTCCCAGCTGCGGATTTGGCCTTCTTTTTTTTGGGTCAACTTCAATTCTTTTTGGGCTTTTTCTTCATAGTTGACCTCTTTTGACTCCTCTTGACCCAAGCATGGAAATTGGGCTTGAATGGCTTCATTTTGGGCATTTTTTCCACAAAATCCACAACTTTGCTCCTAAAGACCTAATAACAAAATATATCAAATATTTTCAATAAAAATACAATTAAAGCACTAAAAAGCCTAATAAATTGGGACTAAAATAGCGACATTTCTACTCGTTATCACTAATACATGCTTTGCTTAAAAGGATGTCGTTTCAACTATTTTTCAGAAACTCAATAATCACGTGCTCATTTATAAACCTCATTAGAAAATTTAAGCTCATAACTTAAACTTGAAACCATTCATAAAAACCATGTATCATTCATAGAAAAGCATGTAAAACATCTAAACATGTGCAACCGTTTGGAAACAATTTTCGAAATTTGTTTTGTCACTCACAGTCTTAGCTAGTTTCCTGGTTTGTAGACCCGACCTATTTCCTCTTGGCCTGTCAAACAACCAAAACCGAGCATTAGAACCATAATTAGCTTTGTCTTTCCATGCTCATGAATTTCTAAACAATTGGATTAAGAATCACATTCACATTCTACTTTCTAGATTTTCCAGATTCTACACCACAACTTCCAACACTCATAACTTCCTCAATACTTAACCAAAATTAATGTAATACACATCAAACTCTTCATTTTCGAACAATATACAAGTTACCTGAAGAAATGAAAACCAGATTCCCAACCAATTTGTCCAGAAATGCCGCGAACACAGACAACACAGATTCGAACTTTTCTGCTACGCTCTATCTTTCTCCTGAAATTAAACCTACTTCAAGTCATTTCTGGTTCACAAATTCTTCATGAACGTTGTAGGAAATTGAATAATCTTTCCAACCATACCAAATAGAGCTTCTGATTCAACTTGTACACCCCAGAATGCTCGAAAAACTAGTGGAAACCAGAGATCCTCCTGCTTTGCTCGAAAATCTTGTGCTCTGTTTTCCATTCCAAAACCCATTAACTTCTCATACGATTTAGCTCAAGCTTCCTTCATGAAATTTGTTAGAAAATGAACTAACTTTCAAGAAAATCAAACCTCATCTCTTAGTTTTTTCCGTGTAGCTCAAACCGAATCAAAAACCAGAGGTTGACAGGTTGAACTCAGATTCTGCTATGGTTGGCTTTGCATGAGCTTTTCCTATCTTCTTCAACCTCAAAACCCCAAAATTCTTCTTCTTCTTCTTCCTTCACTCTCTCCCTCAAGTGCTCTGAAAATTTGGATGGAAAATGATTGAAAAATGGCTGGTAATGGGCTGGTAAAGAAGGCTGTCGGTGGTGGGTTTTAAACCACCGCTTTCTGTCTTTTCCCATCTCCTTTCTTTTTCTTTTCTTTTTTTTTTTTTCATATCCCTTTGGCTGATTTGTTCCTTTCTTTTTTTCCTTCCATTTTCCTTTTCCTTTTCATTTTCTTTTCTTTTCTTTCTTCTTTTAACTTAGCAAGTCCCAACAACTTAAATTCAACCATGAAACCACAATAGATGACAAGAGTAAATGTTCCAAGGAAGTCTCGAGTTTACAAAACAAATGTAATGCCCGTAGTTGGATACCTTTCATCACAAATGTAGGTAAGCCAAAACGAAAGCATGCGTTTTGATGTCTACTGATTCCATTAATTGCTATTCAAAATATATATATATATAATAAATACATATATATATAACCTTTCTGCACCCAGGACATGCAAGGGAAGATTGGTTGAGTTAACGCAAAGAAGAATCTTAGCGCAAGAAGCTTTCTTTAAGCAATGAAGGAAATTTGGCAAAAGTTAACGTGGTTTAATAATATGCGCAAGAAAAAGAGGAAAAAAGATGCTAAGATCACAAGCAATGAAGAGTTGAGTAATTCTCGCAGAGTGGATAATAGGCATTGCTTGAGGACAAACAATAGTTTAAGTTTGGGGGTTTGATAACTTGCAAAAAGCAAGTTATTAGTCCTCTAAACTTAGACTAAAACAAGGCCAATAGAAACAAAGATGCGTTGCTTCAGCGCATAAAGAGGGAAAAATGTGATAAGTTTATGCGACAAGCTATATTCATGTATGCGGTGAGAAATTATAAAATATAGGGCGCTAACACGACTAATTCAGTTGTTTTCTTTAGATCTTTTCAGTGCAGGCACACATCTCAAGATGATCAAGAAACAGATAAGATAATGAAAAGACAAGCGCTGACACAACCAACGCAAGTGGGCGGAAAAAGGGGAGAAAAGCTAAAGCAAGTTGGTTAATGATGATTAACGCAAGTTGCTAATTACTTGGAGAAGTCATCTTCCCTCAACTATAAATAGAAGCCAAAAATCAGATATCAGCATCGATCAATTCATTTTTCATTTTTCTGCTCGAGAGGGAGAAGAAGGAAGATCAGCAGAGGAATCACAGAGAGAGCTGTGATTTGGAGCAAACTTATGCTTGTAATGTTTTATTCTAGGATGTCTTGTGTTGCTCGCATGAGCTAAATTCCTTTTCAAGGCTAAGCACAAGCACCTCATGCAGCAATAAGTAACATCTTGTAAGCCCATATTTTGAATTAAATGAACCATTAGTTGCTTTCTATTCAGTTGCGATACTATTTTCATTACTAACTCCCGCTTGGCCAGCCGGATGCGGAAGCAGCATGCTAAATCCCTGACAGGTAATGCATGTGGAAATGTCTGAGTAGAGCAAGTTAGCGCATGACATGTAGTCTTGGTAGCATTAAAACACTACCGATAAAAGATAGTGCATGCATGAGTTGAGACTGCGTTGTGACTAAGGCAATCCCTTGTAAGTTTTAAAGAACTGCACCAAACGCATGAACTAGCCAATTAATCAATTGATAGTTTATGTTAAACGCATAGAGAATACCGGAAGGGAAACTTATGAATTTTTCTTACTTAGGCATTAATGGATCAATTACTCAAAGTATGCGCTACAAGGTTCTTATAGATGTATGAGGTTGCGACCGCAACAACCGTGATCCTATTTTCCTTGTAGATTTCTCTTTTACTCTCGTCGCATGATTTTGTTTGATGCAAATATTTACTTTTTAAATATACCAAATTCCTTTTTAATTAGTATCATACGTTTTGAGTTTGTATCAGAAAAATTTGTTAAAAACTTTGTGAATATCCCTTCCCTGTGGATTCGACCCTGGACTTACCAGGTACTACTTGATTTAGTTAATTTATACTTGGATTAACTATTATCTGGGACTATATTTCTGAGCATATCGACATCCAATCAACTGGTGGAAGTGGATGGTGGTGAAGAAATGGAAATGGTTGTGGGGGTGGAGGAAGAGGAAGGGGTGGTGTTTGGGACTAGGGTAGTGGAAAAGGCTGGAGGAGGAAGAATGGAAACGGACGGGAACGGAGAGGGAAATGGAGTTAGGTTGCGTGGGCCAAGGATATTTTGTGCCGGTTGGAGGTTCACTGGCTGTATGTTGAAAGTGGAAGTGTCCAGTGGTGTTACGTCAAGAACTTCAGTGGTGCTCGCATCGGAGGATGATGGATCGGCGGCGAATGGAACTTGCAAGCTTTCGATGGGCTGTTCTCCATCAGTGACCTCTGGTTCATCTTCCTCTATGGGGTCATTGTTTTGCCGGTTATTGTTTTCTCCATCCGATGAGATAATGATGTCCTTATTCGGCCCTTCTACCTCCGACGAAGATGAAGGAGCATCGTCAGCATAACCAGCGAGAGAAAGGTTTTGTGAGTCTGACATGGCTGTTCTCGAAAAATAAAGAGGGAAGCTTTGCACGAAAGAAGGAACGTAAGGATTCTAGGGTTTGTACGAAAGAGACGTAGGAAATGAGGAAGAGAGATAGAAGTCGCATCCCTATTTTATAGCTAATGCAAGGCACTGCGATCTTTTGTTTTGCTGCCCCTTCGCATGCACGTGGATGGGTGGTCATGATTAACATGGGGGAATGTGGGCGGTTGCCTTGGTTAGTGTGCAAAGACAGAGATTAGTGCTGCTCATTAAATGCAAACATGATTATGGCTTCGCCTCTAATGCGAGAGATTGGGACATGCGATGGAACTTCCTCCTTAGGTTCTATCGCAACAAAAATTCTGACGCAAGAAATCCATCAAAATTCTAATGCAACTAGTGTGAGTAAAACATGCGACGAGATTGAAATACTAATGCAATAAAACATGCGGAAGAGAGTATTTACAATTCTAACCTGTTGTGCTCTTACCTTGTGCTAGATCCTGTCGCAACCAGAGAGCACTTTTGTCCTGGACCTATTTTGTCTTGCTCTTTTAAGGTGGATCTTTCAGAAGAATAATCTCAACTACTTCGTCCAAAGTCCCTTCGATGTATGGCTTGACTCTTTGCCCGTTGACTTTGAAAATTCTCCTTCCATCAGTAGAATGTAGGTCCACTGCCCCATATGGATATACTTTATGGATAGTATACGGGCCCGACCATCTGGATTTTAGCTTTCCTGGAAAGAGACATAAGCGAGATTTAAATAATAAAACTTTCATACCTTCTCGAAGATCCTTCTTGCATATTTTTTTGTCATGCCATTGTTTTTGCTTCTCTCTACTAATCTTGACATTCTTATATGCACATCTCCTGAATTCTTCCAATTATGACAGCTGACGCATTCGTTCATGTCCTGCCACATCCAGATCAAAATTTAAACGTTTTATTGCCCAATGCGCCATGTGTTCTAATTCCAAGGGCAAATGACAGGCCTTGCCAAACACGAACGCATATGGAGATGTTCCTATGGGTGTTTTGAAGGTTGTACGGTATGCCCATAGCGCATCATCTAGATGTTGCGCCCAGTCTTTCCTGCTTGTGCTGACAACTTTCTCGAGAATTTTCTTAATCTCCCTGTTTGATACCTCAGCCTGTCCATTGCTTTGGGGGTGATAAGCTGTTGCGATATGATGTTTAACATTGTATTTCTACAACAACTTATTCATGACCTTATTTATGAAATGGGTCCCTTCATCACTAATCAATCTGCGTGGCACACCAAATCTTGTAAAAATATTCTTTTTAAGAAATTTTGCCACTGTTGCCGCATCGTTCTTAACGCAAGCGATTGCTTCTACCCACTTTGTGACGTAGTCAACTACGAGGAGGATATATTGGTATCCTTGCGATGATGGGAAGGGTCCCATGAAATCAATGCCCCAGACATCAAACGACTCAATTTCTACTATACAATTTTGTGGCATCTCGTTCCTTGCGGTAATATTGCCAGTGCGTTGGCGTTTGTCGCAACTATGAACATATTTCTTTGCATCATGGAACAAGGTGGGCCACCAATAACAACTCTGTAAGACTTTAGCCGAGGTGCGTTGGCCTCCAAAGTGCCTTCCATATGGGGCTTCATGACAAGCTCTCAATATCTTCAACGCATCTCTATGGCTAACGCATCTTCTGATGATCTGGTCAGGTCCTCTGCGATAAACATAGGGGTCATCCCATAAATAAAATTTTAATTCATGAAAAAATTTCATACGGTGTTGCGTTGAATATTCCTCTGGTAAGACCCCTGCGGCAAGGTAGTTTGCGATATCTACAAACCAAGGCTCTTCATCGTCAATCATTAATAGCTTCTCATCAGGAAATTCTTCTGTGATAGGGATTCTTGTCGCATCTAATCTTTCAGGATTTTCCAAGCGTGATAAGTGATCTGCGACCAAATTCTCACTACCTTTTTTGTCCTTGATCTCTAGATCAAATTCCTGCAGCAATAAGATCCATCTAATCAATCTAGGTTTCGCATCCTTTTTTGTGATTAGATATTTTATCGCGCATGGTCTGTGTAGACAATGACTCTGGAGCCAATTAAATAAGCACGAAATTTTTCGAACGCATAAACAACCGCTAAAAATTCCTTCTCGGTAATCGTGTAATTTGTTTGTGGTTCATTCAATGTTCTGCTGGCATAATAAATAGGGTGCAGAATCTTTTCCTTTTTCTGTGCCAACACTGCTCCAACTGCCACGTCACTAGCATCGCACATTAAGACAAAAGGTTCATACCAATTGGGAGTTGTAAGAATGGGTGCACTCACTAGCGCAAGCTTTAAATCCTGGAATGTCTTGACTCATTCTTCTGAGAATTCAAATTTTCTATTTGCCTCAAGCAATGCGCATAGTGGCTTTGTAATATGCGAGAAGTTCCTGATGAATCTACGATAGAATCCCGCGTGTCCCAGAAAGCTTCGAATTCCCTTAACAGAGGTTGGCGGTGGCAATTTTTCAATAACATCAATCTTCACCTTGTCGACTTCAATTCCTGCGCTTGATATGCGATGGCCTAGGACGATTACTTCTTCCACCATAAAGTGGCATTTTTTCCAATTTAGTACTAGGTGAGTCTCTTCGCATCTCTCTAACACTTGTTCTAGCTGCGTTAGACAGTTTGCAAAGGACTTCCCATAAACTGAGAAATCGTCCATAAAAACTTCTACGGATTTCTCCAGTAGATCTGAAAAGATGGCCATGATACATCTCTGAAATGTTCCTGGCGCATTACACAGTCCAAAGGGCATCCTTCTGAACGCAAAGGTGTCATATGGACAGGTGAATGTAGTCTTTTCTTGGTCTTCCGGCGTAATGGTTATCTGATTGTACCCTGAGTATCCATCAAGAAAGCAATAATATGCTTGTCCCGCAAGCCGATCCAGCATCTGATCAATGAACGGAAGAGGGAAATGATCTTTCTTGGTAATTGCGTTCAACTTGCGGTAATCCATGCATATTCACCATCCTGTAGTGGTGCGAGATGGAATCAACTCATTGTTTGCGTTAGCTACCACTGCCATACCCCCTTTCTTGGGCACGCATTGTACTGGGCTCACCCATCTGCTGTCTGCGATGGGGTATATCACACCTGCGTCGAGCCACTTAATAATATCTTTTCGCACGACTTCCATCATCGCAGGATTTAGCCTTCTTTGTCTCTTAATAAACTCATTGGATTCCTCGAGCAATCGAATTTTATGCATGTAGTATGAGGGGCTAATTCCCCTTATATCTGCTAGACTCCATCCAATGACCTTTTTGTACTTAGCGAGGACTTGCATCAAAAGATGCTCTTGTGATGAATCGAGCTTCGATGAGATGATAACTGGGAGTGGCTTCAGTTCTAGCGTAGGGGGTTGCGCTATAGAAGGCAAGGTGGGGATTCTTTCTTTCAGATCTAGCACATGGATAATTTCTTCATGTTGCACTAGGATGCAATTTTCTTCCACCTGTTCTTCCTTGCTTTCTTCTCTTATGGAGCTGAACGCATTTGATTGTAGTATTTCATGCGGAGAGCATACGTCAATGCGAGCTACCATGTCACATTCTTTGCTGTCATCAGGGTATTTTAATGAAGAGAGAATATTAAAAACCACTTTCTGATCGTTCATACGCATTGTCAGTTCTCCTTTTTGTACGTCGATCAATGTTTGGTCGGTGGCAAGGAATGGTCTTCCCAAGATAATGGGGACTTCTCTGTCAGCTTCATAATCTAGTATAATAAAATCTGCAGGAAAAATAAACTTGTCAACTTTGACCAAAACGTCTTCAATTTTTCCTTCTGGGTGGACCACAGATCTGTCCGCCAATTGGAGTGTAACGGTTGTTAGTCTTGCTTCTCCTATCCCTAGGCGCTTGTAAACAGATAATGGCATCAAATTTATGTTTGCGCCCAGGTCACCTAATGCTTTGCCAACATCGATTCCTCCTATTGAACAAGGAATCATGAAACTTCCAGGATCTTTCAATTTTGGTGGAAGTTTATTATCAAGTATTGCGCTGCACTCACTTGTCAACGCAACAGTTTCAAACTCTTTCCACGGTCGTTTGTTCATCAGAATGTCTTTCAAGAATTTCGCATAGCTAGGCATCTTCTCTAATGCCTCCACAAGTGGGACATTGATGTGCAGCTCTCTCAAGACACCTAAAAATTTCTTAAATTGGGCCTCATCATTTCTCTTCCTCAATCTTTGAGGAAACGGGATTGCTGGTTTATATGCGTCGGGCTCCTTTCCTGCTTGAGCCTCCTTCTCTCTGGGTTTTTCTTCCTCAGCTACTTTTTCTTCTTGCGTCTAGTTGCTATCTCCTGCGGTTTCACTTTTAGGCAAGTTGTCCTGCGTTGGCGCATGATCTATTTCCTGCAATTGTTTTCCACTGCGAAGAGTCGCCACATGGCAGTGCTCCTTTCCCTTGGGATCTTCAGTATTGTTGGGCAATGTTCCCGCAGGTCTATTCTTTAATTCTGACTCAAGTTGTCCAACTTGCACTTCTAGACTGCGCAGAGATGCAGCTTGGCTTTGTACCACTGCATCATTTTTTGCCATATATTCCTTTTGACTCATCATGAATTCCTTCATCATTGTCTCCAATGCATTTGAGGATGATGCTCTTTGATTTCCTCCTCCTATGTTGTGCTGAAAATGTCCCTGCGAGGATTGATCATTGTTAGAATTAAATAATCTGGGCTCAGGGTTTACGTTACCTTGTTGTGGCTGTTTATTTGCGCCACCATTCCATGAAAAGTTCAGGTGATTTCTCCATCCTGGATTATACGTGCTTGAAAATGGGTTGTTGTGCGCAGCTTCTTGCGGTCCAACATAGAAGACTGACTCTGGGTTTGAAGGACACTGGTCATATGTGTGTCCTTCACCGCAGATCCCGCACCAAACTGCGTTGAGTTGCACGATCATAGGTAGGGGTGTTCAAAAAGAGACCGAAAACCTATCCGACCGACTGAAACCGACCGAACCGATGTCGGTCGGTTGGTTTAATGAAAGAATTGGTCGGCGTCGGCAAAACCGACTGGTCGGTCGGTCGGAGGAGTAAGTAAAAATATTTTCGACCGACCGACGTAACTTCATGTATCTGTTAATGAAAGAAAAAAAAGCAATTGAATGGGCGTGGGAATGACTGACGTGACTGATGGCTGATGCATAGGAGAATGGGCTTTGTTTTCATTTTCAAGACTCCTTGTAATTATTACATTTTTAAAAAATATTTTTATTTTATTATCTCTTTCTCTTTCAACATTCCCCACGTCCTTTCATTTTCCTTTATCTCCCTCCTATTCTCTCTCTTCTCTCCCTCCAACCACCACCATTTTCTTCTCTCATTCCTTCCCCTCTCTCCGTTCTCTCTCCACTCTTCCCTCTTTTCTCTTAATTCACTGCTCTCCTCCGTCGACCACCGCCTCCCCCTTCTCTCGTCACTGACCTCCTTCGTCGACCACCGCCTCCCCCTTGTCTCTTTACTGCCCTCCGTCGACCACCGCCCCCGCCACCACACTCTTCCTTTTTTTCTCATATTTTGCTGGTTTCTTTCTTCCACTTATCACCATTTTTTTTCCTTTCCTTCTCTCCTTCTCCCTCTATTGTCTAACTCACCGGAGTTCATAAAACCGATCAAAACCGACCGACCGACTGAGCGGTCGGTCGGCACTACCAACACCCCAAAAAGTGATAGAAACCGACCGACGAAACCGACACAGTCAGAGGTCGGCGTCGGTTTTAGCCCAAAACTGACTCCGACCGACCGATGAACACCCCTAATCAGAGGTGCTGTGCTAGCCGTGAGCGCATCCATTTTCGTGGTCAACGCATCTATCTTTGCGTTTACTGAGGTTATGGAATCAACTTCGAAGCTTCCCGAACTGGTTTTAATGGGTCTCCTTCTTCTGTCTTTCGTACTATCATCGTATGTCTTTCTGAGTAGTGCACCATTTGCAGACGAGTCTACCAAAACTTGCGAGTTCTTGTTAAGACCTACATAGAAGGTTTCTAATTGAATGCATAATGGTAGTCCATGGTGCGGGCACTGTTGTGTTTCCAGAGTGGGTAAAAATGTAGTAAGAAATAGACTCTAGACTCTGTGCAAGTATACACAGTCCGCAACAAGTAATAAGTATTTATCGAATCCAAGGTCTGAACTAGCTTTCACTTTATCTATTTTGTTTCGTTTTTTAATGGTTTCAAAGGTGGTTAAAATGATTGGTTTTTATAGATATCCTCTGTCCTACCTTCATGCGTATCCTCGACATTTTTCTTGAATTTCCTCTTCTTGTTCTTCTTGAACTCTTTCCGTATCTGCGACTATCGGTTCGACCTGCTCTGGGTTCTGTACTTCTGGTTCTTTCGGATTTCCTTCTTCCACTGTAGTAGCAACATCGTCTGTCGCCTTCTAGACAGCTTCTTGCTCCTCAACCCTCTGCTACCTTGTCCTTCGTTTAGCTTCTTTTTCCTCCGACGTTTTCTTTTTCTTTGTTTTCACTGTCTGTGCCTCAGGGGTAACAGGTACCTTTTCTTCCTCATTATCCCTCTCTTTTCTTGCTCCCATTTTCGCCATTTAGAGACTCAAGGGTTTTTTTTACAGCGAACAGAAAAAGAAGGAGAAATACGAACAGTAAAGGAATGAAATGCGAAGGTGAAGTGAAAAGAAACTTACCGAAGTCTGTGAATAAATAAGGCTTCAGCAAAATCAAATCTCAACTGAAAGGATTTGCTCTGCATTAAATAATATTACCGTTTATTTTAATCGCATGCAATCTGGAAAATCAAAACCATCAACGGTAAAATCGTGAATTCCAATCGCCCATGGTAAATAATTATGCGCTGTCCAACGGCTAAGCCCTTCGATCGTTCCTGTGTGACACGTGGCTTCATCAGATGACTCATGCAATTCTACCTGCCCACAGAAAATTCAAAATCCAAACGGTAAAAGTAATTATTTCACAAGAAATCCCTTCCTATTCGGACGAGAGATTTGCTTCGGCCATAAAGTTGCCGTAACAACCTTCTGAGCAAAACTAATCTTGGATACAGAAGAATTCAAATTAAAAATCAAATCAAATCAAGAAATCTAAATTTAAATTAACCGCTCAAATCAAATCTTATCTTTTATTTTGATTATTCAATACCGAATAAACCAAGAGAAATTTTACTCAAATCTAATCTAAACAGAAATTTAAATAACCGAAAATAAGAACTGATTTAAAATCTAATTAAATCTTAATTGGAAAAAAAATAAAAACTAAATTACCAAAAATTTAAAAAAAATATTCAAAATCACGATAAAATCTACGGAATTAAAAATAACAACGAACTTAAAATAAATCATGCAAAATTTGAACAAACCAAATATAACCAAATTAAAATTAAATTCAAATCATATCAGCGAGAAAATAAAAACAAACACTGGGAGCTCAAAATATTGCTCTATTAAATGCTCCCGTAAATATCTCGCTCTCTCATTCATCAGCTAACTTTAGGGAAGGATATTTCGTCTGGAACTCCTCTCCCCACTAATGTTTTACGCTCTGTCCATTAACTTTGAACACTCTCCCATCTTTTTCATCCTGCAAAGTAATTGCTCCATGGGGAAAGACTTCAATCACAATAAATGGTCCTGGCCATTTGGATTTTAGCTTCCCAGGAAATAATTTTAATCTAGAATTATAAAGCAAGACTCTCTGACCTTTGACAAACTCTTTAGGCTTAATTTTCTTGTCATGCCACAACTTAGTCTTTTCTTTATACATTTTTGCATTTTCCTAAGAAAATTGGCGAAACTCCTCTAATTCGTTCAGCTGTACCATTCTAATTGCTCCTGCACGATTCAGATCAAAATTTAACTTTTTCAAAGCCCAAAACATTTTATGCTCAAGCTCTAATGGTAAATGACAAGCTTTCCCATATACTAACCTATAGGGAGACATACCTAGAGGAGTCTTATAGGCTGTCCTATAAGCCCAAAGAGCCTCATCCAACCTAAAAGACCAATCCTTCCTAGATGGATGAACTACTTTTTCTAGAATAGATTTAACTTCCCTATTGCTTATTTCAGCTTGACCATCCGCTTGTGGGTGATAAGGGGTAGCTATCCTATGCTTAATTCCATACTTAGCTAGAAGCTTAGTCAAGATATTATTAACAAAATGTGTACCTTCATCACTCACTAGAGCTCTAGGTGTCCCAAACCGCGCAATGTTGTGCGATTGAAGAAACCTTGATACTGTCTTGGCATCATTCTGATGGCATGCGATGGCCTCCACCCACTTGGACACGTAATCAACTGCCAATAAGATATAAACATTGCCATTAGAAGGGGGGAAATGGCCCCATAAAGTCAATGCCCCACACATTGAATAATTCAACTTCCAAAATGTAAGTTAGAGGCATTTCATCTCTAGCCCCAAGTTTCCTCTTCTTTGGCAAGCATCACATTGCTTGTAGAACCAATGGGCATCCTTGAATAAGGTAGGCCAGAAAAATCCACAATGCAAAATCCTCATAGCTGTTCTCTGACCGCTGAAATGGCCTCCATACGACGAAGAGTGACATTGCTCCAGGATTTCCTTTGCTTCATCACCTGAAACACACCTACGAATAATACCATCAGAGCATTGTTTATACATAAATGGCTCATCCCAATAGAAAAATTTCGAATCATGCTTAAACTTTTTCTTCTGCCTCCAATCCATATCAATAGGAGTGACTCCCTTGACCAGAAAGTTGGCAATATTAGCATACCAAGGGACATCCTTGACTACCTTTACCTCAACAGCAAAGAGCTGTTCATCTGGAAAAGAATCTGAAATGGCAGATTGCTCCAGCAAAGATGATGATGGATCAAGACGAGATAAATGATCTGCAATGACATTTTCTGATCCCTTCTTGTCCTTTATCTCCAAGTCGAATTCCTGCAATAATAAAACCCAACAAATTAATCTAGGCTTTGCATCTTTCTTAGACATTAAGTACCTTATTGCTATATGATCCGTGAAAACCGTGACTTTGGATCCAACCAAATATGGTCGGAATTTCTCAAAAGCAAACACAACAGCTAACAACTCCTTCTCAGTAGTTGTATAGTTGACTTGTGCTTCATTTAAAACCCTGCTTGCATAATATATAGGATGGATAAATTTGCGCTGCTTTTGCCCCAGCATAGCACCTACTACAACATCGCTTGCATCACACATTACCTCAAATGGTAAATTCCAATTAGGTGCACAAAGAATGGGTGCTGAGATTAAAGCAGCTTTTAATGTTTCAAAAGCCTTCCTACAATCTGCATTAAAGTAAAAAACATGATCAGTACACAATAAGTTACAAAGAGGTTTACTGATTTTGGAAAAATCCTTTATGAACCTCCTATAAAATCCAACATGACCTAAAAAACTCCGAATCCCTTTTACAGAACTCGGTGGTTCTAATCTTTCAATAACCTCTATTTATGCTCTATCAACTTCTAGATCATTCCTTGAAATCCTATGACCTAACACTATGCCCTCCTTCACCATGAAGTGGCATTTCTCCCAATTAAGAACTAGATGGGTATCCTCACATCTTTTTAACACCTTACCTAAATTATCAAAACAACTCTGAAAAGACCCTCCAAACACTGAAAAATCGTCCATAAATACCTTAACAGTGGACTCAATCATATTAGAAAAAATTGCTAACATACACCGCTGAAATGTTGCTGGAGCATTGCAAAGGCCAAAAGGCATTCGCCTAAAAGCAAATGTCCCATAAGGGCAGGTGAAAGTGGTTTTTTCCTGATCCTCAGGAGCAATAGTAATCTGGTTATACCAAGAATAACCATCTAAGAAACAATAATAGGCCTGACCAGCCAATCTATCCAACATTTGGTCAATAAATGGTAGAGGGAAAGGGTCCTTACGGGTAACTTTATTAAGCTTCCTGTAATCCATGCAAACCCTCCAGCCAGTTACTGTCCTGGTTGGGATCAATTCATTGTCTTTATTGCTCACCACAGTGACAACTCCTTTATTAGGAACACATTGGACAGGGTTTACCCAATTGCTGTCTGCAATTGGATAAATAATGCCAGCATCCAACCATTTAATCACCTCCTTTTTAACAACCTCTTTCATTGCAGGGTTAAGCCTTCTCTGTTGCTCAATACTCCTAAAGGATCCCTCCTCTAGAGTGATTTTATGCATACAGAAAGATGGGCTAATTCCCTGAATGTTAGCCAATGTCCAAGCGATAGCTTTGCGATATTGCTGCAGCAACTTTATTAAGGCCTTTTCATGCTCCGGCATTAAATCTGATGCAATAATAATGGGCAACGTCTCACCTTCCCCAAGATACACATACTTTAGATGATCCGGCAAGGGCTTCAAATCTAAAGTGGGTGCCTCAATTAGGGATGGCTTAATAGGAGGAGCCTTCCTTTGATCTAAATCTAAAGACTCAAAAACATCCTCACACCTAAACACTTCTTTTTCATTTTTTCTTTCTAAAGAACAAACTTCTAAATCCTCTACACTAACTTCTCTATGATCTTCCAAATGTTTGTTTGCCGAATCCTGCATTGCTGTCTCAACAATTGTGTTCTCCAGAATCCTAATGAAAGGGCAATCTTCCATTTCGTCTGGATACTTCATGGTCTTAAACACATTAAATTTCACTTCCTCATTATAAACTCTCATTGTTAATTCCCCTTTTTGAACATCTATCAATGCCCTACCAGTAACCAAAAATGGACGACCTAGAATAATTGGGACATCTTTATCAGCCTCATAGTCCAAGATAATAAAATCAACAGGAAATATGAATTTATCTACTTTTACTAAGACATCCTCAATTTTACCCTCTGGATATGTGATAGACCTGTCAGCTAGTTGGAGTGTGACTGTGGTAGGCCTAGCTTCACCAATACCTAGTTTTCGATAGACCGAAAGAGGCATAAGGTTAATGCTTGAACCTAAATCACAGAGTGCACTACCTAACTCTTTTCCACCTATTGACACTGGTATAGTGAATGATCCTGGATCCTTAGCCTTGGTTGGTAGCCCATTCTTAAGAATAGCATTACATTCCTCAGTAAGAGATACAGTTTCAAACTCACCTAACCTCTTCTTTTTAGTTAAAATATCCTTAAGAAATTTAGCATAATTAGGCATTTTCTCTATAGCTTCTACTAAAGGGATATTTATATGCAATTGCTTAAGAATCTCTAAAAACTTCTTAAATTGACCATCCTGATTCTTAGGCTTTTGCCTTTGTGGAAAAGGTAGAGGTGGTACATAAGGTGGGGGCGGCACATAAGGTGGTTCCACATCTGGAACAGAACCAGATGCTCCAACATCTTTATTGCTGCCTCCAGCACCCTGACCAGTGTAAACCCGAGACTTTCCTTGGATCCTTTCCTCTTGTCATCTATTGTGGAAGTTGGATTAAGGTTGTTGTTATTCATTGTTGAGGAAAAATGGCAAAGTTTTGTGGAAACTTTGTGGTTTCATTGTTGGTTAAGTTGTTGGGATTTACTAAGTTAAAAGAAAAAAGAAGTTGGATTAAGGTTGTTGTTATTCATTGTTGAGGAAAAATGGCAAAGTTTTGTGGAAACTTTGTGGTTTCATTGTTGGTTAAGTTGTTGGGATTTACTAAGTTAAAAGAAAAAAGAAAGGAAAAGAAAAGGAAAAGGAGAATGGAAGAAAAAAAAAAGAAGAAAACAAATCAGCAAAGGGAAATGAAAAGCAAAAAAAAAAAAAAAAAAGAAAATGGGAAGGTTGTCGGTTGCTAGTGCTTTAAAGGTAAACCCACCACCGCTTCATCAATTTTCAGTCCATTTCTCATCATTTTCCATCCAAAGTTTCAGAGCACTTGAGGGTGAGAGTGAAAGAAGAAGAAGAAGAAGGTTTTCGGGGTTTTGAGGTTGAAGAAGATAGGAAAAGCTCATGCAAAGCCAGCCATAGCAGAATCTGAGTTCAACCTGTCAACCTCTGGGTTTTTATTCGGTTTGAGCTACACAGAAGGAACTAAGAGGTGAGGTTTAATTTTCTTGCACGTTAGTTCATTTTCTAACAAATTTTATGAAGGAAGCTTGAGCTAAATCGTATGAGAAGTTAATGGTTTTTGGAATGGAAAACAGAGCACAGGATTTTCGAGCAAAGTAGGAGGATCTCTGGTTTTCTCTGGTCTTTTGAGCATTTGGGGGTGTACAAGTTGAATCAGAAGCTCTATTTGGTATGGTTGGAAAGCTTATTGCATTTCCTACAACGTTCATGAAGAATTTGTGAGCCAAAAATGACTTGAAGTAGGTTTACTTTCAGGAGAAAGATAAAGGGTAGCAGAGAACCTCGAATCTGTGTTGTCTGTGTTCGGGGAGTTTCTGGGCAAATTGGTTGGGCATCTCGTTTTCATGTCTTCAGGTAAGTTGTAGAGTGTTCGACAATGAAGAGTTTGATGTGTTGTACATTAATTTTGGTTAAGTATTGAGGAAGTTATGGGTGTTGGAAGTTAGGGTATAGAATCTGGAAAATCTGGAAAAGAAGAATGTGAAGTGTGATTTTTAATTCAAGTGTTTAGAATTCATGAGCATGGAAGAATAAGACTAATTATGGTTCTAATGCTCGGTTTTGGTTGTTTGACAGGTCGAGTCTACAAACCGGGGAACTAGATAAGACAGTGAGTGACAAAATGAATTTCGAAAATTGTTTCCAACTGTTGTTCATGTTTAGACGTTTTATATGATTTACCATGAATGATATATGATTTTTATGAACGGTTTCAAGCATAAGTTTTGAGCTCAGATTTTCTAACGAGGTTTATATACGAGCATGTGGCTAATGACTTTATGAAAAGTAGTTGAAACGATATCTTTTAAAGTAAAGTATGGATTAGCAAGTACTTTTAAATGATTTTCAGTTTTTCACGAGCAAGCTGAGTAAGCTTAAGTTTTACGAAAGATAACGATAAGCAAACATGTTTTAATGTTTTCATGTGATTTTCTGAGATTTCTATTGACTACATGACTGAGATATTGAGCCCGAGGCTATATGGTACCGTGTGCACACAGGTTATATTCCGTTGTTGACGTTGAGTGTACTCCGTGACAACGATGCTGTCGTGAGTGTTGGGCGGGCCCCACAACGACAAAGACGATGGGAGTGCTGGGCGGGCCCCACTTCATCGTAGGACTAGTAAACGTTGGTTGTACTGGGCGTGCCTTACACAACGTAGATCGGTCATGTTAGTTAAAACGTTTGATGTACTTGATATGCCCTGCTAGATTTTTAATAACGTACTTGCGAGTTATTTGAGAAAGCTTTTATTGTTACATGTTTATGTTAAACGCTTGATTGAACAGATTTATACATCTAAAGGTTTATCACGTGTTCCGTTTTGCAAATCTGCAGTTTTTAAAGCTAGTCACTCACTGGGCTTCCTAGCTCATTCTTTCAAAATATTTTCCCATTTTTCAGGTAGAGATCGAGCTCGCGGTGCCTGATACACTGCCAACGTCTGTTGAAAGTTTCAGATCAAGCTCCAGTACGTGGGTGGAGTTGTATATTGAGTCTGTTTGTATTGTAATTGTTTTGTAAGGATTGGATAATTTAGTCCTAGAGGTCGTGGTTGTTTAAACCCTAGTTGTATATGTTTTTGGTTGTGATATCTATATAAGGTTATTTTCCAAACCGAGTTATGTCAGGGCTGCACCTCGTGTATGTTAAAAGGATTTTCAGGGATTTCGCTGCGTTGTGTTTCATGTAGAATATTTTATATCTAAGATTAGTATGTTTATCAGGTTCAACGTTACAGGAGGGTCAACGGGTATCGTTAGAGGAGGACGATGTTCGTTGGCTTCACGCCATCTTCCAGACTGAGCTAGCAGGTGGTCCGGGAGGGGGTGTGACAACCAAACTCTAACTCTTTCTCAACAACGACATTTTTATCACAATTCTTTTCTATATCCTGGCATTTACTAGGCTCTTTCCTCTCTAGTGGCTTACCACTCCTAAGAGTCACTGCCTTTACCTACTCCTTACTTTCCCTTATAGGGTGTTCAGTATCTGAAGGAAGTTTCCCTTGAGGCCTTGCCTTCAGCTCATTAGCTAGCCGACCCACTTGCAATTCCAGGGCTCTCATTGAAGCTTGGTTACTTTGAATAGCGGCATCTGTACGAGCCATATATTCTTTCATCATTGCCTCAAGAGAACTCCCCGAATTTTGCTGGGGCAAAGCCTGCTTATTTTGCTGGGGCAATACCTGCGCTTTAGCAAATCCCGATTGGTTCACCTTCTGCTGTGTTTGCACATTACTTCCTTGTCCTCCCCATGCGAAGTTGGGGTGGTGGTTGCGCCAACCTGGATTATAAAAGTTAGAATAAGGGTTATTCCTCTGATTACCTACAAAAAACACAGAAGCTGGATTGTTGGGGCAAAACTCGTAGTTGTGATCTTCACCACAATAGACACATGCTTCCTCTGCAACTTGGTTCACCAATGCAGCAGGCTCCACAGCTGGCGACTGCTGATGACTAATCACTGTCACATTCTTAAGAGCGTTAGCTATCATTGCAAGATCAACCCTAATGGTGGACACACCATCAACCTCTAATACACTCTTAACCTTTTTATTTGTGCCTCTAACATCCGACCACTGACAACTATTAGTTGATATTCTCTCTAAAATTTCATGGGCTTCATTAAAAGTTTTTGCCAAAAGGGCCCCTCCAGCCGAAGCATCCACCATACCTTGGGTTGCTCCATTTAACCCATTGTAAAATGTTTCCATTTGGATACAATGTGGTAAACCATGGTGGGGACACTTTCACAAAAGCTCCTTAAACCTCTCCCAAGCCTCACTAAAAGTCTCATCTTCAAGTTGCCTAAACCCTAGTATTTCACTTCTTAATTTAGCATTCCTATTTGGTGGGAAATATTTACTAAGAAATTTTTTAGCTAATTCATTCCATGTCCTAATTCTTCCTGGAGCAAAAGAATTTAACCATGTCTTTGCTCCATCTCTAAGAGAATACGGGAACAAAGTTAATCTAAGGGCATCTCTAGGCACTCCTTGAATTACAAAAGAATCACTAACGCCTAGAAAAGACTTAAGATGCAAATGAGGACCTTCAGATGACAAACCATGGAACTGACCCACGGTTTGCAACATCTGAAACATTACCGGTTTCATTTCAAAGTTTTCTGCCTGAATTTGAGGACGTGTAATCCCTGGATTAAACTCATCAAACATTGGAAAAGCATACGCTCGAATGGCTCTGGCCCTATCGTTCGCTCCCAAGATAGGATTCTCAACCTGATTATTTTGCTGCTCATTTTGCTTCAGCGGCTGGTTTTGCTGCAGCAAACGATTCTGCTGGGGTTTCGCTGGATCTTCAGGACCCTGCGGGAGACGCGACACGTTATCCATTTGATTTTGCTATCTACGCTGCTCTCTCCTTCTTCTCCTGAATGTCCTCTCGATTTCTGGATGAAGCTCGAACCTTACCCCAGGCAGATCGCTCATGCACCAAACTCACGCCTGCAAAAACAAAAGAAACAATCAAAAAGTTCTAGCACCAAACAACTAAAACACATACACAAAACAGATTAGATAAAAACTTATTCAAGTCCCCGGCAACGGCGCCAAAAACTTGTTGGGTTTCCAGAGTGGGTAAAAATGTAGTAAGAAATAGACTCTAGACTATGTGCAAGTATACACAGTCCGCAACAAGTAATAAGTATTTATCGAATCCAAGGTCGGAACTAGCTTTCACTTTATCTATTTTGTTTAGCTTTTTAATGGTTTCAAAGGTTGTTAAAATGATTGGTTTTTATAGAAATGCTGAAGCAAAAGAAATGACAGAACAGAAAGTAAACAAATAGGCAGATAGATTAGAAACAGGCACTAGTCAGGATTTAGTAACTGTTTTAAAAGATGCTCTAGCCATATTATTGATCATGCAAAACTCTCGCAGTCTTATTAGCAGATTCCTCCCGGAACTCCGGATCTTTTAGAATGTGTTTCAACTCCAATGAAGTACTACCAATCAAGCACTAGGCAACTGGCTATCCCTAGCTCAGTCACTGACGTTCACCAATACACAATGATCTAGTGTGATTAAATGCCACACACTCTCTAAATCATCCCTGAAACTAGAGAGTGATATTCATACCGGCTGGCTATAAAGGAGCACAACAAATAACCAAGATGCATTAAATCAATATTTATTACTAGAAATTAAGCACGACAATCACATGTTCCCTAACCAACGCCTAAAGCTACTTAGTTCGGAAGATGCATGGAAACATACGTTACAATCTGAGTAAGCATATACATAATTACAAAATAATGCAATAAATTATTAATTCCCTTGATCAACTTGCAATTGATGGTCTTCTTGTAGGTCTCCAATCTCTCTCCTCTATTCGGCTCCCAAAGGTGGAAGTAACCTTTCCAAGAATGGAATGTTTCTCCCAAGGATGGAATGAAATTGACTTGGGCGACTATCTCCTTTTATAGAGTGATAGGAGGCTTGAATTAGGTTGACCTAGACACATGGATGGATCTCCTTGCTCCTTAATCCCGAAAATAACTTAACAGAATTCAGTTTGTTAAATTGGCTAACGAGCTGTGACGTGGCAGTTTTGCTCCTCGCTTTGCTCCAGCACAGTTTTTGCTCCCTCTAGTCGCTCAGCAATATATTCTGCACAAAATAACTTTCAAAGCATCCATTCTTCCAAATGGGTTAAAACATGTAATATCTATCTAAAAGCCACCATATCTAGCACAAAAGACACACAAATCCCTATAGAAATAAGGCCTAAATAACTCCCTTTTGGAGAGCTATCAGGCACCTTTATAATAAACTCTTGAAACGTTCCCACGCCTCACTTAAAGTTTCATCTTCCTTTTGCGTGAAAGTCATTATTTCCTTCCTCAATCTAGAGTTTGTGGTGGGTGGAAGTATTTTTCTAGAAATTTCTCGGCCAGATCATTCCATGTTGTGATGGAACTCGCTGGCTGCTGATTGAGCCACACTTTCGCCGCATCTCTTAGTGAGTAAGGAAATAGGATGACTTGCAATTGCTCATGCATCAGTCCTGGAATAATAAATTTATTACAAATGTCCAAAAATGACTTTAGGTGGGAGTGAGGGTCTTCTGCTATGCTTCCTCCGAACTGTCCTGCAGCTGTCAGCATTTGAAACATAACAGGTTTTAATTCAAACCTTTCTGTCTCTAGGGTAGGCTGGACTATCCCTGGATTGAAATTACAATTTGCAGGGGCTGCATAGTCTCAAATTCCTCTGGCCCTATCGTCGGCCATTAGGATGGGATTCAATGGTCGATTTGGTTGGTTAGGTGCTGCCATTTCTTCTGATTTTCTTCGAGTTCGGCGATTTCTTCTTCTTCTATGATATGTTCTATCAATTTTAGGATCTACTTCGAAATCGATTCGTCGGGCGGCACGCATACAACCTCTGGTTACCTGGAGAAAAAGTACTCGACAGGAAACACAGTAGATAATATCAACGGAGTGTCATATCAGAAAAATTATTAAAAATTTTGTTGCCCTTCCCCGGCAACGGCGCCAAAAACTTGATGGTTGTTGTTAGTATGTTCAAAAATATAGTCGTAGATAATAGTGAATCCAAGTATAAATTAACAAAAATCAAGTAGTACCTGGTAAGTCCAGAGTCGAATCCACAGGGAAGGAATATTCACAAAGTTTTTAACAATATTTACTGATCTAAACTCGGAAACGTATGATATTATTTTAAAATAATAAACAACAGATTTGGTATGATTGAAAAGTAAAAGCTTTCATATAACATGCGATGAGAGTGAAAGGTTAAAGAGAATAAGATCAAGGTTGTTGCGGTCGCAACCTCATGCGTTTACAAGAACCTTGTAGTGCATACTTTGATTAATTGAACCATTAATGCCTAAGTGAGAAAAAATCATAAGTTTCCCTTCCGGTACTCCTTATGCGTTTTGGCACAAAACTATCAATTGAGTATTTGGCTAGTTCATGTGTTGGGTGTAGTTCTCTAAAACTTACGAGGGATGGCGTTAGTCACAACGCAATCTAAGCTCATACATGCAATATCTTTTAGCGGTAGTGTTTGGATGCTACCAAGACTACATGTTATGCCCTAACTCGCTCTACTTAGAGAAGTCTGCATGCGTTACCTGTCAGGGATTTAGCATACTGATACCGCATCCGGCTGGCCAAGCGGGAGTTAGTAATGAAAATAGTGTAGCAACTAAGTAGAAAGCAAGTAATGTTTCATTTAGATCAAAATATGCGTCTACAAAGTATGCTTATCACCGCATGAGGTGCTTACGCTAAGCCTTGAAAATGAAATTAGCTCATGCGAGCAACACAAGACATTATGAAGGAAGACATTACAAACACTTGATTGCTCTCAATCACAACTCTCTATGATCTCTCTTTCTCCTTCGTTCTCCTCATTCTCTCTCGAGCAATGAATGAATCGATGAATGACTGAATCAATCAATGAATGACTTATATTTATAGGTGAAGGAAGATGACTTCTCCAAGTAATAAGCAACTTGTGTTAATCATCAATTAGGCAACTTGCTCAACTTTTTTAGCCTCCTTTTTCTGCCCACTTGTGTTAGTTGTGATAGTTGTGTCAGTGCTGTCTTTTCATCATCTTATCTGTCTCTCGATCATCTTGGGATTCGTGCCTGCGCTGAGAATAAACTTGAAAACAACTGAATTAGTTTGCGTTAGCGCCCTTTATTTTGTAATTTCTCATCGCATGCATGAATATAGCTTGCCGCATAATTTTATCATATTTTTTTCTCTTTATGCATTGAAGCAACGAATCTTTGTTTTCTTTTGGCATTGATTTAGTCTAAGTTTAAAGGACGAATAACTTGCTTTTTGCAAGTTATCACACCTCTACTACGTGTGCAAGAAACGCTGTGCAACCCTTCCTCAACAACTTCTCAGCTTTCAGAGCTGAAATCAAACTCGTAGGAATAATCTTCCTCACACCCCTGAAAACAACTTCAGTCAAACCTGGTTTCCTAAAAGTCACTTCTTTCATATGGAAATCCATAGAAGCATAGTGAGTGAATAAGAAATCCATTCCCAAAATCACATCCAACGCCTGCAACTCTAGGGGAAGAAGATCCACTAACATACAGAGACCTTCTACTACAACCTCACAATCACGCAACACTTCATTGACTAATAAAACGTCACCAACTGGAGTGTCTATGACTAACTCCTCAGATAAAGGCTCTAGCATCCTATTCAGCTTAGTTAGAAACATACTAGAAAAAAATGAATGCGTAGCACCTGGATCTAACAAAACATGTGCAGGTACATTACAAATCAAAACCGTACCAGTGATCACATCTGGTGCATCCTCTGCTTCCTGTTGAGTCATGGCGTAGACTTTTCCCTGCTGCCTAGGTCTCCCCACAACTCTTTTCTGCCTTTCACCACTGGTGCCTTCTCCTGCGGCTGTTGAGACTCTCGGCTGCTCAACTGTGTGGGACTGAACTCCCTGGTCCCTCTGAACCGCTGCCCTCAACTGTGGACAATCCCTCTTGAAATGCCCTGGTTGTCCACACTGGTAACACACACCGGTGCCAACAAGACACTGACCCCGATGATTCTTGCCACAACTTGCACATGGGGTTTCTCCTGGATTCACTAGCAACGGACTCCTAACCCGTCCGCGGTCTTGCTACTGAACTTGTAGACTGACTGGGGGCTCTTTGACTCTGCCTCTGCTAGGCACTACCCGAACTCATTTGCCTCGATGACTGGCCACCAGATCGACGCTTGAAGTCTTGACGACCTGAAACATTCACTCCAGGTGTGAACCTCCGCTGCTTACGACCTCGGAAACCACCAGCTGTTGAAGCCCCACGACTAGGCCCCAATGCCGCCTTTTCTTCTATAATACTCTGCTTCACACGTAAGGCATTCTCTACTAGCTGGGAAAAATCCGTCAAGTTCGCAATAGCGATAATCGGGGTACGTATCTCAATACGCAACCCTCTCTCAAACCTGCGACACCTGTCACTCTCAGATGCCACAATCACATCGCCATACCGTTAAAGCTCGGTATACTTCCTCTCGTACTCGGCCACTGAAAGTGACCCTTGCTTCAGCCCAGAAACTCATCTCTCTTAGCCTCACAATATGTGGTGGGATAGTACTTTTCCTCGACTATGCCACTGAATGTCTGCCAGTCTAACGTACGTGCATCCCTGCGCCTGGCTAAAATGAATTTCCACCATCCCTCCGCCTCCTTCTGTAGTAGGAATGTGGCTAATTTGACTTTTCGCTCCTCAGGACAACTCATCACGTCGAAGCATTTCTCCAACATATTAATCCAGACCTCGGCGTCAGCTGGATCTGTGGAACCCTCAAACACCGTGGCTCCTAATTTCTTCAGTCGTTCAATCCCATACATCTTTTTCAGATCACTAGGCCCTGCTCTCTCTGGCTTATCGACCTCCTGTGCAGACATAGCAAACTGCTCACTCCTTGCCTCATTCTGACCTCTCAGGGTACTAGATCCCCTTTCAGACTGTCTCTGGGTAGGATCCAGCGTCCCGTCCTAATTCTGCCTGCGTCGTCTGTTGGTTCATGGTGGCATGACTCCTATAACATATCAACACATCAGACATGCTATAGATACTTAACTCAGATGCATGATACTAAACTTCTACGCACATTCTAGTCCTGACTGGACTCACTCTCAATAATACTTGGATCGTACTCCGCTAGTTCTATCTGAACTGACCAAACGTCTAACTATTTACTTATTAGATTCTTCTTAGCACTAACTACCATGTCTCTTTTCCCATGGAGCTAACTGCTCTGATACCAAGTTGTCACACCCCCTCCCGGACCACCTGCTAGCTTAACCCGAAAGATGGAGTGAATCGAACGGACATCGTACCCTCTAACGATACCCGTTGACCCTCCTGAAACGTTGAACCTGATAAACATACTAATCATAGATATAGAATACTCTACATGAAACACAACAGAACGAAATCCCTGAAAACACTTTTAACATACACGAGGTGCAGCCCTGACATAACTCAGTTTGGAAAGTAAGCTGATATAAATATCACAACCCAAAATATATTCAACTGGGGTTTACACAAACCGTAAATTATCCAATCCTTACAAAACATTTACAATATAGACAGACTCAATATACAACTCCACCCACGTACTGGAGCTTGATCAGGAACTTTCAGCAGACGTTGGTAGTGTATCAGGCACCGGGAGCTCAATCTCTACCTGAAAAGTGGAAAAACATTTTGAAAGGGTGAGCTACGAAGCCTAGTGAGTGACTAAATTTAAAACTGTAAATTCATAAATCAGAACACATGATAAAACTTTAAACGTATAAAGTTTCTCAACCAAGGCATTAAACATAATCCTGCAACGATAAAAGCTTTCTTAAAACATCGCATGTTCATCATTAAAAATCTAGCAAGGCATATCAAGTACATCAAACGTTTTAACTAACATGACCGATCTACGTTGTGTAGGGCACGCCCAGTACAACCAACGTTTACTAGTCCTACGATGTAGTGGGACCCGCCCAGCACTCTCATCGTCTTTGTCGTAGTGGGGCCCGCCCAGCACTCACGACAGTATCGTTGTCACGGAGTACACTCAACGTCAACAACGGAATATAACCTGTGTGCACACGGTACCATAGAGCCTCGTGCTCAATATCTCAGTCATGTAGTCAATAGAAATCTCAGAAAATCACATGAAAACATTAGAACATGCCTGCTTATCGTTATCTTTCGTAAAACTCAAGCTTACTCAGCTTGCTCGTGGAAAAAAAACCAAAAAATCTTTAAATAATTCTTACTAATACATGCTCGGCTTAAAAGGATGTCGTTTCAACTATTTTTCAGAAACTCAATAATCACGTGCTCATTTACAAACCTCATTAGAAAATCTAAGCTCATAACTTAAGCTTGAAACCATTCATAAGAACCATGTATCATTCATAGAAAAGCATGTAAAACATCTAAACATGAGTAACCGTTTGGAAACAATTTTCGAAATTCGTTGTCACTCACTGTCTTAGCTAGTTCCCTGGTCTGTAGACTCGACCTATTTCTTCTTGGCCTGTCAAACAACCAAAACCGAGCATTAGAACCATAGATAGTCTTATTCTTCCATGCTCATGAATTCTAAACACTTGAATAAGAAATCTCACTTCACATTCTACTTTTCCAGATTTTCCAGATTCAATACCACAACTTCCAACACTCATAACTTGCTCAATACTTAACCAAAATTAATATACTATACATCAAACTATTCATTTTCGAACACCCTACAACTTACCTGAACAAATGAAAACGAGATTCCCAACCAATTTTCCCAAAAACGCCCCGAACACAGACAACACAGTTTTAGCTCAAGCTTCCTTCATGAAATTTGTTAGAAAATGGACTAACTTTCAAGAAAATCAAACCTCACCTCTTAGTTCCTTATGTGTAGCTCAAACCGATTCAAAAACCAGAGATTGGCAGGTGGAACTCAGATTCTGCTATGGCTGCCATAGCTTGAGCTATTTCCTATCTTATTCAACCTCAAAACCCCGAAAATCTTCTTCTTCTTCTTCCTTCACTCTCTCCCTCAAGTGCTCTGAAATTTTGGATGGAAAATGATGAGAAATGTGGCTGGAAATGAGCTGAAAAGTGAGCTTGTCGGTGGTGGGTGTCTTGCTGTCTTTTCCCATTTTCTTTCTTTTCTTTTTCTTTTTCTTTTTTTTTTTGTTTTTGTTTTTCATTCCCCTATTTCATTTCCTTCTTCCTTTCCTTTTCTTTTCTTTTTCTTCTTTATTCCATTTCTTCTTTTAAATCAGTAAGTTCCAACAACTTCAACCAATAATGAACCACAAAGAACCACAAAACTTTTCCATTTTTCCTCAACAATGAATAACAGCAACTTTTAATCCAACCAATGAGACCACAATAACTCAAATCCAACTTCCTACAATATATGACAAGAGAAAATAATCCTAGGGGAGTCTCGGGTTTACAACAGCCTCCTGAGGGTGAGCATAGAACTCCTGCCACTTGTACTGAGATATGATCTTGCTCCCAAACTATGGCAGTGTCCCTGCTCTGATAGAGAATCCCTTCTCATTGAGGAAATCTCTCTTATTCATGATCTCCATCCTTTCCTGAAAATTAACATCTTTAAATACCTCAGGGAATGGATTTCTTGGAGATGCGGCCTTCGGTGACTTGCCCTTTGGCTTGGCGAGTGAGATGGTAGGAGGAACTGCAGGTGAGACGTCCATGGATCTCATCCTCGGCCTCTTGGCAAAGATTTGGTCATTCTTGTTCTTTGCCCTTCTCTCAGCCTTGATCTCTCTCTTTCTCTTTCTTCTTAATGTTGTAGAGATAGGGACTTGGTCTTCATCTAGCTTCCTAATATCTGAATCAGATTCTGTTTCGGAGTCAGAATCACTGGAGGTCTTGGCCTCCTCGTCTTCTTTTTCAACCCTCTTCTCCCCCGAAGAGGTGCTATCAGCAGCTGGTGGGTCATGTGTGAATAGAGGCTCAAAAACCTCTTCAGCTGGCTGATCGATAGTGGCCTCAGCTTGGCCTTCCTCAGAATGCGGCCCAGATGCGGTCGCATTCTGGCCTTCTACTTCTTTTTCTGTTTCTTCTTCTTTTTCTAAATTTTCTTCTCTTGGCCCCTGTTGGGCCTCTTCTTCTACTCTTCCTTGCAGCAGTTCAGCCTCACTTTGAGCCTTGTGGAGTTGCTCAAAGGCTGCAAGGAAGTCTTCAGCTTCCTTCCTTCTTTTTTCATCTTCTTTAATCTCTTCTCTTCTCTTTTTTTCTTCCTCAAGGAGCTGCCAGTCCATAGCTGCTCTCCTGAGGTTTTCCTCATATTTTATCTCTTCCTCAGCTTCTAAGGCCCTTTCGGCCTCCTGCTCTTCTTCTCTTTTTCTTTTCTCATCCTTTTCACCTCTTTCCTTTGCAAACTCATCCTCCTCAGCCATCTT
Source organism: Luffa aegyptiaca (assembly GCA_017139565.1). Classification (NCBI taxonomy): domain Eukaryota; kingdom Viridiplantae; phylum Streptophyta; class Magnoliopsida; order Cucurbitales; family Cucurbitaceae; genus Luffa; species Luffa aegyptiaca. The sequence goes on along the minus strand of CM029399.1, from coordinate 27,463,255 downwards.
TTGATTTTCCATCTCTCTCTCCACTTCGACTTCTTTCAAAGCATCTTGTTCAGCCTTGTACCCCTCTGCAATCTCAAGGGCCTTTGCCACTGCTTGGCGGATTATTCCTTCGAATACATCCGTCGGCACCTTTGCGATTTTCAGGGGCTGAATTTCAAGCGGCTTTTCAGGTACATTTTTCTTAGGACTCCTCATTCTTGTGTTGTAAGTAACCACGGGTTTGGTCCTACAAGATAGAGAAGGGTTAGTTGTCGGTTCAGAAACCTCACCCATTGAAGCCTCTCCTTGCCGAGAGCTTCCAGCTGCCTTGGTGGCCTTTTCTTCGTCTTGCCGATTTCCTTCTTCTTCAAGGGCAACTCTTCTCTTGGCACCCATCTCTCGGATCATCTCAAACCACTCCAGCGAACGTTTTCTGAATTGTTGAGTGGGAGGTTTTTGGGTTTGGTGGACAGCCGTGGCGCGCGTGAACCGTTTTGGTGTAGATGAGCTCGACATCTCCTTCGAACTAGCCGGCATTGTCGAAGAAGATGAAGCTGGAGCGTTGGGCGCTCGGTTCACGACCGCCGGCGAGAATCCAGTGGGTCTCATTCTTCGTGTGCCTTGCATGGGCGTTTCGGGGTTCTCCTTTTGTCGTCTAACGTTAGCCCCAGCTTCGTGGGTCGATCGAGCACTCTGAGATCGAGTGTTTTTGCCTGAGGATGACGATCCTTGAGTGTTCTTCATCTTCTTTGCTTGTGGGTCTTGCGGTTTCACGATGGAGAATATGGAGGGTTGAGGGTTTGACTTAAATTCAAAGGTTTGGTGTTTGGTGGAGAGAAAAAGACTTAAGTCAAGCTATTTATACTTTTCTAATTAGGTCACCTGCAGGTCAAATGAAAATCGTGACTCTCTTTTTATTCGGGCAAATGCGATCGCATTCCCAAATACACTGGGGAGAAATGCGGTCGCATTTCACCCAGTTTTTTCTGCCTTCACTCTTTTTTTTTTCTTCTGACTTTTCCCTTTTTCCTTCGCTTTCTCCTTTTCTCTGAAATACTCATAAACGAGTTAGAAAGCTCATATGCTTAATCATGATTTATTTCATATATTTTTTCATTTTAAAAGAATTTAAGAAATGATTTGATCAATTCAACTTCCAGGTAAGTCCCCAGGTAGAGGTGTTCCCTACGGTCAGCTTAAATACCTCAGCCTAGTCAGGACTTGCCTTAGACAAAGTTCCCTCTTGATCAAAAATCATTTATTCAAAACGAAACTTGCACTTTCTCATTTTTCTTGATTTTATTTCAAACACAAGACAGAGCTCAACATAATAATATGGACTTTTGAAAACTCCCAGGTAAATCCCCAGGAAAAGGTGTTCCCAATGGTCATCTTAAGTACCTTTTCCTAGACAGGATTTTCCTTAGACAGAGTTCCCTCTTGCCCAAGTTATTTTGTTTTTTTTTTACAAGAAAACTAACCTAAGCATCGTCAAACTAACCTAACAAACTAACAAAGTAATATACTGAAAACAATATGCTAAAAACTAACAATGCTAAACCTAACTAAAAGAAAAATGAATTAATGCATGAAACAAATTGCTAAGATCTAACCAAGCAACTGAAAAACAAAGAAACATGCTGATGTGTAGAAGGGAACATCGAAAACTCCCTTAGTTCTTAGACGGTTTATCCTCCATATTAGAGGTCTCAGGTTCATCCAGGAGGGACGATGAAAATGGAGGGCAACTGGGACTTCTTCAGATGAGTTGGCCAAGAACATCCGCTTGATAGCCTCATCCCTCTCTCGAGCATAGGTCTAATGGTCCTTGTGTTACTCTTTTTTTCTTTTGACCTTTTCTCTCCCTCAAGTTCTCTTCCTCTTGTCTCTTAACTTCCTTCTACTTATTAACTTCCTGAAACATAAAAAAACGAATCAAAAAGTTCAAAAGCTTAAATATGTTTTTTTTTTCTTTTTTTTTTCTTTTTTTTTTTTTTTACTTTTCCTCTTTTACTTAAAAAAAATATGACTTAGCTGATCTCCAAAAGGGAGATTAAAGCTTTATTACTACTTCTTGCACCACAAACTTTCATCTTTACCCTAGGTCTTGATAACGGACGAGATTTGAGTCTTAACTGAGGCGTTTTAATCATGGAGTGCTTTGTTTCTATTATCACCTTACTCAATCTGCTCTTGAATGTAGACTTTGCAGTCTCATCCTCTGTCGTATACTGCATATTTTCATCCTCCATGATTTCCTCTTTTATTTCTTCCTCAAATAGCATTTCCTGCAAGCTACAACAAGCAAAGGAATCATTAGGATCGTCCTCAAATCCATCTTTTTCTAACATTTTCTGCAAGCTACAATATGTAAAAGAATCAATAGGATCAAAATCAAAACATCCATCCATTTCATCAGGGTGTTCTAATGCTTGGAGCACATCGAAGTTCACTTGTTACTCAATATATGACAAAGAAATAAGCTAAATATAAGGGTAAAATAGGTATATTTTTTACCCTTATCATACCCCCAAACTTAACTCATTGCTTGTCCTCAAGCAATTGCCAATCAAAATGTTAGAGATCAACTTTTTAATTTCCAATCAAAACGTAAGAGCTCAATATTAATTGCAAACCAAAACGTTAGAGTTCTTGCATAGTAATGAATCATGGTACTAGTATCAACTTTTCATTTCAAATCAAGTGACATGGAATCAAGTAAACATGTATTTCAAGATCGTTTTCTAAAAAGTTTGCCTTTCAGGAGAGGGTTCTACTCTAGTGCCAGTCACAACGTTTGAGTTTCCTAGGCATGAAGATTTCTATTGTTCTTTTTCAAAGCAAAACTCTCTCTCTTCCATCCTAACCAATGTGCTTAAACTACCTAACTTCTACTCATAGAGCCTAGTGTAGTGTACTCATAGAGCCTAGTGTAGTCCTTTTAATCTAAGAAAACAATCTTTTAGGAAAACAAAAGCATATATGAATTACTAGATCTTTCCCATCTCCCCCAAACTTATTTGACTGCTAGTGCTATTTTTATTCAACTTCTTTTCCTCCCACGAGCATCCTTGTTGTCATCTTTACCTTCGTTCTAGCTTTTCGACACTTTGTGGTGAAGATATCTAGCTACGAGCAAAGTTCACAAGCTCGGAGTGATACTCACTTCCCTAGGCAAACCTTTCATGCAGTGGCAAACCATGGGTGTCATGAATGCCCCTGGTTACTCAGTAAACCCTAGTAAGGAGGAGTAACTCTCGGTTTTTTCTTCTTCCATTTTTCATCATTTTTTTTCATATTTACTGAGCACATATTCTTTTCAGCAGTACAAATTTACAAAAGATATTTACATCAAGCATAAAGCACCCCCCCAAACTTAAAGGTAGACAATGTCCTCATTGGCTTGTTTTTTAGGCATGGGCTTAACATGAGGCTGTTTGTTTTCAAAACTTCAAGGCTAAACTCTCCTAGAGTGTTAAAAAGGTTAAACACGAGGAAGTTTAGACTCTAAGACAATTTTGTAAAGAAAAAGACTAATGAAAAAGCCTATGACTAGAAAACAACTCAGTTGAGACGATGGTACTTCTGAGATAGAACAAAGCTCTAGTTTTCATCATTAAGGGCTTAAAAGAAAACTCCTTTGAAACATGTTTTCTTCTTCCAAAACATTTTTACAGTACTTTCTCTAAAAGTTGATTTTTCTTCAAAACTATCATAGGTAAAGCTCAAAAAACAGAAAGCAGATTTTTTTTTTTCAAGACAAGATAAATCCCAAGTTTTCCTAACCTAAACTATCCACAAACTATCTAAAACTATCCTATGATCAAATACTATTAACAACTAAACATTAAAAACAAGCAAAACAGCAACTAAGCACTGAAAACAAAATTTGAACATGCTAAAAACTAAAAACAACAAACAATTAAAAACAGTATTTATTCACAAAAAATTCAGTCAAAAGGGATCAGAAAAACTCCCCTATTCCTCGTCTGAGGAACTCTCTTCCTCTTCATTCTCTTCATCTTCCTCTTCATCAGAATCTTCTTCTTCTTGGGGCAGCAGCGACTGAGGGAAATTTGGAAAAACCGGAGCAATGCTCGGGGCGATAGAGAGATGGACTCTCTAATAGCTTCATCCCTCTCCTTGGCATATGTCCAGTAAGTCCTCATGTTCTCCCTGATTCGATCAAGCTGGTGGTGGACCATGCCTAGGGCTTCTAATGCTAGTGAAGGCCCTATAAAAGGAGTGTGCTGGGATGGAGAGGCTACATTCGGCCCTAATTGAGGTGTAGCCTGTGATGTGGAGGCTTTATCCTTCCTCTGGATGTTGTTCTGCTGAAGCTTTCCTATCAAGGACAAGTCAATGGTCGGCTTAAAGAAATGGTGCTTCTCGTCCTTGCCTGGCATAATCTTCACCCTCTGACAGAGCTTTGTGATGAGTGAGCCAAAGAAAAGCTTGCCTACCCTTTTCCGTCCACAGGCGAAGATTTCATCCCTAATGATGCTCCCTACGTTGATCTCCAACCCCTTCACAAGACAATAAAGTCGCATCACTCTATCCACTGAAATTGTGCTATCGTAGGTGGTTGGCATCAAACGGTTCTTGATGAAGTGAAGCCACACTGCCGATTCTGGCTTTAAGTCGCTTGGCACTAAAGTCTTCACTTTTGTCTGTGATTCTTTCCATTGGACTCCCCTGTTGGCCACAAGTTTTAATGCATCTTTCATCTGTTTGGCCGAAGAGTTCCTTATCACATCATTCCCTCTCGGATTCAAGGGTGCCTTGATCTTGTTAATGTCGACTGAGGAGAAACTGACCATCTTCCCCCTCACCACCGCCATGTTAATGCTCTCCTCCCTCAGACAGGCGTAGAATTCACGAACTAGAGGCACAACATCTGTCACACCCCCTCCCGGACCACCTGCTAGCTTAGCCCGAAAGATGGCGTGAAGCCAACGAACATCGTACTCCTCTAACGATATTTGTTGACCCTCCTGAAACGTTGAACCTGATCAACATACTAATCATAGATATAAAATACTCTACATGAAACACAACACAACGGAATCCCTGAAAACACTTTTAACATACACGAGGTGCAGCCCTGACATAACTCGGTTTGGAAAGTAAGCTGATATAAATATCACAACCCAAAACATATTCAACTAGGTTTATACAACCACTACCTCTAGAACATACACAAATCGTAAATTATCCAATCCTTACAAAACATTTACAATATAGACAAACTCAATATACAACTCCACCCACGTACTGGAGCTTGATCAGGAACTTTAAGCAGATGTTGGCAGTGTATCAGGCACCGGGAGCTCGATCTCTACCTGAAAAGTGGGAAAACATTTTGAAAGGGTGAGCTATGAAGCCCAGTGAGTGACTAAATTTAAAACTATAAATTCGAAAATCAGAACACGTGATAAAACTTTAAACGTATAAACCTGCTCAACCAAGGCGTTAAACATAATCCTGCAACGATAAAAGCTTCCTTAAAACATCGCAGGTTCATCATTAAAAATCTAGCAAGACATATCAAGTACATCAAACGTTTTAACTAACATGACCGATCTACGTTGTGTAGGGCACGCCTAGTACAAGCAACGTTTACTAGTCCTAAGATGTAGCGGGGCTCGCCCAGCACTCCCATCGTCTTTGTCGTAGTGGGGCCCGCCCAGCACTCATGACAGCATCATTGTCACGGAGTACACTCAACGTCAACAACGGAATATAACCTGTGTGCACACGGTACCATATAGCCTCGAGCTCAATATCTCAGTCATGTAGTCAATAGAAATCTTAGAAAATCACAGGAAAACATTAGAACATGCCTGCTTATCGTTATCTTTTGTAAAACTCAAGCTTACTCAGCTTGCTCGTGGAAAAAAAACCGAAAAAATCTTTAAATAATTCTTACTAATACATGCTTGGCTTCAAAGGATGTCGTTTCAACTATTTTTCAGAAACTCAATAATCACGTGCTCATTTACAAACCTCATTATAAAACCTAAGCTCATAACTTAATCTTGAAACCATTCATAAGAACCATGTATCATTCATAGAAAAGCATGTAAAAAATCTAAACATGAGTAACCGTTTGGAAACAATTTTTGAAATTCGTTTTGTCACTCACTGTCTTAGCTACTTCCCTGGTCTGTAGACTCGACCTATTTCCTCTTGGCCTGTCAAACAACCAAAACCGAGCATTAGAACCTACTTCAACTGACCTAAAGAAATAAAAACGAGATTCCCAACCAATTTTCCCAGAAACACCCCGAACACAGACAGCACAGATTCGAGGTTCTCTGCTACCCTTTATCTTTCTCCTGAAATTAAACCTACTTCAAGTCATTTTTGGCTCACGAATTCTTCATTAAAGTTATAGGAAATTGAATAAGCTTTCCAACCATACCAAATAGAGATTCTGATACAACTTGTACACCCAGAATGCTCGAAAAACTAGAGAAAACCAGAGATCCTCCTGCTTTGCTCTAAAATCCTGTGCTCTGTTTTCCATTTCAAAAACCATTAACTTCTCATCCGTTTTAGCTCAAGCTTCCTTCATGAAATTTATTAGAAAATGGACTAACAGGCCACCAATAAGTTTTCTTCAGAGTTTTGTACATCTTGGTTCTTTCTGGATGCTTAGCGTAAGCTGAACTGTGAGCTTCCTATAATATAGCACTCTTAAGTTCACTACTACTCGGAACGCATAGTCTTCCCTACTTAACTATGGCTCCGTCTGCTCTCAACTCACATTCTGTCTCTTGGCCTTACTTGGACTTTGCAAGCAGTTTCTGTAAGTTACTATCCTCTGGCTGTCTTCTCACAATCTCTACTACTAGAGAAGACCTAACCTAAAATTAAGCTAAAAGACTCCCTGAGCTTTCTGTAGTCACAACTGCCTTGAAACCTCTTAACTCACTTAGAAAGCTTGCTCGAATACCACACAAGGCACTCTTCGGAAGTCTCGACTTCCTACTCAACGCATCTGCTACCACGTTAGCCTTACCTGGATGATATTCTATGGTACAGTCATAGTCTTTGATTAGTTCTAGCCATCGCCTCTGCCTCAGATTCAGCTGTTTCTGATCAAAGATATACTTCAAACTCTTATGATCTGTGAAAATGTGGCACTTCTCACCGAATAAATAATGTCTCCAAATCTTCAGTGCTAGAACAACTGCTGCTAGCTCAAGATAATGGGTAGGGTAATTACACTCATGCTTCTTCAACTGCCTTGAAGCATAAGCTATTACCTTTCCTTCCTGCATTAGCACGCAACCTAATCCTTGCCTCGAAGCGTCACAATAGATCACATACTCTTTCTCTGTTACAGGAAGTGTCAGAATAGCTGCTGTCACTAATCTCTTCTTGAGCTCCTAGAAACTCTGTTCGCATTTATCCGACCACTCAAACTTAGCATTCTTCCTTGTCAAAGCTGTCAAGGGTAATGCTAATCGTGAGAAATCCTCAACAAAACGTCTGTAGTATCCGACCAGGCCTAGGAAACTACGCACCTCTGTTGCACTAGCTGGTCTCTCCCAGTTGACAACAACTTCCACTTTCTGCGGATCAACACTAACTCCATCCGCTGAAACTACATTCCCTAAGAACACTACTTGTTTCAACCAGAATTCACATTTGCTGAACTTAGCGTACAACTGTTTATCACATAGTGTCTGTAGAACAATCCTCAGATGTTCCTCATGGGCTTTCCTGTCAATTGAGTAAACTAGTATGGCATCGATGAACACTATCACAAACGGATCTAAATACTGATGGAAGATCCTGTTCATGAGGTCCATGAAAAATGTTGGCGCATTCGTTAAACCGAAGGGCATCACTAAAAACTCATAGTGCCCATACCTCGTCCTGAATGCTGTCTTAGGAATATCTGATTCCCTAACCTTTAACTGGTGGTATCCTGACCTCAGATCAATCTTAGAGAACACTGTTGCTCCCCTTAACTGGTCAAACAAGTCATCGATGCGTGGTAGAGGATACTTGTTACGAATCGTGACCTTGTTTAACTGCCTGTAATCAATGCATAATCTTAGGGTGCCATCTTTCTTTTTCTCGAATAACACTGGAGCTCCCCAAGGCGATACACTAGGCCTGATGTATCCCTTGTCAACTACTTCTTGTAACTGCACCTTCAGCTCCTTAAGCTCGCTCAGAGCCATTCTGTACGGTGCCTGTGAACAAGGTGTTGTTCCTGGTAACAATTCAATAGTGAACTCCACCTCTCTATCAGGTGGCAAACTCGAGAGATCAGTTGGAAAAACATCAAGAAATTTGTTCACTACAGGAACATCTTCTGGTTTCAGCTTTTCTTCTTGCACCTCTACTACGTGTGCAAGAAACACTGTGCAACCCTTGCTCAACAACTTCTCAGCTTTCAGAGCTAAAATGAAACTCGTAGGAATAATCTTCCTCTCACCCCTGAAAACCACTTCAGTCAAACCTGGTTTCCTAAAAGTCACTTCTTTCCTATGGCAATCCATAGAAGCATAGTGAGTGAATAAGAAGTCCATTCCCAAAATCACATCCAACGCCTGCAACTCTAGGGGAAGAAGATCCACTAACACACAGAGACCTTCTACTACAACCTCACAATCACGCAACACTTCATTGACTAATAAAACGTCACCAACTGGAGTGCATAGGACTAACTCCTCAGATAAAGGCTCTAGAATCCTATTCAACTTAGTTAAAAACATACTAGAAACAAAGGAATACGTAGCACCTAGATCTAATAAAACACGACAGGTACATTACAAATCAAAACCGTACCAGTAATCACGTCTGGTGCATCCTCTGCTTCCTGTTGAGTCATGGCGTAGACTTTTCCCTGCTGCCTAGGTCTCCTCACAACTCCTTTCTGCCTTGCACTACTGGTGCCTTCTCCTGCGCCTGCTATGACTCTCGACTGCTCAACTGTGTGGGACTCAAATCCCTGGTCCCTCTGAATTGCTGCCCTCAGTTGTGGACAATCTCTCTTGAAATTCCCTGGTTGTCCACACTGGTAACACACACCGGCGCCAACAAGACACTGACCCCCATGATTCTTGCCACAACTTGCACATGGGGTTCTCCTGGATTCACTAGCAACAGACTCCTGACCCATCCGTGATCTTGCTACTCAACTCGCAGACTGACTGGGGGCTCTCTGACTCTGCCTCTGATAGGCACTACCCAAACTCATCTGCCTTGATGACTAGCTGATGTGGACTTTTCCTTACCGCAAGCGCACGGGTCAAGTAATAATAAAGTGTTCGTATAAACGAGTGTCGTCCTCTGGATTGGATGTTTAAGCAAATCAAGTATTGTGAATTATCTTGTCCAATTTTATTTAGGGATCAAAAAGTGATGAATGAATGATAAGAAAACCAAATCAAAGCAAGTAAAAAGTGTGGAATTTCAATTGGGAAAACTACTTAGGGAATTGATTTCGCCGATTTAGTTTAGGATTGATTTTAAGGAATAAGTTATTATGCACAATGAAATTATGAGCCAAAGACCCTTTAATCAAAACTACCTCTCCCGAGTATAATTGATTCACATGCAAATTAACCAACTTGATATCCCTATCTAAGTTTATTAATCATGCAAGGCAATGAGATCTTTTAACCAATTCCAAAGTTAATCTAAAACCGTCACGAATTAGAAACTAAACTTTAGTCATGCAATCTTGAGTAAGTCTAAATCAAATCCCCTCTCCCGAGCTAGATTCGAAACTTAAATCATCCAACTAATGGCCAATTAATTGAAAGCATTAAATCAAGATTGCAAACATAATAACATTGCACAACTTAAACCATAAATCAATCCATAAACACAATCAACTACATCAATCCCTAAGCTTACAAGTTTAGCTACTCATGATCAAAATTACAAGCTCAACTAAACATGTAAAAGCCATCAAAATCTAACTAAAGTGAGGGAAAGAAGAATTAAACTCGTTGTAGGCCGAGACCGAACGTCCCCGTCACGATCCCCACGAACAATGGGTTGCCTTCCGAATTTTCCCCTTTGCTTCAGCCTTCAATTCCTCTGTTTTGCCTCTGTTTACGGCTCTAAGAAGTCCCAAAATTGGCTCCCCCAAAAACCTAGCCGAAAAGAATGATTTATATTGATTTTTCGTCGTAGCGTTGAGACGCTATCAAGACAGCGTCTCGACGCTGTCTCTAAACATGCGTATTCTGGAAAGGAAATTACGCAGCGTCGAGACGCTAAGGTCGCAGCGTCGAGACGCTGTGACCTTTTTGCGCCTATTCTGATATGGAATGCCAGCGTCGAGACGCTCAAGGGATGGCGTCTCGACGCTGGTCAAATGTTGACCGAATGTTGACTTTTTTCTCTTTGATTCTTTTTTCATTCCTTTGCATCTTTTCACGTCTCGAGCACCCGATTAACTTCAATATTGCGCTATAGCTCCAATCAACCATTTCCTACAAAATAAACAATAAAGTGCAATAAAATGGCCAATAATCATCAAAGACTAGCTAAATTCAATAAGTAAAAATAGCTAGCTATGCTCGCTATCAAATACCCCCAAACTTAAGCTTTTGCTAGTCCTCGAGCAAACTACAAATCAAACATACAATGGAAGAATGGATGCAATAATCATGACTCAATCCTCAAGGCTCAAAAGTCAATAGTCAAGCAAGCAAGAGATATGCACACAAGGACCAATGAGGGAGACAAATTAAAATTTCTCCAAAATTAACTTGCACAAGCGAGATCTAACTCAACAAGATCAGACTCTACTAGCCCGGGATTGGATTATTAAACTCTCAGCTCATCTTCCCTCTACACTGGCACTAAGGTTTCACTAATGAGTTAATGAAACAAATTAGTTTGTTTTCCTCCCACTTAGGTGCTTTTAATTAACAATTGAGTGAAGCATGTATATGTGGCACTAGCTTTCACACACCCATTGCAGGGACCCTTAACCTGAGTTTTCTCTGGTTGGCCTAACTGATCACAACAGGGGTAGCTCTTTTTGCCTTAATCTTTATTAACCATTGCATATTGCGCGCATAAGTCATGACTTTTTTCTTTTTCAACAATAACAACAAGAATGATTTTTCGTTATGAACAAGATAAGCAGATATTCTTTTCTTTTCTCCTAAGCCAGATCAAACATGCTAATTTGCAAAAAAATTAACTCTTTAGCTCTACCCTACACCTATCGAGGTGACAACAAGCATATGAACCCAATAATTCGCTCCTAAGCATTCAAATCCAAATCTAGCCAAGACAAATACTCTACTCATGCAAGCCATCTCCTAGAAAAATTTTAAAAAGTCTCCCTTTTTGGGCACTCATGCTTACAACTCATCACAAGCTTGAAAATTGACAAGAAAGCCTATCCTAGGACATCATAATCATGCAAAAATACATCCAGACAACAACCATATGCTTAATTCAAAGAAAGCTCAAAACTATAGCCCGAACTCAGATGCTCAAGGGCTCCACAAACGTGCTACTCCACCCCCAAACTTAAAACATGCATTGTCCTCAATGTATAAAGAAAATAAGGCATAAACAAGCATGAGAACAATAAAAGAATGAAAGGAGTGAATGATACTGGCCTGGATTGATGATGACTTCTTGCTTGAAATCTTGAAAGCTTGAAAGCAAAGGAGAGACAGAAAACAAGACCTACAAAAACAAACAATAAATCAAAAACAAATAGAAAATCACAACTACACTTACTTGGGTTGCCTCCCATAAGCGCTTGTTTAACGTCATTAGCTCGACGTATTGGCCATGCTTCAAGGAGGCTTCTTTTCTGTGAATCCAACAGTGGTGCTCTTTCTTGCACCTTTCTTGTAGCCCATGAAAAGCACGTCCGAGTGTCCCTTAGAGTCTTCAACTGCTTTAAATATTTCTTTGTCATTCCTGACTCTTACAGTGAGCTCCCTGCGCTCAATATCAATAATCACTCGCCCAGTGGCGAGGAATGGTCTTCCTAATATGACAGGCATTGAAGGATTTTCTATCATGTCCATAACATATAAATCAATAGGGAGGAAAAATCTACCTACTCTGATTAAAACATTTTCTACAATGCCAACTGGTCTAACCACAGACTGATCAGCCAATTGGAGCTTTACAGGAGTAGATTTAATCTCACCTATGTCTAACTTTTTGCACAGAGATAGAGGAATGATATTGATGCTAGCACCTAAATCACATAATGCTCTGAAAGAATAAGTACCAAAACTACAAGGAACAGAAAAACTCCCTGGATCTGCTACTTTTTCAGGTACTTTCTGTTGTACTCTGGTGCTGCATGTGGAAGCAAGATATACGGTGTCAACCTTCTTTTCCTTTCGCTTCTTTGCTAACCACTCCTTCATGAACCTGTTATATTGTGGCATCTCTAATGCCTCTGCAAAAGGAATATTAATGTTCAGATTCATAAAAGCATTCATAAATTTATCAAACTGAACCTGATTGTTCTTTTTCTTCTTTTTCTTTTTCTTTTCCTTGGGAACCATCAATGTGGGAGAAGGAATAGGAGGTTCAAGGTTAGGCTTTTCAGCCTCATCTGCTGATGTGTCCTCCTCAGCTTCCCCTGTGGGCGTTTCATAATCCTCAGACTCAGGCTCCTCTTCAGCTTCCTCCTGATGCACAGTGATTGCCTTACAGTACTCCATCTGAGTTTTCTCCTGTTCAGCTGGGGCTTTACCTTTATTCATGGTACTTACAACACTTACCAACTGTCCCAGCTGAGTCTCAATATTCTTGATGGCAGCACCGTGGCCATTCACCGTGGTGTTGATGGCAAAGACTGCCTCCTCTAATTTGGTTGTCCTGTTACTAGACTCTGCAATGAAAGCTCCAACAAGATCTTCTAACTTTTTATTTTCTTGAGTTTGAGGGGCAAACCCAGGAGGATTAAGAACATTCTTAGTATTTGCATAAGAGAAATTTTCATGGTTCCTATTGTTAGGGTGATAATGTGTAGGTGTAACATTATTATTATATCCCCTAAAATTGGAATTTGATACATACTGAACCTGTTCAATGGTCTCCTCCTGAGGTCTAGATGCCAAAGCAGCAGCTGATTCAATTGATTGTGCACTCCCTGTACCTGAAAATTTCATAAAGGCATTAGCAAGGGAAGTCATCTGGGCCTGGAGTGCACTTACTTTATCAACCTCGAACACTCCAGCAGCAATCTTTTTAGGTGTAGACCGCTCAGATGGCCACTGATAGCTGTTTGTGGCCATATCCTCTAAAAGAATGAGAGCATTTTCCACGGTCTTGGACAACAGAGTCCCACCTGCAGCTGCATCAACAATCGTCTTTGTACTAGGAGTTAAACCATTATAAAACAATTGAACCTGAAGCCAGTCTGGGTATCCATGCTGAGGGCACTTCCTCAGTAGTTCTTTAAATCGCTCCCAGGCCTCGAACAGCTGCTCATCATATTGTTGTTGGAATGTCCCAATCTCGGTCCTCAGCTTGACCGTCTTTGCAGGAGGGAAAAATTTCTTTAAAAAGGCCTGGACCAAAGCATCCCAAGTGGTGATGCTCCCAGGGGGAATGGACTGCAGCCAATCTCGTGCTTTATCCTGCAAAGAAAAAGGAAATAAGCGTAAGCGAATAGCATCCTCAGAAACTCCATTAATTTTTACCGTCCCACAAATATCCAAAAATGATTTAAGATGAGAATTTGGATCCTCGGTGGGCGATCCTCTATATGCACAGTCTCGAGCCATCTGAATGAGACCGGTCTTCAGCTCAAAGTTGTTGGCATTAATTGGGGCATAGACAATCCCCGACTGTTGCCCCTGAAACACGGGCTGGAAGTAATCTCTTATAGGCCTAGGCTCCTCAGGTGGATTTTGGTCAGCCATTTGAACAATTTCTCTATTTTCTCTTCGAATCCTATGAATTGTTTTCTCGATCTCGGGATCCAAAGGTGCCAAAATCAAATCTTTATTACTTCGCATATAAAATCAAAACTACCCTAAAAAGGAAAGAAAACAAATAAGGAAAGAAAATAAAGAAAAGAAAACAACTAATCTAAATATGGAAAATATAATCAAGAAAAGGAAACAAAATAGCCTAATATGGAATGCAAAATAAATATGGCAAAACACAAATAAGGAATCTAACAAATAAGGAAAAACTAATCTGAAAAGGAAAGAAAACACTAAAAAGGAAAAAGAATCTATCTATGGAAAAAAAATCAAAAAACCTAAACTAGAAAAACAAATATGGAAAGAAAAACAAATAAGGAAAAAAAAGTGCAAACAACCTAGAAAAGTAAAAATACACCCTAAATTAAGATCAAACAATTTTTTCACAATATCAATCTAGCTAAATGTGCCAATCCCCGGCAACGGCGCCAAAAACTTGATGTGGACTTTTCCTTACCGCAAGCGCACGGGTCAAGTAATAATAAAGTGTTCGTATAAACGAGTGTCGCCCTCTGGATTGGATGTTTAAGCAAATCAAGTATTGTGAATTATCTTGTCCAATTTTATTTAGGGATCAAAAAGTGATGAATGAATGATAAGAAAACCAAATCAAAGCAAGTAAAAAGTGTGGAATTTCAATTGGGAAAACTACTTAGGGAATTGATTTCGCCGATTTAGTTTAGGATTGATTTTAAGGAATAAGTTATTATGCACAATGAAATTATGAGCCAAAGACCCTTTAATCACAACTACCTCTCCCGAGTATAATTGATTCACATGCAAATTAACCAACTTGATATCCCTATCTAAGTTTATTAATCATGCAAGGCAATGAGATCTTTTAACCAATTCCAAAGTTAATCTAAAACCGTCACGAATTAGAAACTAAACTTTAGTCATGCAATCTTGAGTAAGTCTAAATCAAATCCCCTCTCCCGAGCTAGATTCGAAACTTAAATCATCCAACTAATGGCCAATTAATTGAAAGCATTAAATCAAGATTGCAAACATAATAACATTGCACAACTTAAACCATAAATCAATCCATAAACACAATCAACTACATCAATCCCTAAGCTTACAAGTTTAGCTACTCATGATCAAAATTACAAGCTCAACTAAACATGTAAAAGCCATCAAAATCTAACTAAAGTGAGGGAAAGAAGAATTAAACTCGTTGTAGGCCGAGACCGAACGTCCCCGTCACGATCCCCACGAACAATGGGTTGCCTTCCGAATTTTCCCCTTTGCTTCAGCCTTGAATTCCTCTGTTTTGCCTCTGTTTACGGCTCTAAGAAGTCCCAAAATTGGCTCCCCCAAAAACCTAGCCGAAAAGAATGATTTATATTGATTTTTCGTCGTAGCGTCGAGACGCTATCAAGACAGCGTCTCGACGCTGTCTCTAAACACGCGTATTCTGGAAAGGAAATTACGCAGCGACGCTGTGACCTTTTTGCGCCTATTCTGATATGGAATGCCAGCGTCGAGACGCTCAAGGGATGGCGTCTCGACGCTGGTCAAATGTTGACCGAATGTTGACTTTTTTCTCTTTGATTCTTTTTTCATTCCTTTGCATCTTTTCACGTCTCGAGCACCCGATTAACTTCAATATTGCGCTATAGCTCCAATCAACCATTTCCTACAAAATAAACAATAAAGTGCAATAAAATGGCCAATAATCATCAAAGACTAGCTAAATTCAATAAGTAAAAATAGCTAGCTATGCTCGCTATCACTAGCCACCAGATCGACACTTGAAGTCTTGACGGCTTGAAACATTCACTCCAGGTGTGAACCTCCGCTACTCACGACCTCGGAAACCACTAGCTGTTGAATCCCCACGACTAGGCTCTAATGCCACTTAGCAATAGCGGTAATTGGGGTACGTATCTCAAAACGCAACCCTCTCTCAGACCTTCGACACCTGTCACTCTCAGATGCCACAATCACATCGGCATACCGTGAAAGCTCGATATACTTTCTTTCGTACTCGGCCACTGAAAGTGACCCTTACTTCAGCCCCAGAAATTCATCTCTCTTAGCCTCACAATATGTGGTGGGATAGTACTTGTCATCGAATATGCCTCTGAAAGTCTGCCAGTCTAACGTACGTGCATCACTACGCCTGGCTAATATGGATTTCCACCATCCCTCTGCCTCCTTCTGCAGCAGAAATGTGGCCAATCTGACTTTTCGCTCCTCAGGACAGCTCATGACATCGAAGCATTTCTCCAGCATATTTAACCAAACCTCAATATCAGCTGGATCTGTGGAACCCTCAAACACTGTGGCTCCTAATTTCTTCAGTCGTTCTATCCCATACATCTTTTTCTGGATCACTAGGCCCTGCCCTCTCTGACCTACCGACCTCTTGTGCATATCTAGCAAATTGCTCACTCCTTGCCTCATTCTGACCTCTCGGGGTACTGGATCCCCTTTCAGATTGACTCTGGGTAGGATCCTGCGTCCCGTCCTGATTCTGCCTGCGTCGTTTGCTGGTACGTGGTGGCATGACTCCTATAACATATCAACACATCAGACATGCTATAGATACTTAACTCGGATGCATGATACTAAACTTCTAACCACATTTTAGTCCTGACTGGACTCACTCTCAAGAATACTTGGGCCGTACTCTGCTAGTTCCATTTGAACTAACTCAACGTCTAACTATTTACTTCCTAGATTCTTCTTAGCACTAACTACCATGTCTCATTTCCCATGGAGCTAACTGCTCTGATACCAAGTTGTCACACCCCCTCCCGGACCACCTGCTAGCTCAGTCCGGAAGATGGCGTGAAGCCAACGAACATGGTCCTCCTCTAAGGATACTCGTTAACCCTCCTGTAACGTTGAACCTGATAAACATACTAATCTTAGATATAAAATATTCTACATGAAACACAACATAGTGGAATCCCTGAAAACCTTTTAACATACACGAGGTGCATCCCTATCATAACTCGGTTTGGAAAATAACTTGATATAGATATCTCAACCCAAAACATATTAAACTGGGGTTTATACAACCACGACCTCTAGAACCTAAATTATCCAATCCATAGAAAACATTTACAATATAGACAGACTCAATATACAACTCCGCCCACGTACTGGAGCTTGGTTTGGAACTTTCAGCAGACGTTGGCAGTGTATCAGGCACCGGGAACTCGATCTCTACCTTGAAAGGGTGAGCTACGAAGCCCAGCGAGTGACTAAATTTAAAACTGTAAACCCGGAAATCAGAACACGTGATAAACCTTTTAACATATAAATTTGTTCAATCAAGCATTAAACATAAACGTGAAATAATAAAAGCTTTCTCAAATAACTCGCAAGTACGTTATTAAAATCCAGAAAGACATATCAATTATATAAAATATCTTAACTAACATGACAGATCAACGTTGTGTAGGGCACGCCCGGTACAACCAACGTTTATTGACTTTACGATGTAGTGGGGCCCGCCCAGCACTCCCATCGTCTTTGTCATAGTGGGGCCCGCCCAGCACTCATGACAGCATCGTTGTCACGGAGTACACTCAACGTCAACAACGGAATATACCTTTGTGCACACGGTACCATATAGCCTTGGGCTCAATATCCGAGTCATGTAGTCAATGGAAATCTCAGAAAATCACAAGAAAACATTAAACCATGCCTGCTTATCGATATCTTTCGTAAAACTTAAATTTACTCAGCTTGCTCGTGAAAAACCGAAAATCTTTAAACAGTACTTGCTAATACATACTTTGCTTTAAATGATATCATTTCAACTACTTTTCATTAAGTCATTAACACGTGCTCGTATATGAACTTCATTAGAAAATCTAAGCTCAAAACTTTTGCTTGAAACCATTCATAGAAATCATGTATCATTCATAGAAAGCATGTAAAACATCTAAACATGAGCAACCGTTTGGAAACAATTTTCGAAATTCGTTTTGTCACTCACTGTCTCAGCTAGTTTCCTGGCTTTAGACTCGACCTATTTCCTCTTGGCCTGTCAAACAAATAAAAACCGAGAATCAAAACCAAAGGTAGTTTTATCTTTCCATGCTCATGAATTCTAAACACTTGAATTAAAAATCACACTTCATATTCTACTTTTCCAGATTTTCTAGATTCTATACCCTAACTTCCAACACCCATAACATCCTCAACACTTGACCAAAATTAATGTACTATATATCAAACTCTTCATTTTCGAACACTCTACAACGTATTTGAAGAAATGAAAACACGATTCCCAAACGATTTGCCCAGAAATTCCCTGAACACAGACAACACAGATTCGAGGTTCTCTACTACCCTTTATCTATCTCCTGAAATTAAACCTACTTCAAGTCATTTTTGGCTCACGACTTCTTCATGAAAGTTGTGGGAAATTGAATAAGCTTTCCAACCATACTAAATAGAGCTTCTGATTCAACTTGTACACCCCAAAATGCTCGAAAAACATGAGAAAACCAGAGATCCTCCTGGTTTGCACGAAAATTCTGTGCTCTGTTTTCCATTTCAAAAACCATTAACTTCTCATCCGATTTAGCTCAAGCTTCCTTCATGAAATTTGTTATAAAAATGGATTAACTTTCAAGAAAATCAGACCTCACCTCTTAGTTCCTTATGTGTAGCTCAAACTGAATAAAAAACCAGAGATAGGAAGGTTGAACCCAGATTCTGCCATGGCTGCCTTTGCATGAGCTTTTTCATTTCTTCTTCAACCTCAAAACCCTAAAAATATTCTTCTTCTTCTTCCTTCACTCTCTCCCTCGAAAATTTCAGAAGTTCTGATGAGAAATGATGCTAAAATGAGCTGAAACGGTGGATTCATTTTTAACCACCAAAAGTGGGTTTTTCCCATTTTCTCTTTTTCTTCTCTTTTTTTTTATCCTTTTCCTTTTCCTCATTTCTTTTCTTTTCTTTTTTTTTCATTTCCTTTCAGTTCTTTTCTTTTTTCCTTTCATTCCTTTTTTTTTCAAATATTCTCCATGATTATCAAAGACATCTTGTACCAAAAGCTTTGCCACTTTCCTTCAACAGTGCAACAACAATAACTTAAAACCAACATCCTCCAATATGTGACAAGAGAAAATAATCTAGGGTTGGTCTCGGGTTTACATGACCTCCCTTCGGAAGGTGTTTGCATGATTCAATTCCAAGGTGATTAGAGAGAGTGTTTATAGTAAGTGGGAGCGGGAAGTGTTTCAACACATCCTTCGGTCTCCTCCATTGGTACGTTCTGAGATTTCATGCTCCGCCTGCGTGTTGCCAATAGTGTGGCCATCCCTTTAGAGGGCTTTGAGCATGGGGTAACAGGGCGAACTCCATAATGGATAGGGTTTCTTAGGTTTTGCCCCAACATTTTCTTTCTTAATCGTAGCTTGTTGGGGCGGACCTCAGGGATTTGAAAGATGGTGGGTCACACTTACAGGAAATTATTAAATTGTTAATAATTTCTTGACCAAACAACGGTAATTAAACAATAACGGAATATGAGTTATTCTGGTGTTAGAGTTTGGTTGAGAACGTCTCAATTCAAGGGAGGAGTAGCTGATCACCCCTCGGTGGCTGTTGCTTTAAACCTCTGAAGTATCGTTGCAAAAGATTTATGAAATATAGGGTGCTTAATTACTTTTGCTAAATTGATTGGATATGTATAATGGGTTTAGTGCAACTTTATTAATACAAGTTATTTGTTTGTTTCAGCAATAATTCGAAAAACGTATGTGCTTTGTCTGACGTCAAATTAAACGGTTTAGAACATCGTACTAAGAATATGCGCTTAAACACTGAAAAAATGGCAAACGATTTATTGGTCTTAAATGAGGAACGTCCTCGACCAAACTGCTTAGCTTACGAGAACGCTACCAAAGGCTTACTAGTCTTGGAAACGTGCTTAGTAGAGAACGATAGTTCTGCCTGGATACTTGATTCAGGGGCCACAAACCACGTTTGTTCTCCGTTTAAAGGAATGAGTTCCTAGGAACAACTTGGAGTTGGAGAAATGACTCTCAGAGTTGGAACTGGAGAAGTTGTCTCAGCTATAGCAGTAGGAAGCATAAAATTATTTTTCAAAGAAAACAAGTACATATTATTAGATAATGTGTACGTAGTTCCAAAGATTAAAAGAAATCTGATTTTTGTGTTTTGTTTGCTCGAACAAACTTATTCCATATCTTTCACATTAAATGAAGTTTTCATTTCCAGAAAGGGAATTAATGTCTGTTCAGCTATAATGGGAAATAATTTATATGTTCTAAGACCAATCGAGAGTATAGCAGTTAACAATACCGAAATGTTCAAAGCTGCTACTACTCGAAGTAATAAAAGGCAAAGAGTTTCTCCTAAAGAGAATACCTATCTTTGGAACCTGAGGTTAGGCCACATAAATCTCAATAGGATTGGAAGACTGGTCAAGAGTGGAATTCTAAGTGAGTTAGAAGACGACTCATTACCTCCCTGTGAGTCATGCCTTGAGGGCAAGATGACAAAACGACCTTTTAATGGAAAAGGTTATAGGGCCAAAGAACCTCTAGAGCTCATACATTCAGACCTCTATGGTCCGATGAATGTTAAAGCACGAGGAGGGTATGAATACTTCATCAGTTTTATTGATGATTATTCTAGGTATGGATATCTTTACCTAATGCATCATAAGTCTGAAGCCCTTGAAAAGTTCAAGGAGTACAAGGCAGAAGTTGAGAACTTATTAGGTAAAAGGATAAAAACGCTTCGTTCTGATCGAGGTGGAGAGTATATGGATTTAGAATTCCAGGACTATTTGATAGAACACGGAATCACATCCCAACACTCAGCACCTGGTACACCACAGCAAAACGGTGTATCGGAAAGGAGAAACAGAACCCTATTAGATATGGTTCGTTCCATGATGAGTTATGCTCAATTGCCTGATTCGTTTTGGGGTCATGTAGTGTAGACTGCCGTTTATATTTTGAACAACGTTCCATCCAAAAGTGTTTCTTAAACACCATTTAAGTTGTGGAGAGGGCGTAAAACTAGTTTACGTTACTTTAGAATTTGGGGATGTCCAGCACACGTGCTAGTGACAAATTCAAATAAACTGGAACCCCGTTTAAAATTGTGCCTATCTGTAGGCTACCCTAAGGAAACGAGAGGTGGATACTTCTTCGATTCACAAGAGAATAAGGTATTTGTATCCACAAACGCCACATTCTTTGAAGAAGACCACATTAGAAATCGTAAGCCACGTAGCAAAATAGTGTTAAGCGAATTATCGAACAAAGCTACAGAAACATCAACAAGAGTTGTTGATGAAACTAGCACCTCGAGTCAATCACGTTCTTTTTAAGAGATAAGAGAACCTTGACGTAGTGGGAAGGTTGTCAGACAGCCTGATCGCTATTTGGGTATAACTGAAACTCCAGTCGTCATACCTGATGACGGGATCGAGGATCCATTAACCTTTAAACAGGCCATGGATGACGTTGACAAGAACGAATGGATTAAAGCCATGGACTTGGAAATCGAGTCCATGCATTTTAATTCAGTATGGGATCTTGTAGATCAACCTAAAGGGGTTAGACCCATAGGGTGTAAATGGATCTACAAGAGAAAACGAGACGTTGCTGGAAAGGTACAGACCTTTAAAGCACGACTTGTGGCAAAGGGTTTTACCCAGCGGGAGGGGATTGACTATGAGGAAACCTTCTCCCCCGTTGCCATATTAAAGTCGATTCATATTCTTTTATCCATTGCCACATTTTATAATTATGAAATATGGCAAATGGATGTCAAGACTGCTTTTCTTAATGACAATCTTGAGGAAAGTATCTACATGTCTCAGCCAGAGGGGTTCATTGCTCGGGATCAAGAACAAAATGTTTGCAAGCTTAAACTACCCATTTATGGATTGAAACAAGCGTCTAGATCCTGGAATATAAGATTTGATACTGCGATTAAATCTTATGGCTTTGAACAAAATGTTGATGAGTCTTGTGTTTACAAAAGGATCATCAACAGCTCCGTAGCTTTCTTGGTACTGTATGTGGATGATATCCTACTCATCGGGAATGATGTAGGTTATCTTACTGACATTAAACAATGGCGAGCAACTCAATTCCAAATGAAAGATTTGGGTGAGGCACAATATGTTCCAGGGATCCAAATTGTTATGAATCGAAAGAACAAAATGCTAGCCCTGTCTCAGCCGTCTTATATCGACAAATTGTTGGTTAGATATAAGATGCAAAATTCCAAGAAAGGTTTATTACCTTTCAGACACTAATTTGTCTAAGGAACAATGTCCTCAGATACCTCAAGAAGTTGAGGACATGAGACGAATTCCCTATGCCTCTACAGTAGGCAGCCTAATGTATGTCATGTTGTGTACAAGGCCTGACATTTGTTATGCAGTAGGGATTGTTAGTAGATATCAATCCAATCTAGGATTCGATCACTGGACAGTCGTGAAAAATATCCTCAAGTATCTTAGAAGAACGAGGGACTATGTGCTCGTGTATGGCGCTAAGGATTTGATCCTTACATGATACATTGATTCTGACTTTCAAACCGATAAAGATTCGAGGAAATCTACATCGGGGTTAATATTCACTCTGAATGGAGGAGCAATAGTATGGTGTAGCATCAAGCAGGGATGCATTGCAGACTCGACCATGGAGGCCGAATATGAAGCTACTTGCGAAGCAGCGAAAGTGGCAGTATGGCTCAGGAAGTTCCTGGCTGACTTGGAAGTCGTTCCAAATATGCATCTACCTATTACCCTATACTGTGATAATAGCGGTGCAGTTACAAACTCAAAGGAACCTCGCAGCCATAAGAGAGGCAAGCACATCGAAAGGAAATACCATCTCATCAAGGAGATTGTGTACCGAGGAGACGTGATCGTCACGAAGATAGCATCGGAGCACAACATTGCTGATCCATTCACGAAGGCTCTCACGGCTAAAGTGTTCGAGAGTCATCTAGAAGGTCTAGGTCTGCGAGATATGTACGGGAAATAATCTAGGGCAAGTGGGAGAATTGTAATCGGTATATCGATGCCTTAATATACTGGGTATTTAGATGCCCTAGTTTATTGTATTTTTACTCTGTTATTAATACAAGTATTTATTCACCCACTGCTGTTATGGATTATCGTACATCCCACTAAACTAGAGTTTTAGTTCAAGTGGGAGATTGTTGGGATTGGTGCCCTAAAACTCGTAGATAATGAATGTTAAACAAATTATATACTTGATCGATAAAGTCGTTCTCGAGATTCATTCAATAAAGTTGTTACTGAATAAGTAAATTGCACGTTAAATAACCCAAATCCAATAAACTAAGATCCCTGGCTATAGGATGAACACTTGAGCTTTATGTAGAGACATAAAAGTGGATCAGGCTCGAGTAATAGCCAAAACGGTCTATAGTATAGGGATAGGGTTGGGTACCTTATCTTGGGGACACTATGAGACGTGGTCCACTTTGTGGATAGTACAGACGATGTGATCCTAAATCGTCCATGTAGAGACATGCGAGTGGGGGCGTCCTATGCAATGAGTTTGCATAAGACTAGGACCGAGAAATAAGTCACTCTTGCTTTATAACGGAGTTTACTAACAAGACTGACTATTTCATGTGATGACCTAGGTAACTTGATCTTAATCCTGAGCTAACTATGAACTCCTGTTTATTCGAACTTATCCTTAGATCTGCATGGGTGAGAGTGGCTGAGCATCGCCGACTCAATAAGCCTCCCATTTCAGGGATAGGAACGGGTAGATAGCTGGGGACATAGTTCTGCAAGAAGGAATACGCTCCTACCCGAATTAGGGATAGTAGAGAGGTTGTTCCCTTAAGTGCTGTATCTGGGGCTTGAACAAAGGGATCCCACCCTCTCATTGGCCCGAGAGGGAGTCGATTTGTTGGTTGGACCATAAACCAATTGTTCATTAAAGGATCAGCGAGACTTAAGGAACAAGAAGTACTATAGGGGTAAAACGGACATTTGATCTAGCTATAGTTACGAACAACCTGTGAAGGATCGACTTACTAATCATGGTTATATCAGGTGCACAGAAATATATCTACAGTGAAGGGAGTGCAACTACAGGGCTATAGTGGAGTGTCCCGGTAGTTAACGATTGTTGGTTAGCTAGCTTAATGAGATTAGCCGGTTAACCTCGAATCGTTGGAGCCCATGATCTATAGGTCTATTAGGTCCCCTTGCTAGCTCATACGGATTATACCTTAGAACATAGTGATAGGAAAGTTTGAATCGTTCAAACTAGGTTTAGGGAATTAGTGTCGATTATATACGATATTATCAACACAATAGTTTAATTATGGATTAAACTATTAATTGAGAGAGTAAAGTATTTAAATATGATTTAAATAAAATATATATGAATAGGGATTGATATTAGGTGCATAGTATTAATTTGATATATGATATTAAATTAATATTACATAATTGATTAAATTGTTTAGTTAATTATTGTTTTAATTTAAAAATGATTATGAATTGTTTTTTAATTAAAATTGAGATAGAGATTTCAATCTTGATTTTATGGAAATTCAAGATTAGTGGATTGAATTAGGTGATATGAATTAATTTGATTAATGTCACATGATTAATTGAAATAGTTCAATTAATTTATAATTTGAAAGGCAATTGAGAATTGCATTTTAAATTAAATCCAAGAGTAGAAATTAACTCTTGCATAGATGGAGATAGTGGAATTACACAACTAAATCCACTCTTGCATGGATGAAGAAAGTGGAATAACACCTCAATCATGCAAAGATGCATGTATTTTCCATTGCACACCGAGAATCCACTATGGACATTCTCCTCTCCATGTGTCTTACATTGGTGAATCTAAGATGCATGAAAATCCTCTATAAATAGGGGATTAGAAGATGGAGAAGTATGGAATTTTGGAGTAATGTTATGCTGCCAAAATTCACTCTCAACCTCACTCTCTCAATTCTCTCTAAAAGCTTGTAGTGTTCAAGCATATCCCTTCCAATCCTTATCACCATAGACTCTCACAAGTCGTTCTAAGGCCGGAGGATAGCGGGGAAGACACTAGAGGTGGTCCACACACCGTTCGTGATCAAAGGAATCAAAAGGAGTTGTTGAATCGGTCTCCAAAAGGTTGGTACAAATCTGCTATCTGTTAACGATATTTGGACAACATGCTTTCATTTTCTAAAATTGATGTAGTTAAGTGCCTCCGACCCTAAAATTGCTTCCGCATGTGTTATATGAACACCTTCAGACCATTCCTCGCTACTGGGCGAGTTATTATTGATATTGAGCGCAGGGAGCTCACTGTTAGAGTCTAGAATGGAAAAGAGATATTTAAAGCAGTGGAAGACTCTAAAGATCGTTCTGAAGCGCTCGTGATGGGCTACAGGAAAGGTGCAAGCAAAAGCACCTCTGGGGGATTCACAGAAAAGAAGCCTCCTTGATGCATGCATGTTCAACATGTCGAGCTAAAGACGTTAAACAAGCGCTTATGAGAGGCAACCCAAGTGAGTTTGATATTATTTCTTTTTGCTTTTGATTGTTTGTTTGTTTTTGTCTTGTATGTCTTGAGATCCCAGTTTCCTCTTTGCTTGCAAGATTCCATAAAGAGATCATCATCATTCCAGGGCAGTGTTGTTCACTCCTCCCTTCATTCCTCTATTGTTCTCATGCTTGATTCTGCTTTATTTTCTTTATACATTGAGGACAAAGCATGTTTTAAGTTTGGGGGTGTTTTGGAATATCATGTTTGTGGAGCCCTTGAGCATCTGAGTTCGGGCTATAGTTTTCAGCTTTCTTTGAATTGAGCATATGGTTGTTTTCTGGATGCTATTTTTGCATGACTATGATTTCCTAAGATAGGCTTTCTTGTCAATTTTCAAGCTTTCGATGAGTTGTAAGCATGAGTGCCCAAAAAGGGAGACTTTTTAAACTTTTTCTAGGAGATGTCTTGCATGAGTAGAGTATTTTTGTTGGCTGGAATTGGATTTGAATGCTTAGGAGCGAACTATTAGGTTCATATGCTTGTTGTCACCTCGATAGGTGTAGGGAAGAGATAAAGAGTTAATTTTTTGCAAATTAGCATGTTTAATCTTGCTTAGGAGGAAAGAAAAGAATATATGCTTATCATGCTCATAAAGAAAAAAAAAAACATCATTCTTGTTGTTGCAAATTGAAAGAAAAATAAAGTCATGATTTATGCGCACAATGCAATGTTTAATAAAGATTTATGCAAAAAGAGCTACCCCTGTTGTGATCAGTTAGGCCAACCAAAGAGTAAAACTCGAGTTAAGGGTCCCTGCAAAAGGTGTGTGAAAGCTAGTGCCACATATAAATGCATGTTGTTATTTTTAATTTTAAGCACCTAAGTATGGATGAAAACAAACTAATTTGTTTCATTGACTCGTTAGTGAATCCTTAGTGCCAGTGTAGAGGGAAGATGAGTTGAGAGTTTGGTAATCCAATCTCGTGCTAGTAGAGTCTAATCTAGTTAAGTTAGATCTCGCTTGTGCAAGTTAATTTTGGAAAACTTTTGATTTGTCTCCCTCATTGGTCCTTATGTGCATGTCTTTTGATTGCTTGATTATTGACTTTTAAGCCTTGAGGATTGAGTCATGTTTGTTGCATCCATTCTTCAACTCTATGTTTGATTTTAGTTTGCTCGAGGACTAGCAAAAGCTTAAGTTTGGGGGTGTTTGATAGCGAGCATAGCTAGCTAGTTTTCCCTAATTAATTTAGCTAGTCTTTTATAATTAAATGACAAAAATTATGCATTTTCATGTTTGTAGGAGATAAGTATTGGAGCTAATCGCGTGTTCGGGACATGAAAAGAGGCTAAAGAATCGAAAAGAATCGAAGTTGGAAGCACTGTGGACTGTCCTTGTCGAGGACCAGCATCGAGACCCTTGCGAAAGGGCGTCTCGACGCTGCTGTTTTCCATTTCTGAATAGGCGGCAATAGGTCATAGCGTCGAGACGCTGTGACCACAGCGTCGAGACGATCTCGGTTAAATACGTATACAGAATCTGCGATATCGCGGTAACGTCGCGATGCTACCCCTATAGCATCGCAACACTAGGCCAAAATTTTCCTATTTAAAGATTTTGATTAGGTTAAATTGGGGGACTTCTTTTGGGAGAATTGTGGCCGAAAACTCAGAGAAAAATCCTCTTTGGAAGCTGAAGCAAGTGGTGGAGAGCGGGATTGAAGACTTTGTTCGTGGAGATCGTGACGGGGATGTGCGGTCTCGGCCACCTAGTGTTTAATCTATTTTCCATCTTACTTTCGTTAGTTTTAATGGCTTTTTCATGCTTAGTTTATCTTGTAATGCCATGTATGTGTAGCTAAGCTTGTTACTTAGGGATTGATGTAGTCTTTTTAGTTTATGGATTGATTTATGGGTTGAATTGTGCAATTGTTTTATGTTTGCATTCTTAATTTAATGCTTTCAATTAATTGGCCACTAGTTGAATGATCTAAGTGTTGAGTCTTGCTCGGGAGAGGGGACTTAGCGTAGACTTAATTAAGATTGCATGACTAAAGTAGAAATTCTAAACTCGTGACGAAATTTAGAGTAACTTTAGAATTGGTCAAAAAGAACTAAATGCCTTGCATGTTAAAGAACTTAGATAGGGATATCAAGTTAGTTAATTTGCATGAGAATCGATTATACTCGGGAGAGGTAGTTGTGATTAAAGGTCCCTAAAATCAATCCTAGATTAAATTGACGAAATCAATTCCCTAAGTATTCTCTCAATTGAATTTCACATCGTTAATTTGCATTACCCTAGTTTCTAAAATTCACTACTTTTTGGTCCCTAAATAAAATTGAACAAGAATAATCATGGTAGTTAATCTAACTTAAAAATCCAATCCAGAGGACGACACTCGATTTCACAATCACTTTACTATTACTTGATCCGTGCGCTTGCGATAGGAAAATTCCACATCAACCATGTGTCATCCAAACCACCGAAAGACCTCTCATTGGGCTGAACTTTGAGTTCCAAACTCCCCAAAACTCAAACGGAGCAAAGTTTGGATCAAGTGTCGACCATGTTGGGTTTTATGCCCTAAAACTCGTAGATAGTGAATGTAAACAAATTGTATACTTGTTTCAATAAAGTGTTATTGAGTTTCTACAATAAAGTGTTATTGTTAAATATTGCACAATTTGACCCAAATCCAATAAACTAAGATCCAAGGTTGTTTACATGTGACTTGAACTAGTATGTGGGGACATATGGGGATCGGTGTTCAAGTAACAACCTAAAAGGTCTATAGTACAGGGATAAGGCTGGGTACCTTATCCTGGTAACACAATGTGATACGACCCGCTTTGTATTCGATACAGACGTATTGATCCAAGGCATCCATGTAGGAGACATGCGAGCGGGGGTATCCTATGCAACGAGTTTGCATAAGACCGGACCACGAAATAGTAAACCACTAGATGTAACACCGTTAACTAGTTAGGTTATTGTTTCAATAGGATGACCTAGGTAACTCAGTCTTAATCCTGAGTGTGTCAAGAACTCCTTCTCACGAGGGATTGTCCTTTGATTAGTATGGGTGAGAGTGGCCTTCACGCCGACTCAATAAGCCTACCTTCTTGGGGACGAGATCGAGTGGGGGGTTGGGGACTTGACAACACAAGATGAAATTCACTCCTTCCCACTTCTAGGAGAAGTAGATGAGTGTTCCCTTAAATGGTGACTCCGGGACTTGAACAAAGGGATCCCGCCCTTTCACTGGCCCGAGAGGGACTTTCTGTTTAATGGTTGGACCATAAACAGGTTGTTCATTAGAGGAGCGCTGGTACTTAAGGAGACAGATGTAACACAGGGGTAAAAGGGTAATTTGACCCAGCCGTGATTACGAACACTTGTGAAGGATTGACTTACCGGTATAGGTCTATATCCGTGGACACAAAAATGTTCTACAGTGAGAAGAGTTGAGCTGTGGGTCTTTAGTGGAATGACCCACAGTTAATGAATATTGGTTAACCTGATTAATGCGTTTAATCGGTTAACCTCATATCATTGGAGCTTCTAATCTGTAGGTCCATTAGGTCCCCCTGCTAGCTCGTAAAGAGTAATTAGGAAAAATTATATCTTGAGAGAACTTGAATAGTTCAAATTCATATTGGAAATTAAGTTAATTGTATAAGATACAAATTAATATAATGTATAATGATACATTAAAATGTAAAGTCTAATTTGAAATTAAACTTTATTATTATGAGAGAAATAAATATTTGAAGAAGTTCAAATATTAATATGAATTTGATTCATATTAAATTTATAGGATATAAGAGAATTGGAAGGAGTTCCAATTTTAATATGAATTTGATTCATATTATAGAATTAATTAATTGAAGGTCTGAAATTAAATATATGATATTTAATTGGGTAATTAATTAATTAACTAATAGAATGTTTGAAATTAAATATATGATATTTAATTTGTGATTAATTAATTTAAAGAATTAATTAATTGGAAATTAATCAATTATGGAAATGATTAATCACTTATGGAAGTAAATAATCATTTATGGAAATGATTTAATCAATTATGGAAGTGACCAGTCATTTATGGAAAAGATTAATCAATTATGGACTTGATTGGTTATAGAATTGATTAATTATGGAAAAGATTAAATCAGTTATGGAAATAATTGATTTTCAATGAATATTTTATTCATGGTCTTTCTCCTATAAATACAACACTAACCCTAGGGTTTAGGGACTACAACATATGGCCACCATAAGGCCCTCTCATATTCTCTCAACACAAGAACTCTAGGGAGATTTTTCTCTCTAGAGTTTTTCCCATTATGTAAACCCGAGACTTTCCTTGGATTATTTTCTCTTGTCATCTATTGGTTGTTATTCATTATTGAAGAAAAATGGCAAGGTTTTGTGGTTCATTGTGGTTTCATGGTTGAATTTAAGTTGTTGGGAAATAAAGAAGAAGAGAAAAAGAAAAGTAAAGAAGAAAAGAAAAGAAATCAGAAAAAAAAAAAAAAAAAAAAAGGTAAAGAAAAAAATGAAATGGAAAATGTTGCATTCGGTGCTAATGCTTTAAGGAAAATTCCACCACCGACAAGATCACTTTTCAGCTCACTTCCAGCCACATTTGTCATCATTTTCCATTCAAAATTCAGAGCATTCGAGGGAGAGAGTGAAGGAAGGAGAAGAAGAAGGTTTCTAGGGTTTTGAAGTTGAAGAAGATAGGAAATAGCTCAAGCAAAGGCAGCCATAGCAGAATCTGAGTTCAACCTGTCTACCTCTGGTTTTTGTTTCAGTTTGAGCTACACATAAAGAACTAAGAGGTGAGGTTTGGTTTTCTTTAAAGTTAATTCATTTTCTAACAAATGTCATGAAGGAAGCTTGAGCTAAATCTGATGATATGTTGATGGTTTTTGAAATGGAAAACAGAGCACAGAGTTTTCGTGCAAACCAGGAGGATCTCTGGTTTTTCGAGCATTCTGGGGTGTACAAGTTGAATCAGAATCTCTATTTGGTATTGTTGGAAACCTGATTCAATTTCCTATAACTTTCATGAAGAATTTGTGAGCCAAAAATGACTTGAAGTAGGTTTAATTTCTGGAGAAAGATAGAGGGTAGCAGAGAAGCTTGAATCTGGGTTTCTGTGTTCAGGGCATTTCTGGACAATTGGTTGGTAATCTTGTTTTCATTTCTTCAGGTAAGTTGTAGAGTGTTCGAAAATAAAGAGTTTGATGTATAGTAAATTAATGTTGGTTAGGTATTGAGGAAGTTATGAGTGTTGGAAGTTGTGGTATTGAATCTGGAAAATCTGGAAAAAGAAATGTGAAGTGTGATTTTAATTCAAGTGTTTAAAATTCATGAGCATGGAAAGACAAGACTACCTTTGGTTTTGATGCTCGGTTTTGATTTGTTTGACAGGCCAAGAGGAAATAGGTCGAGTCTACAGGCCAGGGAACTAGCTGAGACAGTGAGTGACAAAACAAAATTCGAAAATTATTTCCAAACGGTTGTTCATGATTACATGTTTTATATGTTTTTCTATGAATGATACATGATTTCTATGAACGGTTTCAAGCATAAGTTTTGAGCTTAGAGTTTCTAATGAGGTTTATATACGAGCACGTGGTTAACGACTTAATGAAAAGTAGTTGAAACGATATCATTTAAAGTAAAGTATGTATTAGCAAGTATTGTTTAAAGATTTTCAGTTTTTCACGAGCAAGCTGAGTAAGCTTAAGTTTTACGAAAGATAACGATAAGCAGACATGTTTTAATGTTTTCATGTGATTTTCTTAGATTTCCATTGACTACATGACTGAGATATTAAGCCCGAGGCTATATGGTATCGTGTGCACACAGGTTATATTCTGTTGTTGACGTTGAGTGTACTCCGTGACAATGATGCTGTCGTGAGTGCTGGGCGGGCCTCACTACGACAAAGACGATGGGAGTTGGCGGGCCCCACTACATCGTAGAGCTAGTAAACTTTGGTTGTACTGGGCGTGCCCTACACAACGTTGATCGGTCATGTTAGTTAAGATGTTTGATATACTTGATATGCCTTACTAGATTTTTAATGATGTACCTGCGATGTTTTTGAGAAAGCTTTTATCATTGCACATTTATGTTTAACGCCTTGGTTGAGTAGGTTTATACGTTTAAAGTTTTACCACGTGTTCTGATTTCCTGATTTACAGTTTATAAATTTAGTCACTCACTGGGCTTCGTAGCTCACTCTTTCAAAATGTTTTCCCACTTTTAAGGTAGAGATCGAGTTCCCGGTGCCTGATACACTGCCAACGTCTGCTAAAAGTTTCAGATTAAGCTCCAGTACATGGGTGGAGTTGTATATTGAGTCTGTCTATGATTATAAGGGAATTCCACTGGTAAAGTTCTATCTAAGGCTGGGGGTATTTAAGTTGATGGTTTACGAAACACCTCCTACCTGAGAACTGACCTAGAATACCGAAGTTGAATTAATCATAGTTAAATGTTAGCATGCAATGTCACTAGGTTTGTTAAAAGTATTTAATACACCTAGATCTTTAGAGTAAAGACCTTACATTACTGTGGTTATAAGGGAACTCTCTCGGTAAAGTTCTGTCTAAGGCTGGGGGTACTTAGGATGGCGGTTTATGGAACATCTCCTACCTAGGAACTGACCCGAACCTTGAGTTGAATTAACCATAGTAATGTTGACTTGCAATGTTGGGTTGATTAAAAGAAGTTTAATTCACCTAAAACATTGCGGTTGAATCCTTTCCATAATTGTTATAATAGGATCAGACTTAGATAGATTGACTTAGCCAAATTTTATCTAAGTTAAACAACCCTAAATGCTTAGGACATTTTCAGTGGGAGGAAAATTACAAAACGAGATTTAAATCAAGTTTTGCTCCTACGTCCAAATATTCACAACGTGAGGTTCATGCTCGGCTTCGAGTCGCCTTAGGAGCGGCCTCCCTTCGGAAAGTGTTTGCATGAATCAATAACAAGGTGAATGGGAAAAATGTCCAGAGTAAGTGGGAGCGGGACACGTGTCAACGTATCCCTCGGTCTCCGCCCCTAGTTCGCACCGTGAGAGTCCTATGATCCGCCTGCAGGTTGTCCTGGCGCAACTAACCCTTCGGAGGGCCTGATCATAGGATTATGGAACACCGTGAACTCTTGAATAGGATAGGGTCACTTAGGCTAATCACGAACAGTTGTCTTTCCCTTCGGTGGCATGTTGGTGCATACCTCTGAGATCTGAAAGTGGGATGGGTACACTTACGGGGATGAGTTAAATGTGTTAACTAACCCTTGACCGAACAACGATAACTAAACTCTAACGGAATATGAGTTATTCTGGTGTTAGAGTTTGGTTGAGATTGTCTCAATTCAGAGGAGGAGTAGCTGACCTCCCTTCGGTGGTTGTTGTTCTAAACCTTTGAAGTATCGTTGCAAAAACCACCTGAAAACCTGAAAACCTCCTGAAAACCTCTCATTAGGATGAACTCTGTGTTCCAAACTCTCCAAAACTCAAACAGAGCAAAGTTTGGACCACGTGTCATCCAAACAACCTGAAGACCTCTCATTGGGACGAATTTGTCGCTATTTTAGTCCTAAAATATTAAGCTTTTCAATGCTTTAATTTTGTTTTTATTGAAAATATTTCATATATTTCGTTATTTGGTCTTTAGGAGCAAAGTTGTGGATTTTGTGGAAAAAGTGCCCAAAAAGAAGTCATTTAAGTCCAATTTCCATGCTTGGGTCAAAGGGGAGTCAAAAGAGGCCAACCATGAAGATAAGGACCAAAGGAAATGAAGATGAGGCCCAAATTCAAGCCCAAAACCGTAGCTGAAAATTCTGGAATTCGCCTGCTATCCATTTCTTGGCCGGCAAGTCGATGACGTCACAGCGTCGCGACGCTGCCCCATTTCCGAGCCTATAAAAGGCGCCCCTTGGATCACATTTTTACCATCAATCATCATTTCTTCCATTCTTTCCTTTCTTTACTTGGCTCCTTTGGAGCCTCTCTCAAGGCTTTCTAGCCTTTTTTAGAGTTCTTTAGTGGGAAAACTTTGGGGAATTTTGGGGAGCGTTCTAGGAGGCTCAAGGAGTGTTCGGAGGGACTCCAAGCGCAGCGACGGGGTCTTCGACGGTCAATTCCTTCCCTTTTATTGTGCTCTTAATTATGCTTTCCATTGTAAATTCTGTGGATATTTTAGCTATGTATAGCTAAACCCCCAATTTGAGGTCTTGAAATGAAATTATAGTTTAAATGTTGTTATAATTGTCCATCTCTTGCCCTTTTTACTAATTATTTGTATGGATGTGCTTAATGTTGTATGCAAGTTAGGATAGATCATAATCCATGCAACTAGTTTAATTGCCCGTCGTGACAACGGGATTAGTTGATTAAACTTAGATTCCTAAAATGAATCAGAGCGTAATAATTAATGATTTTTAATGGCGCTAAGGACACTTAGGTTGTTAAAATGAATTAATTACAATTAGGGGAGACCGATAGGAGAACCTATGTGATTAACGGAGATTCTAGGATTATGATTAGTTGGGCATCAAGATAGGATAATTATAATAAATGTTTAGCTAATAATTGATTTTCAAGACCCCTCTTCCCATTAAAAACTCTTTCTTCATATTTTTATTTTTCTTGATTGATCAAATTCATTTCTTTAATTGCTTTGATTTTTTAAATTCTCTTTAACTGCATGTTTTGGTTCCTAGATATTACTTATCCCAAGTATTTTTTAGTGCTCAAAGAATCTTTGCTTGCTTACATTTCGCTTCGCCTTCCTGTGGATTCGATACTCGGAATTCTTCCGTTTTACTATTACTTGTGACGACCGGTGCACTTGCGGTGTAAAATCGTGCGAACAACCACCTGAAGACCTCTCATTAGACCGAACTTTGTGCTCCAAACTCTACAAAGCTCAAAAACGGAACAAAGTTTTGACCATGTGTCGTTCAAACCACCTGAAGACCTGTCATTGACACGAACTTTGGGTTCCAAACTCTTTTAAACATAAACAGAGCAAAGTTTGGACCATGTGTCATCCAAACAAGCTAAAGACCTCTCATTGGGCCAAACTTTATGTTCCAAACTCTCCAAAACTCAAACGGAGCAAAGTTTGGACCATGTGCTGCCAAACCACCTGAAGACCTCTCATTGGGCCGAACTTTGTGTTCCAAACTCTCCAAAACACAAACGGAGTAATGTTTGGACCATGTGTCGTCCAAACCACCTAAAGACCTCTCATTGGGACGAACTTTGTGTTCCAAACTCTCCAAAACTCAAATAGAGCAAAGTTTGGATCAAGTTTCGACAAAACCACCTGAATATCTCTCGTTCAGCCGAACTTTGTGTTCCAAACTCTCCAAAACACAAACAGAGCAAAGTTTGGGCCATGTATCATCCAAACCACCTGCAGACCTCTCATTGGGACGAACTTTGTAATCCATTCTCCAAAACTCAAACGAAGCAAAGTTTGGACCATGTGTCATTCAAACCAGCTGAAGACCTCTCATTGCGACGAACGTTGTGTTCCAAACTCTCCAAAACTCAAACGGAGCAAAGTTTGGACCATGTGTCATTCAAACCACCTGAAGACCTCTCATTTGGCCAAACACAACTTTGTGTTCCAAACTCTCCAAAACTCAAACGGAGCAAAGTTTGAACCATGTGTCGTCCAAACCACCTGAAGACCTCTCATTCAGCCGAACTTTGCGTTCCTAATTCTCCAAAACTCAAACAGAGAAAAGTTTGGACCATGTGTCATCAAAACCACATGAAGATCTCTCATTGGGATGAACATTGTGTTCCAAACTCTCCAAAACTCAAACGGGGCAAAGTTTGGATCAAGTGTCGACCAAACCACTTGAAGACCTCTCATTAGGCCGAACTTTGTGTTCCAAACTCTCCAAAACTCAAACAGAGCAAAGTTTGGACCATGTGTCGTCCAAACGACCTAATGACCTCTCATTGGGACAAACTTTGTGTTCCAAACTCTCCAAAATAAAAGCGGAGAAAATTTTTGAGCATGTGTGATCCAAACCACCTCAAGACCTCTCATTGGACCGAACCTTGTGTTCCAAACTCTCGAAAGCTCAAACGGAGCAAAGGTTGGACCATGTGTCGACCAAACAACCTGAATACCTCTCATTCAGTCGATCTTTGTGCTCGAAACTCTCCAAAACACAAACAGAGCAAAGTTTGGGCCAACTGTCATCCAAACCACCTGCAGACCTCTCATTGGGATGAACTTTGTAATCCACGGTCCAAAACTCAAACGAAGCAAAGTTTGGACCATGTGTCATTCAAACCAGCTGAGGACCTCTAAATATGACGAACTTTGTGTTCCAAACTCTCCAAAACTCAAACGGAGCAAAGTTTGGTCCATGTGCTGCCAAACCACCTGAAAACCTCTCATTGGGAAAAACTTTGTGTTCCAAACTCTCCAAAACTCAAACGGAGGAAAGTTTGGACCATGTGTCATCCAAACCACCTGAATAACTCTCAATAAGATGAACTTTGGATTCCAAACTCTTTAAAACTCAAACGGAGAAAAGTTTGGACCATGTGTCACCCAAACTAGTTGAAGACCTCTCATTGGGTCGAACTTTATGTTCCAAACTCTCCAAAACTCAAACAGAGCAAATTTTGGTCTATGTGCTGCCAAACCACCTGAAGACCTCTCATTGGGCCGAACTTTGTGTTCCAAACTCCCCAAAAGTAAAACGGAGCAAAGTTTCAACCATGTGACGTCAAAACCACCTAAAGACCTCTCACTGGGATGAACTCTATGTTCCAAACTCTCCAAAACTCAAACGGAGAAAAGTTTGGACCATGTGTCATCCAAACCACCTAAATACCTGTCATTGGGACGAACTTTGAGTTCCAAACTCTCCAAAGCTCAAATGGAGCAAAGTTTGGATCAAGTGTTGACCAAACCACCTGAAGACCTCTCATTCAGCCGAAGTTTGTGTTCCAAACTCTCCAACACTCAAACAGAGCAAAGTTTGGACATTGTGTCATCCAAACAACCTGAAGACATCTCATTGGGACGAACATTGTAATCCACAATCTCCAAAACTCAAACGGAACAAAGTTTGGACCATGTGTCATCTAAACCACCTGAAGGCCTTTCATTGGGCAGAACTTTGTGTTCCAAACTCCCCAAAACTTAAACGGAGCAAAGTTTGGAGCATGTGTCATCCAAACCACCTGAAGACCTCACATTGAGACGAACTTTGGGTTCCAAACTCTTTAAATCTCAAACTGAGCAAAGTTTGGACCATGTGTCATCCAAACCAGCGGAAGACCTCTCAATTGGTCGAACTTTATGTTCCAAACTCTCCAAAACTAACACGGAGTAAAGTTTTGACCATGTGCTGCCAAACCACCTGAAGACCTCTCATTGGGCCGAACTTTGTGTTCCAAACTCTCTAAAACTCAAACGGAGCAAAGTTTCGACCATGTGTCGTCCAAACCACCTAAAGACCTCTCATTGGGACGAACTTTGTGTTTCAAACTCTCCAAAATTCAAACGGAGCAAAGTTTGGACCATGTTTAATCCAAACCACGTATAGACTGATGACATGCAAAAATGTCATAATTTTCCTATTAATTTTAGCTAATTTTATGCATGAATTGTGAGCTTTAATGTATTTTTATGTTGATTTTGTAGAAAACCGAGTTCGAGAGGCAAAACCAAGAATTTTACCAATTTTGGGTGTAAAAAGAAGACTTTGGGCCATAATTGAAGAAAATAAAAGAGAAAATTTGAAGTGGAGGCCCAAAAAGCCCAAAAGAAAGAAGAAAGGAGGCAAAAATTCGTGTTTGAGGCTTCTAGAAGACCTAGCGTCGAGACGCTAGGCAAGCAGCATAGAAATATCCAGAATCGCGGTAGCGTCGCGACGCTGCGACAACTTCTGCTCCAAGGCAACCTGACGTACGTTGTGACGTAGCGTCTCGACGCTGTCGTCTTGTTCAGTAAGAAACCCCTCCGTCCAGCACCTATAAAAATCCCCCTCTCCCAAGGTGAAAATCATCCCATATTGGGGAGCTTTCCCCTAGCTCAATAGAGAGAAAAGTGAGAAGAATTGTGGGAGAAAGGTTGGAATTGAGCGAGATTCCAAGGCTCAAGATTCGAGATGATCGGAGCGGGAGCTTGGGATCAACTTATCGGCTATTTCTTCCTTACTTCTTTATAATTCCTTATTTTAATTTGAGTTAGGCCTATGGATCAAGATCACTTGGGCAAAATTATTCCCATTTGTAAGTAGATCTTGAGACCTAGGGTCGTTATTCTAGCTAATTGGATATTGTAGCTTAATTCATTAGATATTGTAACGAAGTTCTTCATATTTCATCTATGCAATTCATTCTTAATGCTTTTAATCTCTTGATCATGGATTAATTGATATGTTGGTCTAAATTGATACTCGACAGAGAGAAATTAGATTAGATCCTAATTGCATGGCTAACGATTGCTTGGAGCACGAGAGTGAAAGAGAATTGTTAGAAATTGATAATGAAGTTGCTTAATGCCATACTATGATTAACTAAGGAGATGGACACATGAATTAGTTATGTTGGTATGAGATGTGGAGGAGCTTGAAAGAGAAATCCGCTTAAAATTACTTCTAGATTTATGGAATTGAAGATTAGTAAGTACATTTGTTTAATTAATTGAGCTACATATCCAAAACGCTAGATAACGCCCTAGGTCAAGCCCCCTTAATAGGAATTTTTCTTTTATTGCATGATTTCTTTAGTTTCTTGTTAATTCTTGGTTCTTGGTAATTAATGGAATTAATTCAAATTCCCTGAGGATTCGATACTCAGAATACTTTTCGTTTTAATATTACTTGGGCAACCGTACGCTTGCGGAAAATTGCACAACATAGACCTCTCATTGGGCCGAACTTTGAGTTCCAAACTCTCCGAAACTCAAACAGAGCAAAGTTTGGATCAAGTGTCGACAAAACAACCTTAAGACGTCTCATTCGGCCGAACATTTTGTTCCAAACTCTCCAAAACTCAAACAGAGCAAAATTTTGACCATGTGTCATCCAAACCACCTGAAGACCTCTCATTGGGCCGAACTTTGTGTTCCAAACACTCCAAAACACAAACGGAGCAAAGTTTGGACCATGTGTCGTCCAAACCACCTACTGACCTCTCATTGGGACGAACTTTGTGTTCCAAACTCTCCAAAACAAAAACGAAGC
Organism: Luffa aegyptiaca; assembly: GCA_017139565.1. NCBI lineage: Eukaryota > Viridiplantae > Streptophyta > Magnoliopsida > Cucurbitales > Cucurbitaceae > Luffa > Luffa aegyptiaca. The sequence goes on along the minus strand of CM029399.1, from coordinate 27,424,556 downwards.
AAAATTTTGACCATGTGTCATCCAAACCACCTGAAGACCTCTCATTGGGCCGAACTTTGTGTTCCAAACTCCCCAAAACTCAAACGGAGCAAAGTTTGGACCATTTTTCGTCCAAGCCACCTGAAGACCTCTCATTGAGACGAACTTTGGGTTCCAAACTCTTTAAATCTCAAACGAAGCAAAGTTTGGACCATGTGTCATCCAAACCAGCGGAAGACCTCTCAATTGGCCGAACTTTATGTTCCAAACTTTCCAAAACTAACAGGGAGCAAAGTTTGGACCATGTGCTGCCAAACCACCTGAAGACCTCTCATTGCGCCGAACTCTCCAAAACTCAAACGGAGCAAAGTTTGGACCATGTGTCGTCCAAACCACCTAAAGACCTCTCATTGGGACGAACTTTGTGTTTCAAACTCTTTAAAACTCAAACAGAGCAAAGTTTGGACCATGTTTAATCCAAACCACCTATAGACCTCTCATTGGGCCGAACTTTGAGTTCCAAACTCTCTGAAAGTCAAACGAAGCAAAGTTTGGATCAAGTGTCGACCAAACAACCTTAAGACATCTCATTCAGCCGAACGTTTTGTTCCAAACTCTCCAAAACTCAAACAGAGCAAAGTTTGGACCATGAGTCATCACCTCTCATTGGGACGAACTTTGTAATCCACTCTCCAAAACTCAAACGAAGCAAAGTTTGGACCATGTGTCATTCAATCCAGCTGAAGAACTCTCATTGTGACGAACTTTGTGTTCCAAATTCTCCAAAACGCAAACGGAGCAAAATTTGGACCATGTCCTGCCAAACGACCTAAAGTGTAAACCCGAGACTTTCCTTGGATCATTTCCTCTTGTCATCTATTGTGGTTTCATGGTTGGATTAAAATTGGTTGGAAGTTATTAATTTAAAAAGAAAAAGAAATGGGAAAGGAAAGAAAACCAAAAAAAAAAAAAAAGAAAGGAGATGGGAAAAGACAGCAAGCGGTGGTTTAAAACCCACCACCGACAGCCTTCTTTACCAGCCCATTACCAGCCATTTTTCCATCATTTTCCATCCAAATTTCAGAGCACTTGAGGGAGAGACTGAGGGATGAAGAAGAAGAAGAATTTCGTGGTTTTGAGGTTGAAGAAGATAGCAAAAATCTCATGCAAAGCCAGCCATAGCAGAATCTGAGTTCAACCTGTCAACCTCTGGTTTTTGATTCGGTTTGAGCTACACAGAAGGAAATAAGAGGTGAGGTTTGCTTTTCTTGAAAGTTAGTTCATTGTCTAACAAATGTCATGAAGAAAGCTTGAGCTAAATCGTATGAGAAGTTAATGGTTTTTGGAATGCAAAACAGAGCACAGGATTTTCGAGCAAAGCAGGAGGATCTCTGGTTTCCTTTGGTGTTTCGAGCATTCTGGGTTGTACAAGTTGCATCTGAAGCGCTATTTGGTATGGTTGGAAAGCTTATTCAATTTCCTACAACTTGCATGCAGAATTCGTGAGCCGAAAATGACTTGAAGTAGGTTTAATTTCAGGCGAAAGATAAAGGGTAGCAAAGAACCTCGAATCTGTGTTGTCTGTGTTCGGGGCGTTTCTGGACAAATTGGTTGACAATCTCGTTTTCATTTCTTCAGGTAAGTTGTAGAGTGTTCGAAAATGAAGAGTTTGATGTGTATTACATTAATTTTCGTTAAGTATTGAGGAAGTCATGAGTGTTGGAAGTTGTGGTGTAGAATCTGGAAAATCTGGAAAGTAGAATGTGAATGTGATTCGTAATCGAATTGTTTAGAAATTCATGAGCAAGGAAAGACAAAGCTATCTATGGTTCTAATGCTCGGTTTTGATTGTTTGACAGGCCAAGAGGAAATAGGTCGAGTCTACAGACCAGGAAACTAGCTAAGACTGTGAGTGACAAAATGAATTTCGAAAATTGTTTCCAACGGTTGTTCATGTTTAGATGTTTTACATGTTTTCCTATGAATGATTCATGATTTCTATTAACGGTTTCAAGCATGAGTCTTGAGCTTAGATTTTCTAATGAGGTTTATATACGAGCACGTGACTAATGACTTTATGAAAAGTAGTTGAAACGATATCTTTTAAAGTAAAGTATGTGTTAGCAAGTATTGTTTAATGATTTAAAGTTTTTCACGAGCAAGCCAAGTAAGCTTGAGTTTTACGAAAGATAAAGATAAGCAGGCATGTTTTAATGTTTTCATGTGATTTTATGAGATTTCTATTGACTACATGACTGAGATATTGAGCCCGAGGCTATATGGTACCGTGTGCACACAGGTTATATTCCGTTGTTGACTTTGAGTGTACTCCGTGACAACGATGTTGTCGTGAGTGCTGGACGGGCCCCGCTACGACAAAGACGATGGGAGTTCTGGGCGGGCCCCACTACATCGTAGGACTAGTAAACGTTGGTTGTACTGGTGATAGCGAGCAGAAATGTCGCTATTTTAGTCCCAATTTATTAGGCTTTTTTGTGCTTTAATTGTGTTTTTATTGAAAATATTTCATATATTGTGTTATTTGGTCTTTAGGAGCAAACTATGGATTTTGGTGATAAAAGTGCCCAAAATGAAGCCATTCAAGCCCAATTTCCATGTTTGGGTCAAGGGGAGTCAAAAGAGGACAACTATGAAGAAAAAGCCCAAAGAGAATTGAAGTTGGCCCAAGAAAAGAAGCCCAATCCGCAGCTGGAAGTTCTGGAAAACGCCTAGCGTCGAGACGCTATAAGGACAGCGTCGCGACGCTGTCCATTTCTTGGCCGGCAAGTCGATGATGTCACAGCATCGCGACGTTGTGCCGTATAGCGTCGCGACGCTACCCCGTTTCCGAGCCTATAAAAGGCGCCCCTTGGTGCCTCATTTCACCATCAATCATCATATTCTTCCATTCCTTTGTTGCTTTCTTTGCTCCTTTGGGAGCCTCTCTCAAGGCTTTGAAGTCTTTTTAAGAGTTTCTTTAGTGGGAAACTTTTGGGGAATTTTGGGGAGCATTCTAGGAGGCTCAAGGAGTGTTCGGAGGGACTCCAAGCGTCAGCGAGGGGGTCATCAACGGTCAATTCCTTCCCTTTTATTATGTTCTTAATTATGCTTTCCATTGTAATTATTGTGAATATTTTAGCTATGTATAACTAAACCCCAATTTGGGGTCTTGAAATGAAATTATAGTTCAAATGTTGTTATAATTGCCTATCTCTAGCCCTTTGTCCTAATTATTTGTATGGATGTGCTTAATGCTTTATGCAATCGGGCCAATTGTATACTGATCTAATTCTTAATGGAAACTCGACGGAGAGAATTTAGGATAGATCATAATTCATGCAACTAGTGTAATTGCCCGTCGTGACAACGGGATTAGTTGATTAAACTTAGATTCCTAAAATGAATCAGAGCGTAATAATTAATGATTTTTAATGCCGCTAAGGACACTTAGGTTGTTTAAATGAATTAATTACAATTAGGGGAGACCGACAGGAGAAACTATGTTATTAACGGAGATTCTAGGAGTATAATTAGTTGGGCGACGAGATAGGACAATTGTAGCAACTGTTTAACTAATAATTGATTTTCAAGACCCCTCTTCCCATTAGAAAACTCTTTCTCCGTATTTTATTTTTACTGATTGATCAAATTTTCTCTCTAATTGTTTTGATTTTTTTTATTTTCTTTGATTGCATGATCTGGTCCCTAAATATTGTTTATCCCAAGTATTTTTAGTGCTCTAGGAATCTTTGCTTGCTTAAATTTCGCTTCACCTCCCTGTGGATTCGATACTCGGTATACCTACCGTTTTATATTACTTGTGACGACCCGTGCGCTTGCGGTTTGAAAGTCGTAAAACGACTAATAGTAGTCGTGTGTCGCCAACAAGTTTTTGGCGCCGTTGCCGGGGAGGCTTGATTTTTAAGCAAACCAATTTTTCTTGACATCAAAAAGAAAGGGATAAATAGTAATTTAGGTGTAAATATTTTCTTTTATTATTTTGTGAATATCATTTTATTTTTGTTTTTGTTTGGTTCTTTTGATTGATTGGGAGTATTGTATGCGAAGCAACAAGGTGGTTAATTTGTTTCCGCTAGATCTCGAAATTGACAGGACTCTTAGAACCATTCGTAAAGAAAAAAGATTAGCAGAAGCAATGGCCCAACAAGAAGCTCCCAAGGCAATCAGAGACTTTTTACAGCCAGTTCTTCCCACTGAGAATTCCAGAATTGTTTACGCCCCGATACAAGCTACAAATTTTGAGTTAAAGACTGGATTGATTCAGATGGCACGCGATAATTCTTTTAAGGGACATCCTTCTGAGGATCCACACTCACATCTGCGATCATTCTTGGAAATATGCGGGACAGTAAAGATGAATGGAGTTCCGGCAGACGCTATAAGATTGAGGTTATTTCCATTTTCTCTGCAAGACAAAGCTAAGGATTGGCTCGAATCAGTCTAGACGGGCAGTATTAGTACATGGGATGAGCTTGCCCAGGCTTTCCTAACTAAATTTTTCCCGCCTGCCAAAACTACGAAGCTCTGGACTAAGATTGGAACATTTAGGCAGTTGGATGAGCAGCAGTTGTACGAGGCATGGGAAAGATATAAGGAGATGCTCAGGCGATGCCCACAACATGGATATCCGGATTGGCTCTAGGTGCAGTTATTTTACAATGGATTGAATTCCTCCACCAAGACAGTTTTAGACACATCAGCAGGTGGAAGTTTTCTTTCCAAGACAGTAAGAGAAGCCAAAGATCTGTTAGAGGAAATGGCAGCAACCAGTTATCAGTGGCCGACCGAGAGGGGAGTGATTTCTAAGAAGGCTGGAATGTATGAATTAGATGAGTCGAGTTCATTGAAGGCACAGATGGCATCTCTGACCAATGCCCTGAACAAGCTGACTTCATCTGAGGTGGTCAAATCCATTTCCACCTTAGCTGAAGGGTATTCGAAGAAGGAAGGTCAAGATGTGGAAGAAGTTCAATACGTGGGGAACAGACCATTTACTCAAATACCGAACTTCTACCACCCTAATCTGCGCAATCATGAGAACTTCTCGTACTCAAACACAAAGAATGTTTTGCAGCCACCGCCAGGTTTTGCATCATCCAATGCGCCTGAAAAGAAGAATAACCTGGAGGAGATGGTGGCTATGTTTATCAAAGAACAAAAAATGCTGAATGTCAATCTCCAGACGGCAGTCAATAACCACGACACTGCTTTGAAAAATATGGAAGTTCAAATAGGTCAGATAGCTTCAGCAGTGAATGCCCTTCAGAAGGTGAAATTTCCAAGCGACACTGAACCTAACCCAAGAGAGCAGTACAAGATGGTGACACTAAGAAGTGGTAGGAAGCTGGAGATCAGTTCAGAAAAGAAGAAGGAAGAAGAAAAGAGCAAGGATGAAGATGGAAGGGCTGAGGCACAAAAAGCCTCCTCTGAAAGGTCCCACATCCTCCTAACTCTGTTAATTTGAATTGTGGTTTTTCTAACTCTTTTGTAGGAAAAGAAGAAAGGCAAGAGGAGAAACTGAACGAGGAAGAAGTGGTTCCATGCAACCACCATGACAAAGGTTCGCACATCAACCCGCCCAAGCGGAGGGGCGAATGTCCAACCTTTGACTACAGGGAGTTACCTTTTCCTCAGCGCTTTAAAAATGTTAAATTAGATGAGCAGTTTCAGAAATTCCTTGAAATGTTTAAAAAATTGTCTGTGAATATTCCCTTGGTAGATGCTTTGTATAACATGCCTAATTATGGGAAATTCATGAAAGAGATGCTTTCTAGGAAGAAAAGTTTGAAAAAAGAAGTTTTTAAATTGTCTGAAAGTAGTAGTACCATAGTTTCTGGAAAGATGCCTTCTAAACAAAAAGATCCAGGGAGTTTTACCATTCCCTGCACCATAGGAGAAATATCTTTCAATAGGGCCTTGTGTGATCTTGGTGCTAGTGTAAATTTAATGCCCTATTCTGTATACAGGAAGATTGGCTTAACAGGAATGAAGGACACCGACGTCACTCTCCAGCTTGCTGATAGATCCAATTACCCACCCGATGGGTGTTGTGGAGGACGTGTTGGTGAAGGTCAATAAATTCATCTTCCCTGTAGACTTTGTGGTACTCGACATGCAGGAGGACAGAGAGGTACCCATTATTCTAGGTAGGCCTTTCTTAGCAACTGGTAAGGCCGAAATTAGTGTGCATACAGGTAAGCTTACCTTGAACATTGATGATGAAAAAGTCGTGTTTAGTATTTTTGGCCAGGATGAGTCTGTATGTAGTCTGCATACTTGTTTTTCTATTGGTCCTGAATACTTGACTGACGATGATGAGGAGGTAGAATATAATCTTGGCCTAGGATTAGGAGAGGTGCTTATGGATGATGGGGATTTCGATCATAATGTTTTATTAGATGACCCTCTGTTTGAGAATGAGCTGAATGATTTAGAATTGTCTGACTTTGAAAATGAATTGGAATTGCCTGCTTATGAGAATGAAATATCTGCAGTTGATGATTTACCTTCTTTTGAAAATGAGTTGGATTTGCCTGAGATTGATGATTTTGATGATGATATTGATTTGCCTGACATTGAGAATGAGCATGGTTTGCATAAAAAGGATTACTTGATAGATAATTTTGAGTTTGATCATGATAATGCTGAATCTATTGAGTCTGATCTTGATATTCCTGAGTGCATGAAACCTGACAATGTTAATAACTTGGATTCGTGTCCTGATGATGTATATAGCATAGAATCTGACCCAAAGGAACTCGAATTTGTGCATAGTATAGAATCTGACCCTGAAGAGCTTGAATTCTTTAATTCTGATAGTGAGTCATATGATAGCTTAGTCGAATCATTTTTTAATTCTGAGTCTGAGGAATCTTCTGAGCATATAGATATTGAATCTGATGAATGGACTGGCATGATTGATAGGCCACCTTTAGATCCCAGACCGGTTGATATCATAACACTTGATGACTCTGTTAACAATTGTTTTGAGAATAGAGATCTAGAAAAGAGATTTGATGCTGTTGCATATTTTCTGAAATGTTATTATGATAATCTCTTTAGCGAAGATGGGCCAGGGGAAAGTTTTTTTTCTCCCCTGTTTGCAGTGTGCAATTCGGTACGCGATTTTTTACAGGGCCTGGAGGAAGATGAAAACTTTTATTTCGAGCCTCTGTAAGCGTGCCGAGCCTCGTCTAGCTAAAGACGTTAAAGAAAGCGCTGCTTGGGAGGCAACCGAAGGATTTAAGTTTAAGTAGTTGTTTTTGCGGTAAATAATTTTCTTTGCTTTGTGATCCAATTTTGTTTTGCACGATCACCTTAGCAAATCCCAAAGCTCCAATAATCCCATTTTTTGAATCCCAAAAGGAAGAGGATGAAACGCTCCTAGCTCAGGGAAGTCTCAGTATCCCTCTATTTGCTTTACTGTTTTTAAAACATTGGGGACAATGTTTAGTTTAAGTTTGGGGGGGAGGCAGCTGTGTTGAGCATATTTGAATTCTGTTATATGCATGAATAGATAGCCATGATAGCCAAGGATGTGATTTTAGAAGTTTTGGGAGAAAATGGTTTATATGTTGTGGAATCTGGGAGCACGGCAGAAATTGTGAAATTTTAAAATTTTTTGATACTTAGTTTTGTTTTGATGTCTAAAGCATGCAATAGTCTTATCTAATGACGTCTTTGAAAATCTAGATTCTTATTATGATTTTTAAAGTTTGTTGTCACCCCGATAGGCTTAGTTTCTAATACTAGGAAGTTCATGCTTGATTGTTCTAAAGAGCTAGGTAGAAAAAAAAAATGTTATGCCTGCTGAGAGAAAAGCAAAAGCAACAAAAGAAAATGAGAGAAAAGAAAAATCTGTTGAAAAAGAAAATTTTTTGTTTGCACAAAAGAAAAGACCTAGGGGTAAAAAGAGCTACCTGCGGTGTGATCAGTTAGGCCAACCAAAGAATAAAATTCGGGTTAAGGGTCCCTGCACCGTAGTGTGAAAGCTAGTGCCATTAGATATCAAAATGCAAGTTTGGGGGAGTAGCAAAAAGAAAAAGAAAAAGAAAGTGAAAAATCAATTGAGAGTTTTGCTCCCACATGAAAAAGAAAAAAATCAGGCTCCCTAGTTTCTTTTTTTTTTTTGCATGATAGAAGAACTCCGACCTATTAGGGGCTCTTAGCCAGTGTAGGGGGAAAACAAATGGAGAAAGCCATAAGACTAATCTAGGTTAGTAAAAGAATCAATAGATAAGTCTTGAGCATGCTATTCATTATTCTTAAGTTCAAACTAGTTTACGACTTCTTCATGAGTATGCGGTGCTTGCTTATTCCACTTGCATGTTTTCCATTCTATCTTAAGAATTCCAAAATCATTGAGGCTTGAGCGATTCTATTTCATGCATCTTTAGAATTTATTTTGCTCGGGACTAGCAAAAGTTTAAGTTTGGGGGTGTGATAGCGAGTAGAAATGTCGTTATTTTAGTCCCAATTTATTAGGCTTTTTTGTGCTTTAATTGTGTTTTTATTGAAAATATTTCATATATTGTGTTATTTGGTCTTTAGGAGCAAACTATGGATTTTGGTGATAAAAGTGTCCAAAATGAAGCCATTCAAGCCCAATTTCCATGCTTGGGTCAAGGGGAGTCAAAAGAGGACAACTATGAAGAAAAAGCCCAAAGAGAATTGAAGTTGGCCCAAGAAAAGAAGCCCAATCCGCAGCTGGAAGTTCTGGAAAACGCCTAGCGTCGAGACGCTATAAGGACAGCGTCGCGACGCTGTCCATTTCTTGGCCGGCAAGTCGATGACGTCACAGCGTCGCGACGCTGTGCCGTATAGCGTCGTGACGCTACCCCCTTTCCGAGCCTATAAAAGGCGCCCCTGGGTGCCTCATTTTACCATCAATCATCATATTCTTCCATTCCTTTCTTGCTTTCTTGGCTCCTTTGGGAGCCTCTCTCAAGGCTTTGAAGCCATTTTGAGAGTTTCTTTAGTGGGAAACTTTTGGGGAATTTTGGGGAGCATTCTAGGAGGCTCAAGGAGTGTTCGGAGGGACTCCAAGCGTCAGCGAGGGGGTCTTCAACGGTCAATTCCTTCCCTTTTATTATGTTCTTAATGATGCTTTCCATTGTAATTATTGTGAATATTTTAGCTATGTATAGCTAAACCCCAATTTGGGGTCTTGAAATGAAATTATAGTTCAAATGTTGTTATAATTTCCTATCTCTAGCCCTTTGTCCTAATTATTTGTATGGATGTGCTTAATGCTTTATGCAATCTGGCCAATTGTGTACTGATCTGATTCTTAATGGAAACTCGACGGAGAGAAGTTAGGATAGATCATAATCCATGCAACTAGTTTAATTGCCCGTCGTGACAACGGGATTAGTTGATTAAACTTAGATTCCTAAAATGAATAAGAGCGTAATAATTAATGATTTTTAATAGCGCTAAGGACACTTAGGTTGTTTAAATGAATTAATTACAATTAGGGGAGACCGACAGGAGAACCTATGTTATTAACGGAGATTCTAGGAGTATAATTAGTTGGGCGATGAGATAGGACAATTGTAGCAATTGTTTAGCTAATAATTGATTTTCAAGACCCCCCTTCCCATTAAAAAACTCTTTCTCCGTATTTTATTTTTACTGATTGATCAAATTTTCTCTCTAATTGTTTTGATTTTTTTATTTTCTTTGATTGCATGATCTGGTCCCTAAATATTGTTTATCGCAAGTATTTTTAGTGCTCTAGGAATCTTTGCTTGCTTAAATTTCGCTTCGCCTCCCTGTGGATTCGATACTCGATATACCTACCGTTTTATATTACTTGTGACGACCCGTGCGCTTGCGGTGTGAAAGTCATAAAACGGCAAATAGTAGTCGTGCGTCCGCGAACAACTGGGCGTGCCCTACACAACGTAGATCGGTCATGTTAGTTAAAACGTTTGATGTACTTGATATGCCTTGCTAGATTTTTAATGACGAACTTGCGAGATATTTTAGAAAGCCTTTATCATTACACGTTTATGTTAAACGCTTTGATTGAGCATATTTATACGTTTAAAGGTTTATCACGTGTTTTGACTTTCGGATTTAGAGTTTTAAAGTTAGCCACTCACTGGGCTTCGTAGCTCATTCTTTCAAAATGTTTTTCCACTTTTCAGGTAGAGATCGAGCTCCCGGTGCCTGATACACTGCCAACATCTGCTGAAAGTTCCAGAACAAGCTCTAGTACGTGGGTGGAGTTGTATATTGAGTCTGTTCATATTGTAAATGTTTTGTAAGGATTGGATAATATAGTCCTAGAGGTCGTGGTTGTATAAACCCTAGTTGTATATGTTTTTGGTTGTGATATCTATATCAGGTTATTATTCGAACCAAGTTATGTCAGGGCGGCACCTCGTGTATGTTAAAAGTGTTTTCAAGGATTCCGTTGTGTTGTGTTTCATGTAGAATGTTTCATATCTGGGATTAGTATGTTTATCAAGTTCAACGTTCCAGGAGGGTCAATGGGTATCGTTAGAGGAGGACGATGTTCGTTGGCTTCACGCCATCTTCCTGACTAAGCTAGCAGGTGGTCCGGGAGGGGGTGTGACAACTTGGTATCAGAGCAGTTAGCTCCATGGGAAAAGAGACATGGTAGTTAGTGCTAAGAAAAATCCAGGAAGTAAATAGTTAGACGTTGGGTCAGTTCAGATAGAACTAGCGGAGAATGGTCCGAGTGTTATTGAGAGTGAGTCAAGTCAGGACTAGAATGTGCGTAGAAGTTTAGTATCATGCATCTGAGTTAAGTATCTATAGCATGTCTGATGTGTTGATATGTTATAGGAGTCATGCCACCACGTACCAGCAGACGACGCAGGCAGAATCAGGACGGGACGCAGGATCCTACCCAGAGTAATCTTAAAGGGGATCCAGTATCCCGAGAGGTCAGAATGAGACAGGGAGTGAGCGATTTGCCAGATCTGCACAGGAGATCGGTAGGCCAGAGAGAGCAGGGCCTAGTGATCTGGAAAAGATGTATGGGATTGAACGGTTGAAGAAGTTAGGAGCCACAGTGTTTGAGGGTTCCACGGATCCAGCTGACGCCGAGGTCTGGTTAAATATGCTGGAGAAATGCTTCGACGTGATGAGTTGTCCTGAGGAGCGAAAAGTCAGATTAGCCACATTTCTTTTGCAGAAGGAGGCGGAGGGGTAGTGGAAATCCATTTTAGCCAGGCGCAGTGATGCACGTACGTTGGACTGGCAAACATTCAGAGGCATATTCGAGGAAAAGTACTATCCCACCACATATTGTGAGGCAAAGAGAGATGAGTTTCTGGAGCTGAAACAAGGGTCACTTTCAGTGGCCGAGTACGAGAGAAAGTATACCGAGCTTTCACGGTATGCCGATGTGATTGTGGCATCTGAGAGTGACAGGTGTCGCAGGTTTGAGAGAGGGCTGCATTTTGAGATACGTACCCCAGTTATTGTTATTGCCAAGTGGACGGATTTTTCCCAGCTAGTAGAGACTGCCTTACGTGTGGAGCAGAGTATTATAGAGGAAAATTCGGCTGCGGAGCCTAGTCGTGGAGCTCCAACAGCTAGTGGTTTCCGAGGTCGTGAGCAACAGAGGTTCACACCTGGAGTGAATGTTTCAAGCCGTCAAGACTTCAAGCGTCGATCTGGTGGCCAATCATCGAAGCAGATGAGTTCGGGTAGTGCCTATCAGAGGCAGAGTCAGAGAGCCCCCAGTCAGTCTGCGAGTTTAGTAGCAAGACCGCGGACGGGTCAGGAGTCCGTTGCTAGTGAATTCAGGAGAACCCCATGTGTAAGTTGAGGCAAGAATCATCGGGGTCAGTGTCTTGTTGGCGCCGGTGTGTGTTACCAGTGTGGACAACCAGGGCATTTCAAGAGGGATTGTCCACAGCTGAGAGCAGCAGTTCTGAGGGACCAGGGAGTTGAGTCCCATACAGTTGAGTAGCCGAGAATCTCAACAGCCGCAGGAGAGGGAACCAGTGGTGCAAGGCAAAAGGGAGTTGTGGGGAGACCTAGGCAGCAGGGAAAAGTCTACGCCATGACTCAACAGGAAGCAGAGGATGCACCAGACGTGATTACTGGTACGATTTTGATTTGTAATGTACCTGCACGTGTTTTATTAGATCCAGGCGCTACGCATTCCTTTGTTTCTAGTATGTTCTTAACTAAGCTGAATAGGATGCTAGAGCCTTTATCTGAGGAGTTAGTCATATGCACTCCAGTTGGTGACGTTTTATTAGTCAATGAAGTGTTGCGTGATTGTGAGGTTGTAGTAGAAGATCTCTGTATGTTAGTGGATCTTCTTCCCCTAGAGTTGCAGGCGTTGGATGTGATTTTGGGAATGGATTTCCTATTCACTCACTATGCTTCTATGGATTGCCATAGGAAAGAAGTGACTTTTAGGAAACCAGGTTTGACTGAAGTAGTTTTCAGAGGTAATAGGTAGATTATTCCTACGAGTTTGATTTCAGCTCTGAAAGCTGAGAAGTTGTTGAGGAAGGGTTGCACAGCGTTTCTTGCACACGTAGTAGAGGTGCAAGAAGAAAAGCTGAAACCATAAGATGTTCCTGTGGTGAACGAATTTCTTGATGTTTTTCCAGCTGATTTATCGGGTTTGCCACCTGATAGAGAGGTGGAGTTCATTATTGAATTGATACCAGGAACAACACCTATTTCACAGGCACCATACAGAATGGCTCCGAGCGAACTTAAGGAGCTGAAGGTGCAGTTGCAAGAACTAGTTGACAAGGGATACATCAGGCCTAGTGTATCACCTTGGGGAGCTCCAGTGTTATTCGTGAAGAAGAAAGATGGTACCCTGAGATTATGCATTGATTACAGGCAGTTAAACAAAGTCACGATACGTAACAAGTATCCTCTACCACGTATCGATGACTTGTTTGACCAGTTAAGGGGAGCAGTAGTGTTCTCTAAGATTAATTTGAGGTCAGGATATCACCTGTTAAAGGTTAGGGAATCAGATATTCCCAAGACAGCATTCAGGACGAGGTATGGGCACTATGAGTTTTTAGTGATGCCATTCGGTTTAATGAATGCTCCAAAAGTTTTCATGGACCTCATGAGCAGGATCTTCCATCAGTATTTAGATCAGTTTGTGATAGTGTTCATTGATGACATACTAGTTTACTCAATTGACAGGAAAGCCCATGAGGAACATCTAAGGATTGTTCTACAGACACTACGTGATAAATAGTTGTACGCTAAGTTTAGCAAATGTGAGTTCTGGTTGAATCAAGTGGTGTTCTTAGGGCATGTAGTTTCAGCGAACGGAGTTAGTGTTGATCCGCAGAAAGTGGAAGCTGTTGTCAACTGGGAGAGACCAGCTAGTGCAACAGAGGTACGTAGTTTCCTCGGCCTGGCCGGATACTACAGATGTTTTGTTGAGGATTTCTCACGATTAGCATTACCCTTGACAGCTTTGACAAGGAAGAATGCTAAGTTTGAGTGGTCGGATAAATGCGAACAAAGTTTCCAGGAGCTGAAAAAGAGATTGGTGACAACACCTATTCTAACACTTCCTGTAACAGGGAAGGAGTATGTGATCTATTGTCATGCTTCGAGGCAAGGATTAGGTTGTGTGCTTATGCAGGAAGGAAAGGTGATAGCTTATGCTTCAAGGCAGTTGAAGAAGCATGAGTGTAATTACCTTACCCATGATCTTGAGTAGTAGCAGTTGTTCTAGCACTGAAGATCTGGAGACATTATTTATTCGGTGAGAAGTGCCACATTTTCCTAGATCATAAGAGTTTGAAGTACATCTTTGATCAGAAAGAGCTGAATTTGAGGCAGAGGCGATGGTTAGAACTGATCAAAGACTATGACTGTACCATAGAATATCATCCAGGTAAGGCTAACGTGGTAGCAGATGCGTCAAGTAGGAAGTCGAGACTTCCGAAGAGTGCCTTGTGTGGTATTCGAGCAAGCTTGCTATGTGAGTTAAGAGGTTTCAAGGCGGTTATGACTGCAGAAAGCTCAGGGAGTCTTTTAGCTCAATTTTAGGTTAGGTCTTCTCTAGTAGCAGAGATTGTGAGAAGACAGCCAGAGGATAGTAACTTACAGAAGATGCTTGCAAAGTCCGAGCAAGGCCCAGAGGCAGAATTTGAGTTGAGAGCAGACGGAGCCATAGTTAAGCAGGGAAGACTTTGTGTTCCGAGTATTAGTGAGCTTAAGAGTGCTAAACAAGAGGAAGCTCACAGTTCAGCTTACGCTATGCATCCAGGAAGCACCAAGATGTATAGAACTAGCAAGTAGTTAAAACGATATCTTTTAAAGTAAAGTATGAGTTAGCAAGTATTGTTTAATGATTTAAAGTTTTTCACGAGCAAGCCGAGTAAGCTTGAGTTTTACGAAGGATAACGATAAGCAGGCATGTTTTCATGTTTTCATGTGATTTTCTGAGATTTCTATTGACTACATGACTGAGATATTGAGCCCGGGGCTATATGGTACCGTGTGCACACAGGTTATATTCCGTTGTTGACGTTGAGTGTACTCCGTGACAACGATGCTGTCGTGAGTGCTGGGCGGGCCCCACTACGACAAAGACGATGGGAGTGCTGGGCGGGCCCCACTACATCGTAGGACTAGTAAACGTTGGTTGTACTGGTCGTGCCCTACACAACGTAGATCGGTCATGCTAGTTAAAACATTTGATGTACTTGATATGCCTTGCTAGATTTTTAATGACGAACTTGCGAGATATTTTAGAAAGCCTTTATCATTACACGTTTATGTTAAACGCTTTGATTTAGCATATTTATACGTTTAAAGGTTTATCACGTGTTTTGACTTTCGGATTTAGAGTTTTAAAGTTAGTCACTCACTGGGCTTCGTAGCTCATTCTTTCAAAATGTTTTTCCACTTTTCAGGTAGAGATCGAGCTCCCGGTGCCTGATACACTGCCAACGTCTGCTGAAAGTTCCAGAACAAGCTCCAGTACGTCGGTGGAGTTGTATATTGAGTCTGTTCATATTGTAAATGTTTTGTAAGGATTGGATAATATAGTCCTAGAGGTCGTGGTTGTATAAACCTTAGTTGCATATGTTTTTGGTTGTGATATCTATATCAGGTTATTATCCGAACCAAGTTATGTCAGGGCGGCACCTCGTGTTTGTTAAAAGTGTTTTTAGGGATTTCGCTGTGTTGTGTTTCATGTAGAATGTTTCATATCTGGGATTAGTATGTTTATCAGGTTCAACGTTCTAGGAGGGTCAACGGGTATCGTTAGAGGAGGACGATGTTCGTTGGCTTCACGCCATCTTCCGGACTAAGCTAGCAGGTGGTCCGGGAGGGGGTGTGACATGAAGACCTCTCATTGGGCCGAACTTTGTGTTCCAAACTCTCCAAAACTCAAACAGAGGAAAGTTTGGACCATGTGTCGTCCAAACCACCTGAATACCTCTCATTAGGACGAACTTTGGATTCTAAACTCTTTAAAACTCAAACGGAGCAAAGTTTGGACCATGTGTCATCCAAACCAGCTGAATACCTCTCATTGGGCCAAACAATGTTCCAAACTCTCCAAAACTCAATTAGAGCAAAGTTTGGACCATGTGCTGCCAAACCACCTGGAGACCTCTCCTTAGGTCGAACTTTGTGTTCCAAACTCCCCAAAACTCAAACGGAGGAAAGTTTGGACCATGTGTCGTCCAAACAACCTGAATACCTCTCATTGGGACGAAATTTGGATTCAAAACTCTTTAAAACTCAAACGGAGCAAAGTTTGGACCATGTGTCATCCAAACCAGCTGAAGACCTCTCATTGGGTAGAACTTTATGTTCAAAACTCTTCAAAACTCAAACAGAGCAAAGTTTGGACCATGTGCTGCCAAACCACCTGAAGACCTCTCATTGGGTCGAACTTTGTGTTCCAAACTCTACAAAACTCAAACGGAGGAAAGTTTGGACCATGTGTCGTCCAAACCACCTGAAGACCTCTCATTGGGACGAACTTTGGATTCCAAACTCTTTACAATTCAAACGGAGCAAAGTTTGGACCATGTGTCATCCAAACCAGCTAAAGACCTCTCATTGGGCCAAACTTTATGTTCCAAACTCTCCAAAACTCAAACAGAGCAAAATTTGGACAATGTGCTGCCAAACCACCTGAAGACCTCTCATTGGGCTGAACTTTGTGTTCCAAACTCTCCAAAACTAAAAGGTAGCAAAGTTTCGACCATGTGTCGTCAAAACCACCTGAAGACCTCTTATTGGGATGAACTCTGTGTTCCAAACTCTCGAAAACTCAAACGAAGCAAAGTTTGGACCATGTGTCATCTAAACCACCTAAAGACCTCTCATTTGGCCGAACTTTGAGTTCCAAACTCTCCTGAACTCAAACGAAGCAAAGTTTGGATCAAGTCTCGACCAAACCACCTGAAGACATCTCATTCAGTCGAACTTTGTGTTCCAAACTCTCAAACACTCAAACAGAGCAAAGTTTGGAAAATGTGTCATCCAAACAACCTCAAGACCTTTCATTGGGACGAAATTTCTAATCCACACTCTCCAAAACTCAAACGGAGCAAAGTTTGGATCTTGTGTCATCCAAACTAGCTGAAGACCTCTCATTGCGACGAACTTTGTGTTCCAAACTCTCCAAACACAAACGGAGCAAAGTTTGGACCATGTGTCGTCAAAAGCACCTGAAGACCTCACATTCAGGCAAAGTTTGTGTTCCAAACTCTCCAAAACTCAAACGGAGCAAAGTTTGAACCATGTGTTGCAAAACCACCTGAAGACCTCTCATTAGGCCAAACTTTGTGTTCCAAACTCTCCAAAACTCAAACGGGGAAAAGTTTGGACCATGTGTCGTCAAAACCACCTAAAGACCTCTCATTGGGACGAACTTTGTGTTCCAAACTCTCCAAAACTCAAACGGAGCAAAGTTTGGACCATGTTTCATCCAAACCACCGATAGACCTCTCATCGGGCCGAATTTTGAGTTCCAAACACTCCAAAACTCAAACGGAGAAAAGTTTGGATCAAGTGTCGACCAAACCACCTGAAGACCTCTTATTCAGCCGAACTTTGTGTTCCAAACTTTGCAAAACTCAAAAAGAGCAAAGTTTGGACCATGAGTCATCCAAACCACCTGCAGACCTCTCATTAGGACGAACTTTGTAATCCACACTCTCCAAAACTCAAACGGAGCAAAGTTTGGACCTTGTGTCATCCAAACCAGCTGAATACCTCTCATTTCGACGAACTTTGTGTTCCAAACTCTCCAAAACACAAACGGAAAAAAGTTTGGACCATGTGTCGTCCAAACAAACTATAGACCTCTCATTGGGCCGAACTTTGTGTTCCAAACTCTCCAAAGCTAAAACAGATCAAAGTATTGACCATGTGTCATCTAAACCACCTGAATACTTCTCATTGGGACGAACTTTGAGTTCCAAACTCTCCAAAACTCAAACGTAGCAAAGTTTGGACCATGTGGCATTCAAACCACCTGAAGACCTCTCATTCGGCTGAACACAACTTTGTGTTCCAAACTCTCCAAAACTCAAATGGAGCAAAGTTTCGACCATGTGTTGCAAAACCACCTGAAGACCTCTCATTTGGCCAAACTTTGTGTTCCAAACTCCCCAAAACTCAAACGGGGCAAAGATTGGACCATGTGTCGTCAAAACCACCTAAAGACCTCTCATTGGGCCGAACTTTGAGTTCCAAACTCTCCAAAACTCAAATGGATCAAAGTTTGGATCAAGTGTCGACCAAACCACCTGAAGACCTCTCATTCAGCTGATCTTTGTGTTTCAAACTCTCCAAAACTCAAACAGAGAAAAGTTTGGACCATGTGTCATCCAAACCACCTGCAGACCTCTCATTGGGACGAACTTTTTAATCCACACTCTCCAGCAGGAGAGGATTGACTATGAGGAAACCTTCTCCCCTGTTGCCATGTTGAAGTCGATCCAGATACTTTTATCCATTGCCACATTTTATGATTATGAAATATGGCAAATGGATGTCAAGACTACCTTTCTGAATGGCAATCTTGAAGAAAGTATCTACATGTCTCAGCCATTTGTGGGTTAAAACAAGCATCTAGATCCTGGAACATGAGATTTGATACTGCAATCAAATCTTATGGCTTTGAACAAAACGTTGATGAGCCTTGTGTTTAAATATGGATCATAAATAACTCCGTAGCTTTCTTAGTACTTGTGGCGAACGATATGCTAACAATGCCGCAAGCGCACAGGTCGTCACAAGTAATAGTAAAACAAAAATATTTCGAGTATCGAATCCACAGGGAGGCGAAGCAAAATTTAAGCAAAGCAAAAATTCCTTGAACACTAAAAATACTTCGGAGAAATAATATCTAGGGACCAAAACATGCAATTAAAATTAATTCAGAAATTAAAGCGATTAAGGGAATCAAATTGATCAACCAAGAAATAAAGATATGGAGAAAGAGTTTTTAAATGGGAAGTGGGGTCTTGAAACTCAATTAATAGCTAAATAATTATTACAACTATCCTATCTCGTTGCCCAACTAATTATAATCCTAGAATCTCCGTTAATCACATAGGTTCTGAAGGTGTTCATATAACACATGCGGAAGCAATTGAAGATCGGAAGCACTTAAGACATTCAATTTTGCTCCTAAAGCATGCATGTTCTATAAAAGACAGAATATAGAGTTGAGAGAACACCAACCTTTGTAGCTCACTTATGTGGAACTCCTTGTGGTGTTTGCCTCTCCTATGCTCCTTGGACAACCTCTAGAGTCTTCCCTACTATTCTCTTGGGCCTAGAAAGACTTGTGGGAGTCTATAGAAGAAAGATAGAAGGGAATGCTTGATGGTACAAGCTTTTGGAAGGAGATGAAATGAGAGAGAATTTGAGGGAGAAAATTTGCAGCATAACACTAAATGAAAGCTTGCTCTTCTTGAATCTAATTCAAGCCCCTTTTATAGACATCTCCCATGCAAAGACAAGCTTCATGACACTTAGCCACATGGCCAAGATGCAACTCAAAGTGGATTCTAGGTGTCTACTTCACAACACATGCATCTAGTGCATGGTTGTGTTGTTTTCCACTATGCATCATCATGCAAGAGTGGAAATGCCACTAAATCCATTATGAATTGTATCCTAATTGTAAATTTTCAGCTTGCAATTCATTTCAATTTCAATTCAAAATTGAAATTGATTTCTAGGCAATTAATTGGGACATTTCCAAGTAATTTTGATATGATTGATCCAATCAATCTTTATCACCTAATGTCATGAATTATATATGATTCCTAATACATATATATGGTATTTAAAACACTTTCAAATACCTCATCTCTCAATTCCTAATTTAATTCATAATTAAATCATTGTGTCGAACACGTCTTACGATAAAAACCCTATTTCCCGTTTTTGAACGATTCAAAAATTCCTATCAATATGTTCTAGGCTTTAATCCGATATGAGCTAGTAGAGGGACCTAATGGACCTATAGATCATGGGCTCCAACGATTCAAGGCTAACCGACTAATCTCATTATCTAAGCTAGCCAACATTCGTTAACTATCGGGACACTCCACTATAGCCCGATAGTTGCACTCCCCTCACTATAGATATATTTCCGTCCACTTGATTTAACCATGTTCAGTAAGTCGTTCCTTCACAGGTTGTTCGTAGCTATAGCTAGGTCAAATAACCGTTACACCCCTATAGTACTTCTTGTTCCTTAAGTTCCACTAATCCTCTAATGAACAATCGGTTTGCGGTCCAACCATCAAACCTAAGTTCCTCTCGATCCAACGAGAGGGTGGGGCCCCTTGTTCAAGTCCTGGAGTTAGTACTTAAGAGAACAACCTCTCTGCTATCCCTAAAATGGGTAGGAGTGAATTCCGTCTTGCGAAACTATGTCCCCAGCTATCTATTCGATCTTATCCCCAAAATGGTAGGCTTGTCGAGTCGGCGATGCTGGCCACTCTCACCCATGCAGATCAAAGGATAATCTCTCATAAACAGGAGTTCATAGATAGCTCAGGATTAAGAACGAGTTACCTAGGTCATCTATGAGAAATAGTCAGTTTCTTCAGTAAACGGCGTTATAAAGAGAAAGTGACTTATTTCGTGGTCCAGTCTTATGCAAACTCATTGCATAGGACGCCCCCACTCGCATGTCACCACATGAACGATTTAGGATCTCATCGTTTGTACTTAATACAAAGTGGGCCGCGTCCATAGTGTCACCAGGATAAGGCACCCAACCGTATCCTTATACTATAGACTATTTTGACTATAAACTTGAACTTGATCCTACGATATGTCCCTACATATAGTTCGAGTATTCATTTTATAGTCAAGGATCTTAGTTTATTGGATTTAGGTTAATCATTCGCAATTTACATATTCAATAACATCTTTTACTGAATAACCTCAATAACGTCTTTATTGGAAATAGAATATGTTTAATGATTTACAAACTACGAGTTTATAGGACATTAAACCCAACAGGTTCTCCTGTTGGTCTCCCCTAATTATAATTAATCCATTTTAACAACCTAAGTGTCCTTAGCGCCACTAAAAATCGTTAATTATTACGCTCTGATTCATTTTAGGAATCTAAGTTTAATCAACTAATCTCGTTGTCACGACGGGCAATTAAACTAGTTGCATAGATTATGATCTATCCTAATTTCTCTCCGTCGAGTTTCCATTAAGAATCAGATCAATACACAACTGGCCAGATTGCATAAAGCATTACGAGCATCCATACAAATAATTAGTAAAAAGGGCAAGAGATAGGCAACTATAACAACATTTAACTATAATTTCATTTCAAGACCCCAAATTGGGGTTTAGCTATACATAGCTAAAATATTCACAAAATTTACAATGGAAAGCATAAATATGAGCACAATAAAAGAGAAGGAATTGATCATCGAAGACCCCGTCGCTGGCGCTTGGAGTCCCTCCGAGCACACCTTGATCCTCCTAGAGTGCTCCCCAAAACTCCCCAAAATTTTCCCACTAAAGAACTCTCAAAAAGGCTAGAAAGCCTTGAGAGAGGCTCCAAAGGAGCCAAGGAAAGAAAGGAATGAATGAGGGAAATGATGATTGATTGTAGAAAATGGCACCAAGGGGCGCTATTTATAGGCTCAGAAATGGGGCAACATCACAACGCTATTGGCACAGCGTCGCGACGCTGTGACGTCATCGACTTTCCGGCCAAGAAATGGGACAGCGTCGACGCTGTCCCTACAGCGTCTCGATGCTAGGCGCATTCCAGAACTTTCAAGCGCGGTTTGGGCTTCAATTCTTGGGCAAACTTCAATTCTTTTTGGACCTTTTCCACATGGTTGACTTCTTTGGACTCCCCCTTGACCCATGTATGGAATTTGGGCTTGAATGATTCCTTTTGGGCATTTTTTCACCAAAATCCATAATTTTGCTCCTTAAAGACCAATTAACAAAATATATTAAATATCTTCAATAAAAATACAATTAAAGCACTAAAAAACTTAATATTTTAGGACTAAAATAGCGACATTTATGCCCGCTGTCAGTACTGTATGTGGATGATATCCTACTCATCGGGAATGATGTAGGTTATCTCACTGACATTAAACTATGGCTAGCAACTCAATTCCAAATGAAAGATTTGGGTGAGGCGCAATATGTTCTAGGGATCCAAATTGTTTGAGACCGAAAAAACAAAACGCTAGCCCTTTCTCAAGCGTCTTATATAGACAAATTGTTGGTTAGATATAAAATGCAAAATTCCAAGAAGGGACTATTACCTTTCTGGGACGGAATTAATTTGTCTAAGGAACAGTGTCCTCAGACACCTCAAGAAGTTGAGGACATGAGACGAATTCCCTATGTCTCTGTAGTAGGCAGTCTAATGTATGCCATGTTGTGTACAAGGCCTGATGATTGGCTGTCAGAGTGTTTGATATTTTAATAAAGAATTATCATATATTTTAATCAATCCAAGTATAAACTGACAAAATCAAGTAATACCTGGTGAGTCCAGGGTCGAATCCACAGGGAAGGGATATTCACAAAGTTTTTAACAATATTTACTGATTGAAACTCAAAACGTATAATATTATTTTAAGGAATAAACAAGAGAGTTGGTATGATTGAAAAGTAATATCTTGCATAAAACAAAACATGCAATGAGAGTTAAAGTAAAATCACAATGAGAATGGTATCAAGGCTTTTGCGATTGCAGCCTCATGCGTTTATAAGAATCTTGTAGTGCATACTTTGATTAATTGATCCATTAACGCCTAAGTGAGAAAAAAATCACAAAGTTTCCCTTCCGGTACTCCTTATGCGTTTGGCATTAAACTATCAATTGATTGTTTTGCTAGTTCATGCGTGGGGCTTAGTTCTCTTAAAACTTACAAGGGACTGTGTTGGTCACAACGCAATCAAAGTTCATGCATACACTATCTTTTAGCGGTAGTATTTTCACGCTACCAAGACTACATGTCATGCGCTAACTCGTTCTACTTAGAGATGTCCGCATGCATTACCTGTCAGGGATTTAGCACACTGCTACCGCATCCGGCTGGCGAAGCGGGAGTTAGTAATGAAAAGATTATCGCAACTAAGTAGAAAGCAATCAATGTTTCATTTAAATCAAAATATGCGCTTACAAAATATACTTATCACCGCATGAGGTGCTTGCGCTAAGCCTTGAAGAAGAAAATTAGTTCATGCGAGCAAAATAAGACATCATGATATAAAACATTATGCACGTAAGTTTGCTTCTAATCGCAGCTTCTTGAGATTTCTTTGTGATCCCCACTTCTCCCTTTATCAATGGTTTTTGGCATCTATTTATAGGCGAGGAAGAATTCTCCAAGTAATTTAGCAACTTGTGTTGATCATTATTAGCCAACTTGCGACTTTTCAGCCCCTTTTCCACCTACTTGCGTCAGTTGTGTCAGCATTGTCTTTTTATCCATCTTTTCTGTCTCTTGATCATCTTGGGATGTGTGCCTGCGCTGAGAAGAACTTAAAACAAACAACTGAATTAGCTTGCATTTGCGCCCTATATTTTATAATTTCTCGCCGCATACATGAATATAGCTCGCCGCTTATAACAATCACTTTTCTCTTTCTTTTTGCGCTGAGATAACGCATCTTAGGATCTTTCAGCCTTGTTTTAGCTTAAGTTTAAAGGACAAATAACTTGATTTTTGCAAGTTATCAAACCCCCAAACTTAAACTATTGCTTGTCCTCAAGCAATGCCTATTATCCACTCTGCGACAGTTACTCAGCTCTTCATTGCATGCGATCTTGGCATCCTCTTTTCTTTTTCTTGCGCGCATTACCAAACAGATTTAACTTTTGTCAAATTTCCTTCATTGCTTAAAGAAAGTCCCTTGTGCTTAGATTCATCCTTGCGTTAACTCAGCCAATCTTCTCCTGTGTGTCCTGGGCGCATAAAGTTATATATATGACTCCCCTTTTTTTTCTTTTTTTTTTTAAGTAGGTTAGACAATGTAATGGACATCAAAGCGTATGCTTTCGTTTTGGCTTACCCACATTTTTTATGAAAGGTATCCAACTACGGGCATTGCATTTTTTTACTGTCCTTAAACGCTCATGGGTTGCGTTTGTCTTCGCGCAGTGGCAAACTATAGGTGTCATAAATGCCCCTGGCTACAAACATGCCGCATACCTAGGGGAACGCATACATTATTTATTAAATTATATATTTATGCGCTGACTCCCCCAAACTTTATATGGACAATGTCCCCATTGTCCCCCAAACTTACATTGAAGCGCATGGACTAAAGAAGATGAAGGCTGAGTTGCGGCAAGTCGAAAATGCAAAGCAATTTTCCTTAAGGTCTGAGGAAATGAAGATAAAGGTTAAACCAATTGAAGTAATGCGGTTAAGAAAATTGAGAAAGTCAGATGCACGGATTGAAAGCAAAGGAGCTAACGCAAAGAGTTTGTTAGATAAAGTCATTTAATTCTAAGGCAGAGAGAAAAGTGCGATGAGATAAACAGCTAGTTATATTAATGTATTGCGACACAAAATTATAAACAAGAGCGCATACATTTAAAATATAAACAAAAGATGATAAGGAAAGCAAGTGATTTCTTTATTCCTGCGGTGGTGGTGGTGGTGGTCTTGGATCTCTTGGAGCAGGAGGTACTCTTGGAGGACGCATTTGTGCTTGGCCTGCATCAGATGGTCTTTGCGCTGTAGCTGGTCGCATAAACAAGTTGGGTGCGACAGGCAGACGACCAAAAGAGTCCGTCCATCGCGTCAGGAAGATGACTAACGCATTCACCCGCGTCGATAGTTCTTCTTGTTGCTTGCGCAGCAACTCCTGCTGCTGGCACATCCTCGCTTGCTGCAGTCGCAAGGGCTCTATACTATCGTGAATTATTTTCCGCATCTACGAGAAGATAAGAGCTGCGTCCACATCAATCGTGAGATCGGCCCCAGCCTGAGTGGTACTCGCAGAGGCTTGCAGCGTAGGGTTCGGCGTAGGAACTTCCTCCTTGCGAGTGGGGTTCGGTAATGGGTCTTCAGCATTCCCCTCTGGTCGCAATTCATCTGTGGCCTGCGCAGGAGGCGTGTGCTGGACAATTGGTGGTTGCGGTGGCGGTGGTGGAGGTGGTGGTGGCCGCAGGTCTTCTTGCGATTGTGGCAAGGATTCTTGATTTTGAGCGCAGACCGTGCTTTCCTGCGCTGGAGCAGTATTTTGAGGCGTCTGTGCGGCTAGGCGATGGTACCTGCCTGCGGTTTGCTTGCGCCTTTTCTTCTTATGTGCCTCAGGCGCAGGCGAAGTCTCGGTGGGTTGAGATGCGGGGGCCGTTGGCTGATGCGTGCTTCCTTGCAGACGCCTATTGCGAGTGCTTGTAACACATGCCCACCATTGCTCATCAAAGTCCTTCCACATTGTTCGCACTTCTTCATCTGATGCGGGCAATAGATTTGATGTGCGGCAGAGGGATGTGACCAGTCCGGGACAGAATTTTGCGCCCTTTGGTTTTGCAGCAGTCCGGCGCAAGGTTTCTACGAGGATGCGGCCAACGTCGATTGGGGTGCTCTTCATTATGCAGTAGACAAGGATTACTCGCTGCAAGCTCAATGTCGCATCATGCGTTGTGGGCATGATGCGATTCTTTACCCAGTGCATCCAAAGCGTGGCCTCAAACTCGAGCAGTTGCGATTTGAGGGTCCTTGCAGCTCCATTTCCATCCCATTTGGCCCCAGGTCTGGCCACCGCAAGCAGTACTGCGCTCAGGAAGTCATCATCTAGACAGTCAAGGAGTGCATTGCCTTCTGCGTTGGGAATGTCTCGTAGTTTATAGACATTGTTGATGTGGGCGGAGGAGAAGGCGATGGTGTGGCCCTGCACCAAGACTTCGTTGAGTTCGTCTTGCCACTACGCTCGGTAGAAGTCAGAGACTAGCGCAGGAGCGTAGCTGCGAGGGTTTTGGCAGACGTTTTCCCATTTGCGCTGGGAAATTTGCTCAGTCATTGTCTGCGGGAGGGGGCAACTGAATCCTCGTTCGTCTTGGAATTTCTCCCAATCTTTGGCCTCTGCCTCTTTGCTTGCGCCCATTTTCTGTTTGCCCTTGTCTTTGGCTGCGGTGGGCGCTTTCCTTTTTCTGCTAGAGGCCGCCGCAGGCTGTTCAGATGGCTCTCGGATGATTACCCCTGTGGGTTGGAGGCTGCGGCGAAGAATTAGGGGCACTTCATCTTCGGAATCCGAGGATTCAACGTCAAGGGCTGCCGCAATGATGGCTAAGTTAGTTGCGGCGATGTCTGCGGCAGTTGCGTTCTCCGCATTGCTTGATCCTTCTTTATCTTTTTCTGCACTTGTTTCTGCGGTGAGTTTGCGAGCAGTTTCATCTGCGGTGACATGCTCCCTCATTTCTCTTCGGCGAATTTCTTCGCCTTCCTCGGCCAATTCTCCTAACAGGTCATTCCATGCGGCCATCTGCTGCTCTGATAAT
This sequence comes from Luffa aegyptiaca, assembly GCA_017139565.1. NCBI lineage: Eukaryota > Viridiplantae > Streptophyta > Magnoliopsida > Cucurbitales > Cucurbitaceae > Luffa > Luffa aegyptiaca. Next base: position 27,398,578 of record CM029399.1, on the reverse strand, counting down.
TGTGGTAGAGTAGGGCATGTGGGAGTTACCAGTGGGAGGGAGGTGGAAACGGATGCGGTCGTGGAGGAAGAGGAAGAGTTGGTGTTTGGGGCCAGGGCAGTGGAGGAGTTCGGAGGTGGAAGGGGGCAACCGACGGGAAGGGAGAAGAGAATGGAGTTAGGTTGCGAGGGGTGAGAAGATTTGGTATAGGCTGGAGGTTGACGGGTTGGAGGGTGAAGGTTGAGGTATCTAGTGGCGTAATGTTGAGGACTTCAGTGGTGTTTCCACCGGAGGGTGATGGATCAGCGGTGAGGTGACCTTCCGAGCTCTCGATGGCTTGTTCCCCATCTATGACTTCCGGTTCGTCTTCCTCCATGTGATCAATGTCTTGCCGGCTATCTTCATCCGATGAGATAATGACGTCCCGATGCGGTCCTTCCACCTTCGGTGAAGATGGAGGAGCGTCGTCAGCATAACCACCGAGGGATGGATTTTGAGAGTCTGACATGGTCGATTTGGAGAATCAGGAAGAAGCTTTTTACGAAAGGGAGAAGGTAAGGGTTTAGGGTTTTGTTTTTGCACGAAGGAGACGCAGGAAATGAAGAAGAGATATAGAAGCCGCATCCCTATTTTATAGCCAACGCAAGGCATGCGATCCTTGATTCTGGTGCCCTTTCACATCCCACTTAGGTAGGTGATCATGATTATTATGGGGGAATGTGAGTGGTTGCCTTAGGTAATGTGAAAAGACAGGGATTAGTGCGGCTCATTAAATGCTAACATGATTATGGCTGCGCCTCCAATGCGGGAGAAATACAGATGGATTGGGACATCCTCCTAAGGCTCTATCGCAACAAAAATTACTAACGCAATGATTTTATGCTAATACAACAAATGTGAGTTAATCATGCGATGCGATCTAAAAAGTGGTAACGCAATAAAATAAATATGCGAAAAGAAATAAATAATTACAATTACTAACCTGCTGTGCTCTTACCTTGCGCTAGGTCATGACGCAGTTGAGAGCACTTTTTGTCCTGGACCTATTTTTTTTTATTTTTTTTTATTTTAAGGTGGATCTTCCAAAAGAATAATTTCACTTACCTCGTCTAAGGTCCCTTTAATGTACGGTTTTATTCTTTGCCCGTTGACCTTGAAAATTCGCTTTCCATCAGTAGAATGTAGGTCCACTGCCCCATGAGGATATATTTTATGGATAGTATATGGGCCTGACCATCTGGATCTTAGCTTACCTGGAAAGAGACGTAAGCGAGAATTAAATAACAATACTTTCATACCTTCTTTGAGATTCTTCTTGCATATTCTTTGATCATGCCACTGTTTCTGTTTTTCTTTACTGATCTTGGCATTTTCATATGCATTTCTTCTGAATTCTTCTAATTCTGACAGTTGACGCAATCTTGCTTGTCCTACTAGTTCTAAATCAAAATTTAGACGCTTCATGGCCCAATGCGCCTTGTGTTCCAATTCTAAGGGCAAATGACAAGCCTTTCCAAACACCAGCGCATATGGAGATGTTCCTATAGATGTTTTGAAGGTTGTGCGGTATGCCCACAGCGCATCATCTAGATGTTGCGCCCAATCTTTCCAACTTGTGCTGACAACTTTCTCAAGAATTTTCTTAATTTCCCTATTCGATACTTCAGCTTGTCCATTGCTTTGTGGGTGATAAGCTGTTGCGATATGATGTTTAACATTGTATTTCTGCAACAGCTTATGCATGATCTTATTTATAAAATGGGTCCCTTCATCACTAATCAGTCTGCGTGGCACACCAAATCTTGTAAAAATATTCTTTCCGAGAAATTTTGCCACAGTCGCCGCAACATTCTTTACGCAGGCGATTGCCTCTACCCACTTTGTGACATAGTCAACTGCGAGGAGGATATATTGGTATCCTTGCGACGATGGGAAAGGTCCCATGAAATCAATGCCCCAGACATCAAACGGCTCAATTTCTATTATGTAGTTTTGTGGCAACTCATTCCTTGCGCTGATATTGCCAGTGCGTTGGCACCTATCGCAACTATCCACATATTTCTTTGCATCATGGAACAAGGTGGGCCACCAATAACCGCTCTGTAATACTTTAGCCGCGGTGCGTTGACCTCCAAAGTGACCTCCATATGGGGCTTTGTGACAAGCCTCCAATATCTTCAACGCATCTCTATGGCCAACGCATCTCCTAATGATCTGGTCAGGTCCCCTGCGATAGAGGTAAGGGTCATCCCAAAAATAAAATTTCAATTCATGAAAGAATTTCTTACGGTGTTGCACTGAATATTCTTCTGGCAAGACCCCTGCGGCGAGGTAGTTTGCAATGTCAGCAAACCACGACTCTTCGCCTTCAACCATCAAAAGCTTTTCGTCAGGAAACTCTTCTGCAATAGGGATTATTGGCGCATCTACCTTCTCTGGATTCTCCAAGCGTGATAAATGATCTGCGACCAAATTCTCACTCCCCTTTTTGTCCTTGATCTCGAGATCAAATTCTTGCAGCAATAAGATCCATCTAATCAGTCTTGGCTTTGCATCTTTTTTTGTAATTAGATATTTTATCGCTGCGTGATCTGTGTAGACTGTGACTTTGGAGCCAATCAAATAAGCACGAAATTTATCAAACGCATAAAAAACCGCTAATAATTCCTTCTCGGTTGTCGTGTAATTTGTTTGTGCTTCATTCAATGTTCTGCTGGCATAATAAATGGGGTGCAGAATCTTTTCCTTTTTCTGTGCCAGGACTGTAAACTCGAGACTTCTCTAGGATCATTTTCTCTTGTCATCTATTGTGGAAGTTGAACTAAAAGTTGTTGTTATTCATTGTCTAGGAAAAATGGCAAAGTTTTGTGGTTCTTTGTGGTTCATTGTTGGTTGAAGTTGTTGGGATTACTAAGTTAAAAGAATGAAGGAAAAAAAAGAAAAGGAAAAGGAAAAGGAAAATGGAAGGAAAAGAAAAAAAAAGAAAAAAATCAGCAAAAAAAAAAAAGAACAAAAGTGAAAAAAAAAAAACAAAAAAGAAAGGAAATGGGAAAAGCCAGCAAAGAAACCCACCACCGCTTCACCCATTTTCAGTCCATTTTCCCATCATTTCCCATCCAAAATTTCAGAGCACTTGAGGGAGAGAGTGAAGGAAGAAGAAGAAGAAGAATTTCATGGTTTTGAGGTTGAAGAAGATAGGAAAAGCTCATGCAAAGCCAGCTACAGCAGAATCTGGATTCAACCTGTCAACCTTTGGTTTTTTATTCGGTTTGAGCTACACAGAACGAACTAAGAGGTGAGGTTTGATTTTTTTGAACGTTAGTTCATTTTCTAGAAAATTTCATGAAGGAAGCTTGAGCTAAATCGTATGAGAAGTTAATGGTTTTTGAAATGGAAAACAGAGCACAGGATTTTCGAGCAAAGCAGGAGGATCTCTGGTTTTCTCTGGTTTTTCGAGCATTCTGGGGTGTACAAGTTGAATCAGAAGCTCTATTTGGTATGGTTGGAAAGCTTATTCAATTGCCTACAACTTTCATGAAGAATTCGTGAGCCAAAAATGACTTGAAGTAGGTTTAATGTCAGGAGAAAGATAAAGGGTAGCAGAGAAGCTCAAATCTGTGTTGTCTGTGTTCGGGGCGTTTCTGGGAAAATTGGTTGGGAATCTCGTTTTCATTTCTTCAGGTACGTTGTAGAGTGTTCGAAAAGGAATAGTTTTATGTGTATTACATTAATTTTGGTTAAGTATTGAGGAAGTTATGGGTATTGGAAGTTAGGGTATAGAATCTGGAAAATCTGGAAAGTAGAATGTGAATGTGATTCTTAATTCAATTGTTTAGAAATTCATGAGCATGGAAAGACAAAGCTATCTATGGTTCTAATGCTCGGTTTTGGTTGTTTGACAGGCCAAGAGGAAATAGATCGAGTCTACAGACCAGGAAACTAGCTAAGACTGTGAGTGACAAAATGAATTTCGAAAATTGTTTCCAACGCTTACTCATTTCTAGATGTTTTACATGCTTTTCTATGAATGCTTCATGATTTCTATTGACGGTTTCAAGCATGAGTTTGAGCTTAGATTTTCTAATGAGGTTTATATACGAGCACGTGGCTAATGACTTTATGAAAAGTAGTTGAAACAATATCTTTTAAAGTAAAGTATGTGTTAGCAAGTATTGTTTAATGATTTAAGTTTTTCACGAGCAAGCTGAGTAAGCTTAAGTTTTACGAAAGATAACGATAAGCAGGCATGTTCTAATGTTTTCATGTAATTTTTCTAAGATTTCTATTGACTACATGACTAAAATATTGAGCCCGAGGCTATATGGTACCGTGTGCACACAGGTTATATTCCGTTGTTGACGTTGAGTGTACTCCGTGACAACGATGCTGTCGTGAGTGCTGGGCGGGCCCCACTACGACAAAGACGATGGGAGTGCTGGGCGGGCCCCACTACATCGTAGGACTAGTAAACGTTGGTTGTACTAGGCGTGCCCTACACAACGTAGATCGGTCATGTTAGTTAAAATGTTTGATGTACTTGATATGCCTTGCTAGATATATAATAACGTACTTGCGAGTTATTTGAGAAAGCTTTTATCGTTACACGTTTTTGTTAAACGCTTGATTGAACAGATTTATACGCTTAAAGGTTTATCACGTGTTCCGATTTGCAAATCTACATTTTTTAAAGCTAGTCACTCACTGGGCTTCATAGCTCATTCTTTCAAAATGTTTTTCCACTTTTCAGGTAGAGATCGAGCTCCCGGTACCTGATACACTGCCAACGTCTGCTGAAAGTTCCAGATCAAGCTCCAGTACGTGGGTGGAGTTGTATATTGAGTCCGTCTATATTTTAAATGTTTTGTAAGGATTGGACAATTTAGTCCTAGAGGTCGTGGTTGTATAAACCCCATTTGTATATGTTTTTGGTTATGAAATCTATATCAGGTTATTTTCCAAATGGAGTTATGTCAGGGCTGCACCTCGTGTTTGTTAAAAGTGTTTTCAGGGATTCCGCTGTGTTGTGTTTCATGTAAAATGTTTCATATCTGGGATTAGTATGTTTATCAGGTTCAACGTTCCAGGAGGGTCAACGGGTATCGTTAGAGGAGGACGATGTTCGTTGGCTTCACACCATCTTCCAGACTAAGCTAGCAGGTGGTCCGGGAGGGGGTGTGACAAGGACTGCTCCAACTGCCACGTCACTAGCATCGCACATCAAGACAAACGGTTCCTTCCAGTCGGGAGTTGCGAGAATGGGTGCACTAACCAGTGCAAGCTTCAGTTCCTTGAATGTCTTGGCGCATTCTTCTGAAAATTCAAATTTTCTATCTGTCTCCAATAATGCGCATAGTGGCTTTGTAATATGTGAGAAATTCCTTATAAACCTGCGATAGAATCCCGCATGTCCCAAGAAACTTCTGATTCCCTTTATAGATGTTGGAGGTGGTAATTTCTCAATGACATCAATTTTTGCTCTATCAACTTCAATACCTGCGTTAGATATGCGATGGCCTAGGACAATGCCTTCTTCCACCATAAAATGGCATTTCTCCCAATTCAACACTAGATGAGTTTCTTCGCATCTTACCAACACTTGTTCTAGTTGCATTAAACAGTATGCGAAGGACTTCCCATAGTCTGAGAAGTCGTCCATAAAAACTTCCACAGATTTTTCTAGTAGCTCTGAGAAGATGGCCATCATACACCTCTGGAATGTTCCAGGCGCATTACACAATCCAAAAGGCATCCTTCTGAACGCAAAGGTGCCATATGGGCAGGTGAATGTAGTCTTTTCTTGGTCTTCTGACGCAATGGTAATTTGATTATACCCAGAGTATCCATCAAGAAAATAATAATATGCTTGTCCCGCAAGTCGATCTAGCATCTGGTCAATGAATGGAAGAGGGAAATGATCTTTCTTAGTATTTGCGTTCAACTTGCGATAATCCATGCATATGTGCCATCCTGTAGTGGTGCGAGATGGAATCAATTCATTGTTTACGTTAGCCACTACTGTCATGCCTCCTTTCTTGGGCACGCATTGGATTGGGCTCACCCATCTGCTATCTGCGATGGGATATATCACACCTGCGTCCAGCCATTTAATAACTTCTTTTCGTACGACTTCCATCATCGCAGGATTTAGCCTTCTTTGACGTTCAATAAATTCATTGGATTCGTCTAGCAATCGAATCTTATGCATACAATATGCGGGGCTAATTCCCTTAATATCTGTTAGGCTCCATCCAATGGTCTTCCTGTGCTTTGTGAGGACTTTCATCAACAGGTGCTCTTGCGATGAATCGAGCTTTGATGAAATGATGACTCGGAGTGATTCTTTTTCTCCCAAGAACCTGTACTTCAAATGTGTTGGCAATGGCTTGAGTTCTAGCGCAGGAGGTTGCGCTATAGATAGTAAGGTGGGGATTCTTCCTTTTAGATCTAGCGCATGGATAATTTCTTCATGTTGCGCTAGAATGCAATTTTCTTCCACCTGTTCTTCCTTGTCTTCTTCTTTCATGGGGATGAACGCATTTGAGTGTAGAGTCTCCTGCAGAGAACATACGTCTATGCGGGCTACCATGCCGCATTCCTTGCTGTCGTTAGGGTATTTTAATGAAGAGGGAACATTAAAAACCACTTTCTGATCATTCATACGCATTGTCAGTTCTCCTTTTTGCACGTCTATTAGTGTTTGGCCGGTGGCAAGGAATGGTCTTCCCAAAATAATGGGCAGTCAGCTTCAGCAAGGAATGGTCTTCCCAAAATAATGGGGATTTCTCTGTCAGCTTCATAATCTAATATGATAAAATCTGCAGGAAAAATAAACTTGTCAACTTTGACTAAGACATCTTCAATTTTTCCTTCTGGGTGGACCACAGATCTATCCGCCAATTGGAGTGTAACGGTCGTTGGTTTTGCTTCTCCGATCCCTAGGCGTTTGTAAACAGACAATGGCATCAAATTTATGCTTGCGCCCAGGTCACATAACGCTTTGCCAACATCAATTCCTCCTATTGAACAAGGAATCTTGAAGCTCCCTAGATCCTTCAACTTTGGGGGAAGTTTGTTGGCAAGTATTGCGCTACACTCACTTGTCAACGCAACAGTTTCAAATTTTTTCCATGGCCGTTTATTCATCAGAATGTCTTTCAAAAATTTTGCATAACTAGGCATTTTTTCCAATGCCTCTACAAGTGGGACGTTGATATGCAGCTCTCGCAAGACATTCAAAAACTTCTTAAATTGAGCCACATCATTTTTCTTTCGCAACCTTTGAGGAAAAGGTATTGCGGGCTTATATGCGTCAGGCTCCTTTTCTGCGTGAGCCTCCTTCTTTTTGGATTTTTCATCCTCAGTTACTCTTTCTTCTTGTGTCTGGCTATGATCTTCTGCGGCTGCGTTTTTAGTTAAATTGTCCTGCGTTCGTGCAGGATCATTTACCTGCAATTGTCTTCCATTGCGAAGAGTCACCGCATGGCAGTGCTCCTTCCCCTTTGGATCCTCCGTATTGCTGGGCAACGCACCTGCAGGTCTATTCTTTAATTCTGACGCAAGTTGTCCAACTTGTATTTCCAGACTGCGCAAAGATGCGGCTTGACTCTGAACCACCGCATCATTTTTTGCCATATATTCCTTTTGACTGGCCATGAATTCCTTCATCATTGTTTCCAATGCATTCGAGGATGATGCTCTTTGGTTTCCTCCGTCTGTGTTGCGCTGAAAATGTCCCTGCGATGATTGTTCATTGTTAGAGTTGAATAATCTGGGCGCAGGATTTACATTACCTTGTTGTGGCTGTTTATTCGTGCCACCATTCCATGAAAAGTTCGGGTGATTTCTCCATCCTGGATTATATGTGCTTGAAAATGGATTGTTGCGCCCAGCTCCTTGTGGTCCAATGTAGAAAACTGATTCTGGGTTTGAAGGACATTGGTCATGCGCATGTCCTTCTCCGCAAATCCCGCATCCAACTGCATTGAGCTGCGCGATCAGTGGTGCTGTACTAGCAGTAAGCGCATCCATTTTCGTGGTTAGTGCATCTATCTTTGCATTGACCGATGTTATTGGATCGACTTCAAAACGCCCCTGTTTACTATATAGTGGCACAAGTTGTTAATGGTGCTTCCATCTATTTTTCCCTCATTTTTATGTCCTCTGCATTAGATCCTAGATTAATTGCAAAAAATGAAAAAACATATCTCTTACTCGAGGATAAAACACAAAAAAGGGAGCGCCTTTAAAAAAGAGCTCACGAAGAGACTGAAGGCAAATCACACGATGCCAAAGAGCTTATTGTTATTAAATGTGGTCTCAACCATGTTACCTACCTCATTGAGCAGGTGTTCTTTTATTTCATGATTGTTAAATAATTTACTTTCTTCCATTGTTATTCTTTCAGGAATCAAATATACTGCTTAAATATCAACCAAATGAAATTTACATCCTTTTCAGAATAAGGCATATCTTGTTGTGATTGTACATGATGTGGATCCGATCCAATTGAGTTGGTTGTTTGGCTCCCAGCTTTATGTAGGAAGATGGAAATTTCAAATTGCATTGGGAAGGGAAAAACACGTTTGGGAGCGGTAAGATTTTCCTTTTTCCTTTTCCTAAGAAATATTTTCCAGTACTCTAAATCTTGAGGACAATTATTTGAATGTAGGATCCTCGAAGCTATCAAGCTATTAAGTTTAGATAAATTAGTTTAAGTTTTGTTGTTATGAACTTAGTTATTCGTTTTGATGTTAAGGTCATTTGTTTTGAAAAGTTCGTTTGTTTAGTTAAATCTATTATGTATTGTAATTTTATTTTTGAGAAGTTACTTATAAATTTTAATGTTATGCTTATAGAGTTGTGATTGTTTTTTAATTGCGAAAAGGATAACTTTTGAGCCTAAAAGTTTGGATAAGTTAGTCAAGTCAAGTTTAGTGGTTTTGATTGTTTTGAGTGTAGAGGGTGGGGTGGGTGAGTGCTAAGAGATGTAGAGGATCAGTATGGAAGTTGACTTAGTTGTTTATGTTCATATTTTGATAAGTTTAGTGGTTTGTTTTCATTTGATGCGTTAGTTTACATTTTTATGATAAGTTTTTTTAAGGTTATGTTGATAAGTTTAAGTTTAGTTAAATTTGGTTGTTATGTTATGCTCATTAAGTTTAGATAAATTAGTTTAAGTTTTGTTGTTATGAACTTAGTTATTCATTTTGATGTTAAGGCCATTTGTTTTGAAAAGTTCGTTTGTTTAGTTAAATCTATTATGTATTGTAACTTTATTTTTGAGAAGTTACTTATAAATTTTAATGTCTTGCTTATAAAGTTGTAATTGTTTTTTAATTGCAAATAAGATAACTTTTGAGCCTTTGGTTACTAGAATTTATGTTTCTTGGAACCTTTGGTTACTAAGCAAAAAGTTGGGAAGATTTGGTTGTTTAGGTTTGTTATAAGTTTTGATGTTATGCTTCTAAAGCTTGGATTGTTTTAGCTTTATTAGTTCACTTGCTTACCTTATTTGTTTCTTATCTGTCAAATTTGTTGTTCCTATGCATCGTCAATGGCTTCAAGTACAAATTGCTCCACGTTCAATCAACCTTCAAAGAGTTATGTGGGCTTTTTGTTTTTCCCTTTTTTTTTTTTTTTTTGCAATCGACAATATTGTACTTCACAAACACCATAATGTTATGGAAATTATATGTGACCATGTTTTACTTATTTTATTGAGTTAATAGTTCTTGTAATTTTGGAATTGTCCATATATGAATTTTGTTAATGTTATTGGTGGAAATTTGGTTGATATATCTTGAATGTGTATTATTTATTTGGTTGACGAAATTACGTCCTTCTCAATATATCAAATTGTAGGAGATCCAAGATAATAGGGAACAACTATTATAATTGAAAAAAAAAAATCACAAACAAACATGACATGTAAAATGTGTCAAAAACTTATTAAATTGACAATTTTGAATTGTCAAGATAAAGTATCATTTGACGCGTTAAGCATGTCAAGTTTTAACAAAAATGATGTTTAATAAATGTCAAGAAATCCATACACATGACGCTTTAAAAATGTCAACTCTGTTAATATTCTTGACGTTTAAAAAATATCAAGGAAAGAATATCTTGACGCTCCATTTTCGATACCTTATTCTTGACAGTGGCTCTCTCGACGCTTTTAAAAGCGTCAAGAGTATAAAAATTTGACATTCCAAAAGCATCAAGTAATACCGTTTTTGTAGTAGTGATTGTTCAAAATTGGGAAAAAGGGCATTTTCGTAAATTGTGTTTGACACAATATTTAATTATGAATTAAATTGGAAAATGAGAGATTATGTATTTAAAAGTGTTTTAAATACTATATATGAATTGGGAATCATATATAATTAGATTGCACAAGGTGTCAATGATTAATTGGATTAATCATAACAAATTAATTGGAAATGTTTCTAATTAATTGCCATAAAATCAATTTCAATTTGGAATTGGAATTTGAATTAGAATGCAAGAAAAATCTGATTGAGGTTCAAACTTAGTGGATTTAGAATCCACTTTTGCTTGCATTACCACCATGTGTCTTGCATCTTGAGGCCTTTCCTTGCATGGAATATGTCTATGAGTAGATGCAAAATTAGATTAAGAGTTAAGAGAGCCATTTCGATATTTTTATGCTGCTGCATTTTGGTCTCAAACTCACTCATCTCCATATATCTCTCTAGTGCTTGAACCTTCAAGTATTCCCTTCCCATTCCCTATCTCTATAGACTCCCACAAGTCGTTCTTGGCCCGAAGAATAGTAGGGAAGACACTAGAGGTGGTCCACACACCGTTCGTGATCAAAGGAATCAAAGGGAGTTGTTGAATCGGTCTCCAAAAAGGTTGGTACAAATTCTGCTCTCTGTTTACGGTATTTGGACAGCATGTTTTCATTTTCTAAAATTGATGTAGTTAAGTGCCTCCGATCCTAAAATTGCTTCCGCATGTGTTATATGAACATCTTCAATTGGTATCAGAGAATGATTAAGGCACCTAACATGCATTAATTTTAGCTTGGTGGTTAGCTTTTCATATGATGAAACTGTGTAAACACTAAAGAAAATTGGTTTTGGGATTGAACTTAATTCTCGTTCAATTCGTTGGAATTAATTTTAATTGCCTACATGTTTATAGGCATTAATGTGTTCATATGGAGTCTGTAAAATTTGAGAGTCAATGGAGTCCATTTAGGCCGTCAATTTGAAGAAATTCGGAGACTGTTCGCTACTGGCCGAAAATTCCAGCATGCTGTTTTTAAGTTCCAGCCCAAGTATGTTCTTCACTTAAAGGAAAAATGGTCCGGTTCAAGCAATCCAAGGGCGATTCGGGTCGGTTTGAATGGTTCGAGAGCGGTCCAAGCCCTATTTGATATTATTATTGTAATAATTTTAGTTTTTGTATTTTGCTTGATTAAAAATCCCAAAACCAATTCACTTTAGTTAATTTAATTAATTATGCATTATTGAATGTATGTTTTAATTAAATAGTATTTTATGTGCATAATGTATGCCATTTAGATTTAAAATCCCACCATAGGAAAGCATGAATCATGCATTAATTAATATGTTATAAGAGTTATGATATTAATTGAATGCATGAATAAAGTTTCATGAAATTAGCATAATAGTTATATTAATTTAGGAGATGCATGTTGGATGGTTTAATTTCATTTATGATTGGTTAATATAAATGTTATATTAATAAAATGAAAATGAACCAAGCATGTAGCATGAAACTTCCTTAGCTTGTTTATAATGGTTATATTCAAATAAAGCTAGTTATCGATTTTTCGTTCGTTATAAGCGTTATAAACCGAGATAGATCTAAAATCTATAACAAGATAAAGTGCATGCTCACTTAGGTTAATGAACCTCCAAATCGATCAACTTGCATAGTTTAGGTCGATATCTTGTAAAACAACAGTTACAAGAGAACTCACCCGACAAGATGCTGTCTAAGGCTGGAGGTATATATTTAAGTTGACGGTTTACGGAACACCTCCTACCTGGGCATCGAGTCGGTTCTTGAGTTAAGTTAACTCAAGTTTTATGAGCATGCGTGAGCAATGTGAGGTTTTAAAGTGTTTTCACCTAGACATCGTAGTATAAAGGGTTATACACACCTAGACATAGGTTGTTTCTAAATGGTGCTTTATATATAACTTGAATGATTGATTGTTATATGCTTTAAATCACCATTAGAAAGCATGTTATAGGGTTAATTCATTAAAAGTTATAAGAGTTATAAATGTTAATGAATAGAAACCGTAAAACCTATAACAAAGAGTTGCATGCTAACATAGGATCTTAGGATCTTGTCATTCTTTAAAATGGTTTAAAATGAAATAGACCTAAGATCACCTTTTCTAATAGGATTAGAAATATGTCTTACCTAGATTTTTAAATAGTTTTAAAATTCGAGTAAGTAGGACATAAGACCTTGGTTATAAGGGAACTCTCCCGGCAAATGGTCCGGAACTTGAGTTGAATTAACCATAGTCTTACTAGCATGCAATGTCACTAAGTTATTAAAAGTGTTTAATTCACCTAGACATTTAGTGTAAAGACCTTATTTAATAAGGCATAGACTTAGATAGATTCATTTAGCCGGAATTTACCTAAGTAATAGACCCTAAAACCTTAGGACACTTTAGTAGGAGGAAAAGTATAGAAACGAAATATTCATATTAAGTTTCTACTCTCACGTCCCTCTGTGTTCACACCGTGAGATCCATGCTTGGCCTCGAGGCGCCCTGGGAGCGTCCCCCTACGGATGGTGTTTGCATGGGTTAATATCAAGGTGAATGGGGAAAGTGTTCATAGTAAGTGGGTGAAGGAAACGTGTCAAACGTATCCTACGGTCTCCACCATTAGGTTGCACCGTGAGATTCCCATGCGCCGCCTGCGAGACGCCCTGGGAGCGATCACCCTACAGAGGGCTTGCGCATGGGATTCGGAACAACGCAAACTCCAAAAATGGATAGGGTTTCCTAGGGCCATTCCCAACATTAGCTCTTCCCTACGGTGGCATTGTTGGGGTCGTCCTCTGCGATCTGAAAATGATGGGTAACACTTACAAGATTGTCTTGACCAAATTTAACGTTAGCTAATAACTATTGGAGTAAGAGTTATTCTGGTAATAGTATTTGGCCGAGATTGTCTCGATTCAGAGGAGGAGTAGCTGACTGCCCTACGGTAGCGGTTATTCTAAACCCCTGAAGTACCGTTGCAATGTAAATCAATAGTATATATGGGTCGACGATTGCTTTTGCTAAATTAGATTGGATAATATGTATAATGGGTTTTAGTGCAAGTTTCTAATAGGGATTAATTTGTTAGTTTCAGCTATATGTCGAAATACGTATGTGCTTTGTCAAATGCCAAATTATACGGTTTAGTACATACGACTAAGAATACTAACTTGAATGATAAACACGTGGCAAACAATTTAGGTCTGGTCTCAACTGAGGAATGTCCTCAAACTAACTACTTAGCCAAGAAAAACATGATCCACGACTCTAAATACGATTTATTAGTCTTGGAAACGTGTTTAGTGGAGAACGACAATTCTGCCTGGATACTAGATTCAGGTGCCACTAATCACGTATGTTCTTCATTTCAAGGAATGAGTTCCTGGCAACAGCTAAGAGCTGGAGAGATGACTCTTAAAGTTGGAACAGGAGAAGTCATCTCGACTATTGCAGTGGGAGACATAAAATTATTCTTCACCAAGGAACGTTACATAATATTAGATAATGTGTACATAGTTCCGAAAATTAAAAGAAATTTGATTTCTTTATCTTGTTTTATTGAACAAGGTTATTCAATTTCTTTTTCTGTTGATGAAGCGTTCATAACTAAAAGAGGTATTGATGTTTGCTCTGCAAACATGGAGAATAAATTATATGTTTTAAGACCAATTGAGTCTAAAGCTATTTTAAATCATGAGATGTTTAAAACTGTTGAGACTCAACCTAAAAGGCGAAGAGTTTCTCAAGAAACCTATCTCTGGAATTTGAGGTTAGGTCATATCAATCTCAATAGGATTGGGAGATTGGTCAAAAGTGGACTTCTAAACAAGTTAGAAGACGACTCGTTACCTCCTTGTGAGTCATGCCTTGAGGGCAAGATGACAAAACGACCTTTTACCGGAAAAGACTATCGTGCCAAAGAACCCCAGATCTCATACATTCGGACCTCTGTGGACCAATGAACATTAGAGCTCGAGGAGGGTACGAATATTTCATCAGTTTTATTGATGATTATTCGAGGTATGGCTATCTCTACCTAATGCATCATAAGTACGAAGCCTTTGAAAAGTTCAAGGAGTACAAGGCCGAGGTTGAGAACCTATTAGGTAAGACGATAAAAAACTTCGATCTGATCGAGGTGGAGAGTATATGGACTCGAGTTTTCAAGACTATCTAATAGAGCATGGAATTACGTCCCAACTCTCAGCCCCTGGTACACCTCAGCAAAACGGTGTATCGGAAAGGAGAAAAGAACCTTGTTGGACATGGTTCGTTCGATGATGAGTGATGCTCAGTTGCCTAACTCGTTTTGGGGTTATGCAATAGAGACTGCAGTTTATATTCTGAACGTAGTTCCCTCAAAGAGTGTTTCAGAAACACCGTTTGAGTTCTGGAAAGGACGTAAAGCTAGTTTACGACATTTCAGAATTTGGGGATGTCTGGCATACGTGCTAGAAGAAAACCCAAAGAAATTGGAGCCCCGTTCTAGATTTTGCCTATTTGTAGGCTATTCCAAAGAAACGAGAGGTGGATACTTCTTCGATCCAGAGGAAAATAAAGTACTTGTATCGACAAATGCTACATTCCTAGAAGAAGACCACCTTAGAGACCACAAGTCACGATGTAAAGTCATTTTAAGTGAACTTTCGAACGAAGCTACAGAAACATCAACAAGAGTTGTTGATGATGATGGCACCTCGAGTCAATCGCATCCTTCTCAAGAAATAAGAGAACCTCGACGTAGTGGGAGGGTTGTTAGACAGCCTGATCTCTATTTGGGTTTAACTGAAACTCCAGTCGTCATACCATATGACGGGATCGATGATCCTTTAACCTTTAAACAGGCAATGGATGACGTTGACAAGAACGAGTGGATTAAAGCCATGGACTTAGAAATCGAGTCCATGCATTTTAATTCAGAATGGGATCTTGTAGATCAACCTAAAGGGGTTAGACCCATAGGGTGTAAATGGATCTACAAGAGAAAACGAGACGCTGCTGGAAAGGTACAGACCTTTAAGGCACGACTTGTGGCAAAGGGTTTTACCCAACAGGAGGGGATTGACTATGAGGAAACCTTCTCCCTGTTGGGTTTTATGCCCTAAAACTCGTAGATAGTGAATGTAACCGTTGACCGGATATTAATGAAATAATATTGATATATTTTTCCATTAAATGTTATTAGTTATTTTATATTTGTCTTTGCCTAAAAATAACCCTAATCCAATAAACTAGACATCCTAGGCTGTAATATGAGTCTTGAACTATATGTGGCGACATATGGGATCATTGTTCAAGAAACAGCCTAAAGGGTCTATAGTATAGGGATAAGACTGGGTGCCTTATCCTGGTGACACTATGGATACGACCCACTTTGTATTTGATACAAACGCTGTGATCCAACGCGTTCGTGTAGGAGACATGCGAGTGGGGGTATCCTATGCAATGAGTTTGCATAAGACCGGACCACGAAATAGTAACCACTAGTTATAACACCGTTAACTAGTTGGTTTTCTATTACACTAGGACGACCTAGACAACTTGGTCTTAATCCTGAGTTGATTATGGACTCCTGCTCATGAGATATTGTCCTTTGATTTGCATGGGTGAGAGTGGCCAATACGCCGACTCAATAAGCCTACCATTTTGGGGACAAGACCAAATGGGGAGCTGGGAACATAATCGTACAAGATGGAATTCACTCCTTCCCGACTTTAGGGAAGCAGATGAGTGTTCCCTTAAGTGGTGACTCCGAGTCTTGAACAAAGGGCCCTACCCTCTCACTGGCACGAGAGGGTTTTCTGTTTGATGGTTGGACCACATACAGGTTGTTCATTAGAGGAGAACTGGTACTTAAGGAAATAGAAGTAACCCAGGGGTAAAACGGAAATTTGACCCAGCTGGTGTTACGGACACTCGTGAAGGACTAACTAGTTGATATTGGTCTATATCCGTGGACATAGAAAATATGTCTGCAGTGAGAAGAGTGCAACTGTGAATCTATAGTGGAATGTACACACAGTTAACGAATATTGATTAAGGTGGTTAATGAGTTTGACCAATTAATCTCACATCGTTGGAGCTTCTGATCTGCAGGTCCATTAGGTCCCACTGGTAGCTCATAAAGTAATTTGAGGCAACTAAGTAATAAATGTAAATTGAAAATGTTCAATTTACTAAGGGAAACAATATAATATATATTGTTATATTATTATGAGAGAAATTAATATTTGAAGAAATTCAAATATTAATATAAATTTGAGTCACATTAAATTTATGGAAGTTTGAAAGAGTTCAAATAATGAATTAATTAATTTTAAGGCCTAAAATCTATTTGGGCAAATTAATTAATTCAAGGCCGGAAATTAAATATGTGATATTTAATTGGTGGTTAATTAATTAAAGAATTCATTAATCAGGAATTAATTAATTATGGAAATAATTAATCACTTAAGGAAGTGATTAATCATTTATGGAAATGATCTAATCACTTATGGAAGTAATTAGTCATTTATGGAAAAGATTAATCAATTATGGAATTGATTGATCATGGATTGATTAAATAAGGAATAAGATTGAATCAATTTTGGAAAAGATTGATTTAATTGAATATTTTATTCATGGCCTCTTTTCTATAAATAGAACACTAGACCTAATTGGTTCAGGACTCTCCTCTTGCTCTTAGACTCACAAGACAAGACCTAGAATTCTCTCTAGCCTCCCTCTTAGAGAAAGACTCCCACAAGTCTTTTGCCTCTTAGACTTAGAGACATACCGGTGTAACCTCTGTGGTTATTGTGTCTTTGAAGAAGAAATTTCCAGCGAAGAAATCAAGAAGGAATCGTTGCGTTTTCGTTCGTTGGAGCGTCGTTGGTGAAGAACGGTCAAGTCTACAACGAAGGTTTGTAACGGTTCTTTCCCTTTTCTTTAGAAAAGCATGAAAATAAATTTAGATTTATTTTTCAGCATGTTTATAACAATTTTCCAGCAACTTTAAAGTATGTTTAAGGTTTATTTTGCCTTTTCGTAACGGTATTTTAATGTTAATTAATATACGGCGTAAGGTCCAATCGATGCGCTTCCGCTGCGTAGGGGCTTTTATCCCCTTCAATCGGCATCAGAGCCATCGCTGTCCCTATTAATTAATATTAAAATTTGCGATAGGCTCTAATAGGTGGGATTTATGCATAATGTATGTTCGGTTTGCTTTGAACTGTTTAGGTTAATTTTATGGCCATAGATTTTATTTTTATGTGATTTTGATCATGTAAGGCCCGGTGTTTCGGGTATTTTATGTAAAATCGAGTCCTATGTAAGTTCGGGTCTAGAATAGGTTTTTATGAGATGAAAATCTGAGAAATCGCCGCTGAAATCGAGGCCAAAACCGAAGAAACGATGTTGTTTTTGCCCAGAAATCGTTTCCAGACGCAACAGCATCAGGACGCTACTCCAACAGCGTCTCGACGCTGTCTCGATACCGCAGGCGCTCAGGTAAGGAAAGTGCACAGCGTCGGGACGCTGCGATGCAAGCGTCTCGACGCTGTCACGATGACGGCGTGACTTAGGGCTTCAACAGGCGCGGTTCAAGCTGGTGGGCGGTCCGGTTCACTCGGTTCGGCTGGGCTGGGACCTATTTGGTCCGGTTCAGCTACTTTTTGGCATGGTTCGTGATTTTGGAAGCCGGTTCGAGGTTGCTCGGGGTGGTTCGTGCTGTCTAGACCAAGTTTTGGAGCTGCAGAAGGATTTTAGGATAGAATTTAGCTAAAATTAATGTAATTTAATGCTTTATTTTATCCTAGGGGCCAAAATTAACCGGTTCAATTGCTATTTATATGCTTTATGGATGTCATATAGAATTTTAATCCCACCTTAGGTTATAAACATGCTCATGCATTTATTTATATATTATAAATTGTTATAATGTATGTTTTAAATGCATGGAATTGTTTTCATATTTTTTAATATAAGTGTATATTAATTATATGAAAAATTGGAAAGCATGAAGCATGTCATTACTTAAATTAAATATAAATAGTTATGTTTAATGTGATGAATCAACCATGCTTGATTGATTTTCTTGATTGGCTTATAATTGTTATATTAAAAGAAAATCAATATTGCATGAAGCATGAAACATCCATAGTTAATAATATAATTGTTATATTATTCATGCAATAAGTATGGTTTAATTATTTAATTTAAATGAGATTGTTGAATGAATTAAACCCTAGATTCTTGATTATAGGATTAATCATTAAAGTTTGAAATAGTTCTTTAATATTAATGATTAGAAACCGTCAATCTATAATCAAGATTTACATGCAAACATAAGATCATAGGATAAATTGGATTAATTTTAAATTGTTTAAAATTAATTAGACCTAGATCGGTTTCTAATAGGATTAGAATTATTTCTTACTTAGAATTAAAAATAGTTTTAATTGACTAAGTAGGAAAAACATTGCTATGATTATAAGGGAACTCCACCGGTAATGTTCTGTCTAAGGCTGGGGGTATTTAAGTTGACGGTTTACGGAACACCTCCTACCTGGGAACTGACCCGGAATACCGGAGTTGAATTAATCATAGTTAAATGTTAGCATGCAATGTCACTAGGTTTATTAAAAGTGTTTAATGCACCTAGATCTTTAGAGTAAAGACCTTACATTACTGAGGTTATAAGGAAACTCTCTCGGTAAAGTTCTGTCTAAGGTTGGGGGTATTTAAGTTGACGGTTTACGGAACACCTCCTACCTGGGAACTGACCCGAACCTTGAGTTGAATTAACCATAGTAGTGTTGACTTTCAATGTTGGGTTTATTAAAAGAAGTTTAATTCACCTAAAACATTGCGGTTGAATCCTTTCCATAATTGTTATAATAGGATTAGACTTAGATAGATTGACTTAGCCGAATTCTATCTAAGTTAAACAACCCTAAATTAACCTTAGGACATTTTCAGTAGGAGGAAAATTACAAAACGAGATTTAAATCAAGTTTTGCTCCTACGTCCCAATATTCACAACGTGAGGTTCATGCTCGGCTTCGAGTCGCCTTAGGAGCGGCCTCCCTTCGGAAAGTGTTTGCATGAATCAATAACAAGGTGGATGGGAAAAATGTCTAGAGTAAGTGGGAGCGGGACACGTGTCAACGTATCCCTCAGTCTCCGCCCCTAGTTCACACTGTGAGAGTCCTATGATCCGCCTGCAGGTTGTCCTGGCGCAACCATCCCTTCGGAGGGCCTGATCATAGGATTCGGAACATCGTGAACTCCTGAATAGGATAGGAACTCTTAGGCTAATTACCAACAGTTGTCTTTCCCTTCGGTAGCCTGTTGGTGCGTGCCTCTGAGATCTGAAAGTGGGAGGGTTACACTTACAAGGATGAGTTAAAAGTGTTAACAAATCCTTGACCGAACAACGGTGGCTAATGTCTATAGGAATATGAGTTATTCTGGAATTAGAATTAGCTGAGAAATGTCTCATTTCAGAGGAGGAGTGCCTGATCACCCTTTGGTGGCTGATATTCTAAACCTCTGAAACATCGTTGCAAAACTAAATCAATAGTTTTAGGGTTCTGTGATTGTCTGTTTTGCTAAATTGATTGGATTGTGTGCAATTGTTTGCTTGTATGATGGGTTAAGGCAAAGATAACTAATACGATCATTGTTTGTTTAAACTTCAGCAATGTCTTCCTCAATTGTCTCTCTGCTTAAAAATGAGAAATTAACCGGCGAAAATTACGCAACGTGGAAATCTAACATGAATACGATTCCAGTTATAGATGATCTAAGATTAGTCTTAACTGAGGAATGTCCTCAATCCCCAATTTCTAATTCATTAAGAAATGTTCATAATGAATGTGACACAAAACACTGCCTAGCAAAAGGGAATATTTCTAGAGACTGTAAATATGATTTACTTGTCTTAGAAACATGCTTAGTGGAAAATGATGATTCTGCCTGGATACTGGATTCAGGGGCCACCAACCATGTTTGTTCTTCCTTTCAAGGAATGAGTTCCTGGCAACAGCTTGAAGCTAATGAGATGACTCTCAAAGTAGGAACAGGAGAGGTCGTCTCAGCTATTGCAGTGGGGAATATCAAATTATTTTTCAGTAAGAATAAATATATATTATTAGATAATATGTATGTTGTTCCAAAGATCAAAAGAAATTTGATTTCTGTATCTTGTATGCTTGAACAAGATTATTCCATATCTTTCTCAGTAAATGAATCATTCATTTCAAGGAAGGGAGTTCATATTTGTTCAGCAAAGCTAGAAAATAATTTATATGTTTTAAGACCAATCGAGAGTAAAGCAATCATGAACACCGAGTTGTTTAAAAATGCTAAAACTCAAAGAAAAAGGCAAAAGATTTCTCCAACAAGTAACAATACTCATCTTTGGCATCTTAGACTTGGTCATATAAATATCGATAGAATCGGTCGTTTGGTAAAGAATGGACTTCTAAGCAAGTTAGAAGATGATTCGCTACCACCTTGTGAATCTTGTCTCGAGGGAAAAATGACCAAGAGACCCTTTACTGGAAAAGGTTACAGAGCCAAAGAACCCTTAGAGTTAATACATTCGGATCTATGTGGTCCAATGAATGTAAAAGCTCGAGGAGGGTACGAATATTTCATCTCATTTATAGATGATTATTCAAGATATGGTTACTTGTACCTAATGGGACATAAGTCTGAAGCCCTTGAAAAGTTTAAGGAGTTTAAGGCTCAAGTTGAAAACCTATTAGGTAAATGTATTAAAGTACTTCGATCTGATCGAGGAGGGGAGTATATGGATCAAAGATTCCAGGATTATATGATAGAACATGGAATCCAATCTCAACTCTCAGCCCCTGGTACACCTCAGCAGAATGGTGTATCAGAAAGGAGAAATAGAACCTTGTTAGACATGGTTCGATCAATGATGAGCTATGCTCAATTGCCTAACTCGTTTTGGGGGTATGCAGTAGAGACTGTAGTACACATCTTGAACAATGTTCCCTCGAAAAGTGTTTCAGAAACGCCTTTCGAATTATGGAAGGGGCGTAAACCTAGTTTGCATCACTTTCGCATCTGGGGTTGTCCTTCACACGTGCTTGTGACAAATCCTAAGAAACTGGAACCTCGTTCAAAACTGTGCCAATTTGTTGGTTCCCTAAAGAAACGAGAGGTGGTTATTTCTACGACCCACAAGAAAATAAGGTGATTGTATCGACAAACGCCACCTTCTTGGAGGAAGACCACATGAGAGATCATAAACCACGCAGCAAAATAATATTAGGAGAAGCTACTGAAGAATCACCAAGAGTTGTTGACGAAGCTGGACCTTCAACAAGAGTTGATGAAGGAACTAATTCTTCTGATCCATCTGATAGCGAGCAGAAATGTCGTTATTTTAGTCCCAATTTATTAAGCTTTTTTGTGCTTTAGTTGTGTTTTTATTGAAAATATTTCATATATTTTGATTTTTGGTCTTTAGGAGCAAACTATGGATTTTGGTGATAAAAGTGCCCAAAATGAAGCCATTCAAGCCCAATTTCCATGCTTGGGTCAAGGGGAGCCAAAAGAGGACAACTATGAAGAAAAAGCCCAAAAAGAATTGAAGTTGGCCCAAGAAAAGAAGCCCAATCCGCAGCTGGAAGTTCTGGAAAACGCCTAGCGTCGAGACGCTATAAGGACAGCGTCGCGACGCTGTCCATTTCTTGGCCGGCAAGTCGATGACGTCCCAGCGTCGCGACGCTAATTCCGAGCCTATAAAAGGTGCCCCTTGGTGCCTCATTTTACCATCAATCATCATTTCCTCATTCCTTCCTTTCTCTCTTTGGCTCCTTTGGAGCCTCTCTCAAGGCTTTCTAGCCTTTTGAGAACTTTCTTAGTGGGAAAATTTTCGGGAATTTTGGGGAGCATCCTAGGAGGCTCAAGGAGTTTTCGGAGGGACTCCAAGCGTAGCGAAGGGGTCTTCTACGGTCAATTCCTTCCCTTTTATTATGCTCTTTATTATGCTTTCCGTTGTAACTATTGTGAATATTTTAGCTATGTATAGCTAAACCCCAATTTGGGGTCTTGAAATGAGATTATAGTTCAAATGTTGTTATAATTGCCTATCTCTAGCCCTTTTTCCTAATTATTTGTATGGATGTGCTTAATGCTTTATGCAATCTGGCCAATTGTGTACTGATCTGATTCTTAATGGAAACTCGATGGAGAGAAGTTAGGATAGATCGTAATCCATGCAACTAGTTTAATTGCCCGTCGTGACAACGGGATTAGTTGATTAAACTTAGATTCCTAAAATGAATCAGAGCGTAATAATTAATGATTTTTAATGGCGCTAAGGACACTTAGGTTGTTAAAATGAATTAATTACAAGGGGAGACCGACAGGAGAACCTATGTTATTAACGAAGATTCTAGGAGTATAATTAGTTGGGCGACGAGATAGGACAATTGTAGCAATTGTTTAGCTAATAATTGATTTTCAAGACCCCTCTTCCCATTAGAAAACTCTTTCTTCGTATTTTATTTTTATCGATTGATCAAATTTTCTCTCTAATTGTTTTGATTTTTAATTTTATTGATTGCATGATCTGGTCCCTAAATATTATTTATCCCAAGTATTTTTAGTGCTCTAGGAATCTTTGCTTGCTTAAATTTCGCTTCGCCTCCCTGTGGATTCGATACTCGGAATTCTTCTGTTTTATATTACTTGAGATACCGTGCGCTTGCGGTAGCGGCCAACACCATCCCGTCCATCTCAAATGTTGAGAATGCCTCAACGCAGTGGGAGGGTTGTATTACAACCTGATCGCTACTTGGGTTTAACTGAAACTCAGGTTGTCATACCTAATGATGGCATTGAGGATCCATTGTCCTATCGACAGGCAATGAATGACGAAGATCAGGATGAATGGGTCAAAGCCATGAACCTGGAAATGGAGTCAATGCACTCCAATTCTGTATGGGAACTCGCAGATCTACCAGATGGGGTCAAACTCATAGAGTGCAAATGGATCTATAAGAGAAAAAGAGATGCAGGTGGAAAGGTACAGACCTTCAAAGCTAGACTAGTGGCAAAGGGTTATACCCAAAAGGAAGGGGTTGACTATGAGGAAACCTTTTCTCCTGTAGCCATGTTAAAGTCCATAAGAATTCTCTTATCCATAGCCACATATTATGACTATGAAATATGGCAAATGGGCGTCAAGACTGCCTTTCTGAATGGTAATCTTGAAGATAATATCTTCATGTCTCAACCCGAAGGGTTCATAGCCCAAGGTCAGGAACAAAAGGTTTGTAAGCTCAATCGATCCATTTATGGATTGAAACAAGCGTCCAGATCATGGAACATTAGATTTGATACTGCAATCAAATCTTTTGGTTTTGACCAAAACGTTGATGAGTCTTGTGTGTACAAGAAAGTCAACAAAAGGAGAGTAGCTTTTCTAATACTTTAGGTAGACGATATCCTACTCATTGGGAATGATGTAGGATACCTCACTGACATTAAGAAATGGCTAGCAGACCAATTCCAAATGAAAGATTTGGGAGAGGCTCAATCTGTTCTGGGAGTCCAAATCATTAGGGATCGTAAGAACAAAACGCTAGCATTGTCTCAAGCAACGTATATTGACAAAATGTTGACTTGATATTCGGTGCAAAACTCTAAGAAGGGACTACTACCCTTCAGACATGGGGTACACCTGTCTAAGGAATAGTCTCCTAAGACACCTCAAGAAATTGAGAACATGAGACACATTCCCTACGCCTCAGCTGTGGGCAGCTTAATGTATGCTATGCTTTGCACTAGGCCTGACATATGTTATGCAGTGGGAGTAGTCAGTAGGTATCAGTCTAATCCAGGGTTGGACCACTGGGGAGCGGTTAAGAATATCCTCAAGTATCTTCGAAGAACGAGGGACTACATGCTTGTGTATGGAGCTAAGGATTTGATTCTTACTGGATACACTGACTCTGACTTTCAAGCTGATAAGGATTCAAGGAAATCCACATCAGGGTCAGTATTCACCCTCAATGGAGGAGCAATAGTTTGTAGAAGCATCAAACAAGGATGCATAGCAGACTCAACCATGGAGGCTGAGTATGTAGCAGCTTGCGAAGCAGCTAAGGAGGCAGTATGGCTTAGAAAGTTCTTGACTGATTTGGAAGTAGTTCCGAATATGAACGTGCCCATAACACTATACTGTGACAACAGTGGGGCTGTAGCCAACTCAAAAGAACCTCGAAGCCACAAACGAGGTAAACACATCGAGAGGAAGTATCACCTGATACGGGAGATTGTGCAACGAGGAGATGTGATCGTCACTAAGATCGCTTCAGAGCACAACATCGCTGATCCATTTACGAAGGCTCTCACGGCTAAAGTGTTTGAGGGTCATCTAGAGGGTCTAGGTCTACAAGATATGTATGCCATCTAATCTAGGGCAAGTGGGAGAAATGTATAATGGCTATAAGGAAGCCCTAGTTCATTGTATTATTTTAATATACATGAAATTTCCAGCTTTAGATTATTGCATTTACATCCCACTAACTAGTGTTTTAGTTCAAGTGGGAGTTTGTTGGGTTTTATGCCCTAAAACTCGTAGATAGTGAATGTAACCGTTGACCGGATATTAATGAAATCATATTAATATATTTTTCCATTAAATCTTATTAGTTATTTTATATTTGTCTTTGCCTAAAAATAACCCTAATCCAATAAACTAGACATCCTAGGCTGTAATATGAGTCTTGAACTATATGTGGCGACATATGGGATCATTGTTCAAGAAACAACCTAAAGGGTCTATAGTATAGGGATAAGACTGGGTGCCTTATCTTGGTGAAACTATGGATACGACCAACTTTGTATTTGATACAAACGCTATGATCCAACGCGTTCGTGTAGGAGACATGCGAGTGGGGGTATCCTATGCAATGAGTTTGAATACGACCGGACCGCGAAATAGTAACCACTGGTTATAACACCGTTAACTAGTTGGTTTCCTATTTCACTAGGACGACCTAGATAACTTAGTCTTAATCCTGAGTTGATTATGGACTCCTGCTCATGAGATATTGTCCTTTGATTTGCATGGGTGAGAGTGGCCAATACGCCGACTCAATAAGCCTACCATTTTGGGGACAAGACCGAATGGGGAGCTAGGAACATAATCGTACAAGATGGAATTCACTCCTTCCCGACTTTAGGGAAGCAGATGAGTGTTCCCTTAAGTGGTGACTCCGAGTCTTGAACAAAGGGCCCTACCCTCTCAATGGCACGAGAGAGTTTTCTGTTTGATGGTTGGACCACATACAGGTTGTTCATTAGAGGAGAACTGGTACTTAAGGAAATAGAAGTAATCCAGGGGTAAAACGGAAATTTGACCCAGCTGGTGTTACGGACATTCGTGAAGGACAAACTAGTCGATATTGGTCTATATCCGTGGACACAGAAAATATGTCTGCAGTGAGAAGAGTGCAACTGTGAATCTATAGTGGAATGTACACACAATTAACGAATATTGATTAAGGTGGTTAATGAGTTTGACCAATTAATCTCACATCGTTGGAGCTTCTGATCTGCAGGTCCATTAGGTCCCACTGGTAGCTCATAAAGTAATTTGAGGCAACTAAGTAATAAATGTAAATTGAAAATGTTCAATCTACTAAGGGAAACAATATAATATATATTGATATATTATTATGAGAGAAATTAATATTTGAAGAAATTCAAATATTAATATAAATTTGAGTCACATTAAATTTATGGAAGTTTGAAAGAGTTCAAATAATGAATTAATTATTTTTAAGGCTATAAATAGAACACTAGACCTAATTGGTTCAGTACTCTCCTCTTGCTCTTAGACTCACAAGACAAGACCTAGAATTCTCTCTAGCCTCCCTCTTAGAGAAAGACTCCCACAAGTCTTTTACCTCCTAGACTTAGAGACATACCGGTGTAACCTCTGTGGTTATTGTGTTTTTGAAGAAGAAATTTCCAGCGAAGAAATCAAGAAGGAATCGCTGCGTTTTCGTTCGTTGGAGCGTCGTTGGCGAAGAACGGTCAAGTCTACAACGAAGGTTTGTAACGGTTCTTTCCCTTTTCTTTAGAAAAGCATGAAAATAAATTTAGATTTATTTTTCAGCATGTTTATAAAAATTTTCCAGCAACTTTAAAGTATGTTTAAGGTTTATTTTGCCTTTTCGTAACGGTATTTTAATGTTAATTAATATACGGCGTAAGGTCCAATCGATGCGCTTCCGCTGCGTAGGGGCTTTTATCCCCTTCACTCCCCTGTTGCCATGTTGAAGTCGATCCGAATACTTCTCCCCTGTTGCCATGTTTTATTTTAAAAAAAAAACAAGAAAAAAAGAAAAGAAAACCGAGAGTTACTCCTCCTTCCTAGAGTTTACTGAGTAACCAGGGGCATTCATGACACCCATGGTTTTCCACTGCATGAAAGGTTAACTGTAAACCCAAGACTTCCCTTGGATCATTTTCTCTTGTCATCTATTGTGGAACTTGAATTAAAGTTGTTGTTGTTCAATGTTGAAGGAAATGGCAAAGCTTTGTGGTTCATTGTGGTTTCATGGTTGGATTAAAGTTGATGGAAGTTGTTAATTTAAGAATAAAAGGAAAGAAAAGAAATAACCAAAGGAAGTGAAAGGAAAAAAAAAACAGAAAACAAATCAGCAAAAGGGAAAAAAAAAGAAAATGGAAATCCCACTTTCGGTGCAAATAGTTTAAAGGAAACACTCCACCGACAAGCCTCATTTTAGCCCATTTCTTCATCCTTTTCCCACCCAAATCACAGAGAATTTCGAGGGAGAGAGTGGAAGAAGAAGAAGAAGAAGAAGATTTCTGAGGGTTTGAGGTTGAAGAAGAGAGGAAAAGCTCATGCAAGTGCAACAATGGCAGAATCTGGGTTCAACCTGCCTATCTCTCGTTTTTGATTCGGTTTGAGCTACACAGAAAAAACTAAGAGGTGAGGTTTGATTTTCTTGAAATTTAATCCATTTTCTAAAAAATTTCATGAAGGAAGCTTTAGCTAAATCTGATGATAGGTTAATGGTTTTTGAAATGGAAACCAGAGCACAGAATTTTCGTGCAAACCAGGAGGATCTCTGGTTTTCTCTGGTGTTTCGAGCATTCTGGGGTGTACAAGTTGAATCAGAAGCTCTATTTGGTATGGTTAGAAAGCTGATTCAATTTCCTATAACTTTCATGAAGAATTTGTGAGCCCAAAATGACTTGAAGTAGGTTTAATGTCAGGAGAAAGATAGAGGGTAGAAAAGAAGCTCGAATCTATGTTTTCTGTGTTCGGGGCATTTCTGGACAAATCGGTTGGTAATCTCGTTTTCATTCCTTCAGGTAAATTTTAGAGGATTCTAAAATGAAGAGTTTGATGTATAGTACATTAATGTTGGTTAAGTATTGAGGAAGTTATGAGTGTTGGAAGTTATGGCATTGAATCTGGAAAATCTGGAAAAATATAATGTGAAGTGTGATTTTAATTCAAGTGTTTAAAATTCATGAGCATGGAAAGACAAGACTACCTTTGGTTTTGATGCTCGGTTTTGATTTGTCTGACACGCCAAGAGGAAATAGGTCGAGTCTACAGGCCAGGAAACTAGCCATGACTGTGAGTGACAAAACAAATTTCGAAAATTGTTTCCAAACGGTTGCTCATGTTTAGATGTTTTACATGCTTTCTATGAATGATACATGATTTCTATGAATGGTTTCGAGCATAAGTTTTGAGCTTAGATTTTCTAATGAGGTTCATATACGAGCACGTGGTTAATGACTTTATGGAACGTAGTTGAAACGATATCTTTTAAAGTAAAGTATGTATTAGCAAGTACTTTTTAAAGATTTTCAGTTTTTCACGAGTAAGCTGAGTAAGCTTACGTTTTACGAAAGATTACGATAGGCAGGCATGTTTTAATGTTTTCATGTGATTTTTCTGAGATTTCTATTGACTACATGACTGAGATATTGAGTCCGAGGCTATAAGGTACCGTGTGCACATAGGTTATATTCCATTGTTGACGTTGAGTGTACTCCATGACAACGATGCTGTCGTGAGTGCTGGGCGGACCCCACTACGACAAAGACGATGGGAGTGTTGGGCGGGCCCCACTACATCTTAGGACTAGTAACGTTGGTTGTACTGGGCGTGCCCTACACAATGTAGATCGGTCAGGTTAGTTAAAACATTTGATGTACTTGATATGCCTTGCTAGATTTTTAATGACGTACTTGCGATGTTTTTTAGAAAGCTTTTATCATTGCACGTTTATGTTTAACGCCTTGGTTGAGCAGCTTTATACGTTTAAAGTTTTATCACGTGTTCTGATTTCCGAATTTACAGTTTTAAATTTAGTCACTCACTGGGCTTCGTAGCTCACCCTTTCAAAATGTTTTCCCACTTTTCAGGTAGAGATCGAGCTCCCGGTGCCTAATACACTGCCAACGTCTGCTGAAAGTTCTAGATCAAGCTCCAGTACATGGGTGGAGTTGTATATTGAGTCTGTCTATATTGTAAATGTTTTGTAAGGATTGGATAATTTAGGTGCTAAAGGTCGTGGTTGTATAACCCCAGTTGAATATGTTTTGGGTTGTGATATCTATATCAGGTTATTTTCCAAACTGAGTTATGTCAGGGTTGCACCTCATGTATGTTAAAAGGTTTTCAGGGATTCCCCTGTGTTGTATTTCATGTAGAATATTTTATATCTAAGATTAGTATGTTTATCAGGTTCAACGTTTCAGGAGGGTCAACGGGTATCGTTAGAGGAGGACAATGTCCGTTGGCTTCACGCCATCTTCCGGACTAAGCTAACAGGTGGTCCGAGAGGGAGTGTGACATTAACTTAGGGAAGCGAGTATTATTCTGAGTTTGTGACCTTTGCTCGTAGCTAGATATCTTCACCACAAAGTGTCGATAAGCTAGAACGAAGTTAAAGGTGACGACGAGGATTCTCTTGGGTGAAAGAAAAAAGTGGAATAAAAAAGAGCACTAGCAGTCAAATAAATCTGGGGGAGATGGAAAAGAAAAGAAACACTCATGTATGTTCATTTACCTCAAGATTAGTTTTCTTAACTAAAAGGATTACTTAGACTCTATGAGTAGGAGTTGGGTAGTTTAAACATATTGGTTAGGATGGATTAGGGAGAGTTTTGCTTTGAAAAAGAAAAATAGAAATCCTCATGCCTAGGAAACTTAGAAGTTGTGACTGGCACTAGAGTAGAAACCTCTCCTGAAAGACAACTTTTTAGAAAACGATCTTGAGAAGCATGTTTACTTGATTTCATATTCTTGATCTCTAACATTTTGATTCGAAATTACATTTGATCTCTAACATTCTGATTTGCTATTGTTTGAGGACAAGCAAAGAGTTAAGTTTGGGGGTATGATAAGTGCCAAAAATATACCTATTTTGCCCCTT
The DNA here is from genome assembly GCA_017139565.1 of Luffa aegyptiaca. Lineage (NCBI taxonomy): Eukaryota > Viridiplantae > Streptophyta > Magnoliopsida > Cucurbitales > Cucurbitaceae > Luffa > Luffa aegyptiaca. The sequence continues at coordinate 27,368,860 of CM029399.1, read as the reverse complement.
ATTCTTAGCTTATTTCTTGTGAAACTTGTATGTTTTTTGTCAAAATTACTATTCCCGAGCCTAAAAAGTGTAAAAGTTGGTAACTTAGGTCTTTGAGAGTCATGTGTGTCAAATTATACATATTTGTGCTTAAAAGAACTCATTTTGGTATGAATTTGACTTAGTTTTGGTGTTTTGCAGAAAACAAAGAAATGCTGTTGAAATGCTACCGCATTTCTGCCAAGGCAAAATGTTGTGCAAATGCAACCGCATTTCTACCAAGGCAAAATAAAATGTGACCGCATTTCTGGACAGAAACAGAAAAGTCCGAGTCCGTCGCGAGTCGTTTTAAACGAGCTTTTCACGCAACTAACTAGCTGTTTTGACTCCGAAACTGACTGGGCTACCTACCAACACCATTTTCGTGACTCCTCAACCACTTTCCACACTATAAAAGGCCTCGATTCGAAGGGAAATTCAAGGAGAACTCATTTGGAAGAAAAGGGTGGTGACAGAACCCCGGCTCGACGCCTATGAGTAGGGATGCCCGAGGTCCTTCTTAGATGACTAAATTCTAACCTGAGTTAGACATCAAACCTTGTGGTTTGTAGAGAGTTTCACCCATTCCCACTTGTAAAAGCGAGAGAGTGGAGTGTCTTAGCGAACTCTAGAAGGATTGAGTAAATAGAAAAGCCCATAATATTTAGCTATCTCCTTTATTTCCAGCTCTTGAATCTTTTCATTATTCTATATTATTTACATTCTTATTTCAATGGAAATGTATTCATTTTCTTTTTATCCCACCATGAGTAGCTAAATCCCGTTGAGGGGTTCAATGTGGTGAATTTCCTTATGGTTTAATGGCTTGAAAGTGCTTTGTTTGCTTAACTTGTGTTCAATGCATGTCATTCTTTATTGATTATCACTCTAATCTTGTTGAGTTTAACTTGATCACTTTGACTTTTCATGCTATGTGAGTTTGATCTCGAAAGGGACAAACGATATCGATTCTCATATAGGTGATATAGGAGAAAAAGCTCGAAAGAGATTGTTCAGCGGTATAAGGCAAGCTGCCTAAGGAACCCTATATCGACTATAGGGTTATAGGTTGCATTCGTGAATTATCTATGTCGGAGTCGAGTCACAGAAATGTGCATAACGGTACTCGCTTAGCCTTCTAACGGTTCTTGGGAGCAAGGGCCAAATATGATTTAAATATGACCGAATGCATTGAATACGCTTAAATTAGATATTGCATGATTATGGGCCGAACTTTTAGTTTCAAACTCTCCAAAACTTTAACGGAGCAAAGTTTGGACCATGTATCATCCAAACCACCTGAAGACCTCTCATTGGGCAAAACTTTGTGTTCAAAACTCTCCAAAACTTAAACGGAGCAAAGTTTGGACCATGTGTCGTCCAACCCACCTAAAGACCTCTCATTGGGACGAATTTTGAGTTCCAAACTCTCCAACACTCAAACGGAGCAAAGTTTGTACCATGTGTCATCCAAACCACCTGAAGACCTCTCATTGGGTCGAACTTTGAGTTCCAAACTCTCCAAAACTCAAACGGAGCAAAGTTTGGACCAAGTGTCAACCAAACCACCTGAAGACCCCTGATTCGAACGAACTTTGTGTTCAAAACTCTCCAAAACTCAAACGGAGCAAAGTTTGGACCATGTGTCATCCAAACCACCTGAAGACCTCTTATTGGGCCGAACTTCGAGTTCCAAACTCTCCAAAATTCCAACGGAGCAAAGTTTGGACCATGTGTTGTCCAAACCACCTGAAGACCTCTCATTGGGCCGAACTTTTTGTTCCAAACCCTCCAAAACTCAAACAAGGAAAAGTTTGGATCATGTGTCGTCCAAACCACCTAAAGACCACTCATTGCGACGAACTTTGTGTTCCAAACACTCCAAACTAAAACGGAGAAAATTTTGGACCATGTGTCATCTAAACCACCTGAAGACCTCTCATTGGGCCGAACTTTGAGTTCAAAACTCTCCCAAACGAAAACGGAGCAAAGTTTGGACCAAGTGTCGACCAAACCACCTGAAGACCTTGATTCGACCGAACCTTGTGTTCCAAACTCTCCAAAACTCAAATTGTGCAAAGTTTTGACCATGTGTCATCCAAACCAACTGAAGACCTCTCATTCGGCCGAACTTTGTGTTTTTAACTCTCCAAAACTCACAAAGAAAAGTTTGGACCATGTGTCGTTCAAACCAACTGAAGACCTCTCATTCGGCCGAACACAACTTTGTGTTCCAAACTCTCCAAAACTCAAACGGAGAAAAGTTTGGACCATGTGTCGTCGAAACCACCTAAAGACCTCTCACTCGGTCGAACTTTGTGTTCCAAACTCTCCAAAACTCAAACGGAGCGAAGTTTCGACCATGTGTTGTTCAAACCAATTGAAGACCTCTCATTGGGCCGAACTTTGTGTTCCAAACTCGCCAAAACTCAAATAGAGCAAAGTTTGGACCATCTGTCGTCCAAACCTCCTAAAGTCCTCTCATTGGGACGAACTTTGTGTTCCAAACTCTCCAAAACTCAAACGGAGCAAAGTTTGGACCATGTGTCATCCAACCACCTAATGACCTCTCTTTCGGTCGAGCCTTGTGTTCCAAACTCTCCAAAACTCAAACGTAGCAAAGTTTGGACCATGTGTCGTCCAAACACCCTTAGGAACCTCTTATTGGGACGAACTTTGTGTTCCAAAATCTCCAAAATTAAAACGGAGCGACGTTTGGACCATGTGTCATCAAAATCACCTAAGGACCTCTCATTCGATCGAACTTTGTGTTCCAAACTCTCCAAAACTCAAACGGGGCAAAGTTTGGAGCAAGTGCTGACCAAACCACCTGGAGACCTCTGATTCGACCAAACCTTGTGTTCCAAACTATCCAAAACTCAAACGGAGCATAGTTTGAACCATGTGTCGACCAAATACCCTTAGGAACCTTTTATTGGGACGAACTTTGTATTCCAAACTCTCCAAAACTAAAACGGAGCGACGTTTGGACCATGTGTCATCCAAATCACCTGAAGACCTCTCATTCGATCGAACTTTGTGTTCCAAACTCTCCAAAATGCAAACAAAGCAAAGTTTGGACCGTGTTTCATCCAAACCACCGAAAGACCTCTTAGTGGGCCGAACTTTGTGTTCGACACTATCCAAAACTCAAATGGAGTAAAGTTTGGACCATGTGTCGTCCAAACCAGTTGAAGACCTCTCATTGGGACAAACTTTGTGTTCCAAACTCTCCAAAACTCAAAAGGAGAAAAATTTGGACCAAGTGCTAACCAAACCACCTAGAGACCTCTCATTTGGCGGAACACAACTTTGTGTTCCAAACTCTCCAAAACTGAAACGGAGCAAAGTTGCTACCATGTGTCGTCCAAACCACCTGAAAACCTCTCATTCGGCCGAACTTTGTTTTCCAAATACTCCAAAACTCAAACGGAGAGAAGTTTGGACCATGTGTTCAAACCAATTGAAGACCACTCATTGAGCCGAACTTTGTGTTCGAAACTCTCCAAAACTCAAATAGAGCAAAGTTTGGACCATCTGTCGTCCAAACCTCCTAAAGACCTCTCATTGGGACGAACTTTCTGTTCCAAACTCTCATAAACTAAAACGGAGCAAAGTTTGGACCATGTGTTGTCCGAACCACCTGAAGACCTCTTATTGGGCCGAACTTTGTGTTCCAAACCCTCCAAAACTCAAACAACGAAAAGTTTGGACCATGTGTCGTCCAAACCACCTAAAGACCTCTCATTGGGACGAACTTTGTGTTCCAAACACTCCAAACTAAAACGGAGAAAAGTTTGGACCATGTGTCATCCAAACCACCTGAAGACCTCTCATTGTGTCGAACTTTGAGTTCAAAACTCTCCAAAACAAACGGAGCAAAGTTTGGACCAAGTGTCGACCAAACCACCTAAAGACCTTTGATTCGACCGAACCTTTTGTTCCAAACTTTCCAAAACTCAAACGGGGCAAAGTTTTGGCCATGTGTCATCCAAACCAACTGAAGACCTCTCATTCAGCCGAACTTTGTGTTTTTCACTCTCCAAAACTCAATGAGAGCAAAGATTGGACCATGTGTCGTTCAAACCACCTGAAGACCTCTCATTCGGACGAACACAACTTTGTGTTCCAAACTCTCCAAAACTCAAACGGAGAAAAGTTTGGACCATGTGTCTTCGAAACCACCTGAAGAAATCTCATTCGGTCGAACTCTGTGTTCCAAACTCTCCAAAACTCAAACGGAGCGAAGTTTGGACCATGTGTTGTTCAAACCAATTGAAGACCTCTCATTGGGCCGAACTTTGTGTTCCAAACTCACCAAAACTCAAATAGAGCAAAGTTTCGACCATCTGTCGTCCAAACCTCCTAAAGACCTCTCATTGTGACGAACTTTGTATTCCAAACTCTCCAAAACTCACGATAGCATCATTGTCACGGAGTACACTCCCATCGTATTTGTCGTAGTGGGGCTCGCCCAGACCTATCATTTGGCCGAACTTTGTGTTCCAAACTCTCCAAAACCCAAACGAAGCAAAGTTTGGACCATGTGTTATCCAAACCACATGAAGACCACTCATTGGGCCGAACTTTTTGTTCCAAACTCTCCAAAACTCAAACGGAGCAAAGTTTGAACCATGTGTCGTCAAAACTACCTGAAGACCTCTCATTGGGTCGAACTTTGTCTTCCAAACTGTCCAAAACTCAAACGGAGCAATGTTTGGACCATGTGTCATCCAAACCACCTGAAGACCTCTCATTGGGTCGAACTTGGAGTTCTAAACTCTCCAAAACTCAAACGGAGCAAATTTTTTACCATGTGTCGTCCAAACCACTTGAAGACCTCTCATTGGGCCGAACTTTGGGTTCCAAACTCTCAAAAACTCAAACATAGCAAAGTTAGGACCACGTGTCGTCCAAACCACATGAAGACCTTTCATTTTTGCGAACGTTGTGTTCCAAACGATCCAAAACTAAAACAGAGCGAAGTTTGGACCATGTGTCATCAAAACCACCTGACGACCTCTCATTCGATCGAACTTTGTGTTCCAAACTCTCCAAAACTCAAACAGAGCAAAGTTTGGACCAGGTGTCGTCCAAACACCGTGAAGACCTCTCAATGGGCCAAACTCTGTGTTCCAAACTCTCCAAAACTCAAACGGAGCAAAGTTTGAACCATGTGTCATCCAAATCACCTAAAGACCTCTCATTGGGAGGAACTTTGTGTTCCAAAGTCTCCAAAACTCAAATAGATCAAAGTTTGGACCATGTGTCCTCCAAACCACCTGAAGACCTCTCATTGGGCCGAACTTTTAATTTCAAACTCTCCAAAACTCAAACGGAGCAAAGATTGGACCATGTATCGTCCAAACCACCTGAAGACCTCTCATTGGGCCGAACTTTGTGTTCCAAACTCTCCAAAACTCAAACGGAGGGAAGTTTAGACCATGTGTCGTTTAAACCAATTGAAGACCTCTCATTGGGTCATACTTTGTGTTCCAAACTCTCGAAAACTCAAATAGAGCAAGGTTTGGACCATCTTTCATCAAAACCTCCTAAAGACCTCTCATTGGGACGAACTTTGTGTTCCAAATTCTCCAAAACTCAAACGGAGCAAAGTTTGGACCATGTGTCGTCTAAACCACCTAAAGACCTCTCATTGGAACGAACTTTGTGTTCCAAACTCTCCAAAACTCAAATGGAGCAAAGTTTGGACCATGTGTCAAACAAACCATTTGAAGACCTCTCATTGGGCCGAACTTTGAGTTCCAAACTCTCCAAAACTCAAACGGAGCAAAGTTTGGACCATGTTTCGTCCAAACAACCTGAAGACCTCACATTGGGTCGAACTTTGTGTTCCAAACCCTCCAAAACTGAAACAGAGCAAAGTTTGGATCAGGTGTCGTCCAAACCACCTGAAGACCTCTCATTGTGATGAACTTTGTGTTCCAACTCTCAATAACTCAAACGGAGCGAAGTTTGGACCATGTGTCATCCAATCCACTTGAAGACCTCTCATTGGGTCGAACTTTGAGTTCCAAACTCTTCAAAACTAAAACGGAGCAAAGTTTGGGTCAAGTGTCGACCAAACCACCTGAAGACCTCTGATTCGGCCGAACTTTTAGTTCCAAAGTCTCCAATGTTGGGTTTTATGCCCTAAAACTCGTAGATAGTGAATGTAACCGTTGACCGAATATTAATGAAATAATATTGATCTATTTTCCATTAAGTATTATGAATTATTTTATTATTTGTCTTTGCCTAGAATAACCCTAATCCAATAAACTAGACATCCTAGGTTGTAATATGATGTCTTGAACTATATGTTGCGACATATGGGGATCACTGTTCAAGAAACAGCCTAAAGGGTCGTTGACGGAAGAGATTGTCGCGGTCTCTTGTCAAATAAATTTATAATCCACGATTCCTAAAGCTAACTTGTAGCAGTAGTGGTCAAGGTCGATCACAGGGAACAATCGATTTATTTCTATTTTCATTTGTGTCTTTGAGGTAACCAAAAAGGGGGGTTTATTGATAAAAGATTAAGACATAAAGTAAAGGCAAGAAAATAAATAAGAAAAATTAAATGCAAGGAAAGTAAAGGTGGGGTTAGTTGATCTTACCATGAGGATCATTGTAATCGGGGTTGAACTCGGTGTTAAGTTTGATTAATTTCATTCATCGATTATCAATTGATATTTAATTAACTATCTAAGTCTTTTGTACTCCGGCAACAAACCGAGAGCCATGATCCAACTATCACAAACATGTAAACGCTAAGTTTGATTCTAATTTAAATTAATTAATTATCCAATTAACTAATCTAAACCGCATTGGGATCTAGCCGAATTAATTCACATGCAACAGGCAACAAACCACAATTACAATTGATTAAATCATTTAGTTCTAGGGACGCATGCATATAATCATAACGTTAGCCTATTTGCTACTTAGGATTAGCAAGTAAATTTAGACAGGGCGCGGTCAAGGTTGTCAATCTTTCCTACCACAATCTAAACTTGTATGCAAAGAACTAAAATCACAAAGACAATTAACTAAGTAATTAAGAATGGAAATCTCATAAAATTGAATCAAACTTACAAACCGAGGTCCCGATTACAACGATCCGAGCTTAGTTGGCCATAGACAAGCACCTCCAAGCTCGAGGCTAGATCAACCGACCCTTAGACTAAGAAAGCTTAAAAGAACTCTTGAAACTAGAGAGAAAAGTGGCTACAAAATTGTAGTGAGGGATGATTTGAGGGATGATTCTAAACCTACACCAAAGGCCTCTATTTATAGAGTTTTTTGGCCTTCAATTCGTGGTAGAATGGTGCTGAATTGGGTTTTCAAAGAAGGAAAATTTCCAACCAAAATAGGAAAAAATTAATTCTGGAAAACTGCCTAGCGTCGCGACGCTGTGCGGCAAGCGTCTCGACGCTGTCCCTTCAATTTTGGAAAATATTTCTCGGATTTCCCTAGTGTCGCGACGCTGTGCGGCAAGCGTCTCGACTCTGATGACGAGCGTCTCGACGCTGTTGAGGCTCCAGGGGCATAATGGTCATTTTACGCTCTGGTTTCGCTCGTTTAAGCCCCGAATTGCTTCCAAAGCTCCGGTGAGGACCTATAGACATATTATACTCATTTTAAAGCATTTTTCGCAAGGAATTCAACTAAGATAAGCAAATTGGGAGATTCTAAGTGTATAATAAATTGGACTTATCAGTCGTATAGGGATAAGACTTAGTGTCTTATCCTGGTGACACTATGGATACGACCCACTTTGTATTTGATACAAACGTTATGATCCAACACGTTCGTGTAGGAGACATGCATAAGACCGAACCGTGAAATAGTAACCACTAGTTATAACACCGTTAACTAGCTAGGTTTCTATTTCACTAGGACGACCTAGACAACTTAGTCTTAATCTTGAGTTGATTATCGACTCCTGCTCATGAGGGATTGTCCTTTGATTTGTATGGGTGAGAGTGGCCAATACGCCGACTCAATAAGCTTACCATTTTGGGGACAAGACCGAGTGGGGAGCTGGGAACATAATCATGCAAGATGGAATTCACTCCTTCCCGACTTTAGGGAAGCATATAAGTGTTCCCTTAAGTGGTCACTCCGAATCTTGAACAAAGGGCCCTACCCTCTCAATGGCACGAGAGGGTTTTCTGTTTGATAGTTGGACCACAAACAGGTTGTTCATTAGAGGAGAACTGGTACTTAAGGAAATAAAAGTAACCCAGGGGTAAAACGGTAATTTGACCCAGTTGGTGTTACAGACAATCGTGAAGGACTAACTAGTCGTTATTGGTCTATATCTGTGGACACAGAAAATATGTCTGCAATGAGAAGAGTGCAACTGTAAGTCTATAGTGGAATGTACACACAGTTAACGAATATTGATTAACTTTGTTAATGAGTTTGACCAATTAATCTCACATCGTTGGAGCTTCTGATCTTCAGGTCCATTAGGTCCCACTGGTAGCTCATAAAGTAATTTGAGGCAACTAAGTAATAAATTTAAATTGAAAGTGTTCAATTTACTAAGGGAAACAATATAATATATATTGATATATTATTATCAGAGAAATAAATATTTGAAGAAATTTCAAATATAAATGTGAATTTGATTCATATTAAATTTATAGGAATTTGAAAGAGTTCAAATATGAATTAATTAATTTAAGGCCTAAAATTAATTTGGGCAATTAATTAATTCAAGGCCGAAAATTAAATATGTGATATTTAATTGGTGACTACTTAATTAAAGAGTTAATTAATTGAAAATTAATCAATTATGGAAATAATTAATCACTTATGGAAGTGATTAATCATTTATCGAAATGATCTAACCACTTATGGAAGTAATTAGTCATTTGTGGAAAAGATTAATCAATTATGGAATTGATTGATCATGGATTGATTAAATAAGGAATAGATTAAACCATTTATGGAAATAATTGATTTAATGTGAATATTTTATAAATAGAACACTAAACCTAATGGTTTGGTAGCCCTCTTGCTATTAGACTGACAAGACAATACCCTAGAATTCTCTCTAGCCTCCCTCTTAAAAAAAGACTCCCACAAGTCTTTTGCCTCTTAGACTTAGAGACATACTCATGTAACCTCTGTGGTTATTATGTCTTTGAAGAAGAAAATTCCAGCGAAGAAATCAAAAGGGGGCTGCTGCGTTTTTGTTCGTTGAAGGGTCGTTGGCGAAGAACGGTCAAGTCTACACCAAAGGTTTGAAACAGTTCTTTCCCGTTTCTTTCAAAAAGCATGAAAATAAAAGTAGTTCTATTTTCTAGTTGTTTTCAGCATGTTTAGCGTTTTACAGCAGCTTTAAAGTATGTTTAAATTCTTTTTTTTTCCTTTTCGTAACGGTATTTTGATATTAATTAATATACGGCGAAAGGTCCTATTGAAGCGCTTCCGTTGCGCCGGGGCTTTCATCCCCTACATCCAAAACACAAACGGAGGAAAGTTTGGACTATGTGTCATCCAAACCACCTGAAGACCTCTCATTCGGTCGAACTTTGTGTTCCACACTCTCCAAAACTCAAACGGAACAAAGTATGGACCATGTGTTGGACTAACCACCTGAAGACCTCTCATTAGGCCGAACTTTAGTTTCCAAACTCTCCAAAACTCAAACAGAGTAAAGTTTGGACCATATGTCGTCCAAACCACCTGAAGACCTCTCATTGGGACGAACTTTGTGTTCCAAACTCTCAAAAACTCAAACAGAGCAAAATTTGGACCATGTGTCGTCCAAACCAGTTGAAGACCTCTCATTGGGACGAACTTTCTGTTCCAAACTCTCCAAAACTCAAAAGGAGGCAAATTTGGAACATGTGTCATCCAAACCACCTGAAGACCTCTCATTATACTGAACTTTCAATTCCAAACTCTCCAAAACTCAAACGGAGCATAGTTTGGACCAAGTTTCGACCAAACCACCTGAAGACCTCTCATTCGGCTAAACTTTGTGTTCCAAACTCTCCAAAACTCAAATGGACAAAAGTTTGTACCATGTGTCGTCCAAACCCCCTAAAGACCTGTCATTGGGCCGAACTTTGTGTTCCAAACTATCCAAAACTCAAACATAGCGAAGTTTGGACCATGTGTCATCCAAAAAAATTGAAGACCTCTCATACGATCGAACTTTATCTTCCAAACTCTCCAAGACTCAAACTGAGCAAAGGTTGGACCATGTGTCGTCCAAACACCCTCAAGACCTCTCAGTGGGCAGAACTTTGTGTTCCAAACTCTCCAAAACTCAAATGGAGCAAAGTTTGGACCATGTGTCGTCCAAACCACCTGAAGACCTCTCATTGGGACGAACTTTGTGTTCCAAAGTTTCCAAAACTCTAACAGAGCAAAGTTTGGACCATGTGCCCTCCAAACCACCTGAGGACCTCTCATTGTGCCGAACTTTTAATTTCAAACTCTCCAAAACTCAAACGGAGCAATTTTTGGACCATGTATCGTCCAAACCACTTGAAGACCTCTCATTGGGCCAAACTTTGTGTTCCAAACTCCCCAAAATACAAACGGAGCAAAGTTTGGACCATGTGTCGTCCAAACCACCTGAAGACCTCTCGTTGGGACAAACTTTGTGTTCCAAACTCTCCAAAACTCAAACGAAGCAATGTTTCGACCATGTGTCATACAAACCAATTGAAGACCTCTCAATTGGCCGAACTTTGAGTTCCAAACTCTCAAAAACTCAAATGGAGCAAAGTTTGGACCATGTTTCGTCAAAACAACCTGAAGACCTCTCATTGGGTGGAACTTTGTGTTCCAAACCCTCCAAAACTGAAACAGAGAAAAGTTTGGACTATGTGTCGTCCAAACAACCTGAAGACCTCTCATTGGGACGAACTTTGTGTTCCAACTCTCAAAAACTCAAACAGAGCGAAGTTTGGACCATGTGTCATCCAACCCACCTGAAGACCTCTCATTTGGTCGAACTTTGAGTTCCAAACTCTCCAAAACTCAAACAGAGCAAAGTTTGGGCCAAGTGTCGACCAAACCACGTGAAGACCTCTGATTCAGCTGAACTTTGTGTTCCAAACTCTCCAAAACTCAAACGGAGCAAATTTTTGACAATGTGTCATCCAAACCACCTGAAGACCTCTCATTCGGCCGAACTTTGTGTTCCAAACTCTCCAAAACTCAAACGGAACAAACTTTGGACCATGTATCATCCAAACAAGCTGAAGACCGCTCATTAGGATGAATGTTGTGTTCCAAACTCTCCCAAACTCAAATGGAGCAAAGTTTGGACCATGTGTCATCCAAACCACCTGAAGACCTCTGATTCGGCCGAACTTTGTGTTCCAAACTCTCCAAAACTCAAACAGAGCAAAGTTTGGACCATGTGTCATCCAAACCACCTGAAGACCTCTCATTCGGCCAAACTTTGTGTTCCAAACTTTCCAAAAGTCAAACGGAGCAAAGCTTGGACCATGTGTCGTCAAAGCCACTTGAGAACCTCTCATTGGGACGAACTTTGTGTTCCATCTCTCCAAAACTCAAAGGAACAAAGTTTGAACCATGTGTCATCCAAACAAGCTGAAGACCCTTCATTGGGCCGAACTTTAAGTTACAAACTCTCCAAAACTCAAATGGAGCAAAGTTTGTACAATGTGTTATCCAAACCACCTAAAGACCTCTCATTGGGTCGAACTTTGAGTTCCAAACTCTCCAAAACTAAAACGGTGAAGAGTTTAGACCAAGTGTCGACCAAACCACCTGAAGGCCTTCAATTAGGTTGAACTTTGTGTTCCAAACTCTCCAAAACTCAAACGGAGCAAAGCTTGGACCATGTGTCATCCAAACCACCTGAAGACCTCTCATTCGGCCGAACTTTGTGTTCCAAACTCAACAAAACTCAAACGGAGCAAAGTTTGGACCATGTGTCATCCAAACCAGCTAAAGACGTCTCATTGGGCCGAACTTTTAATTTCAAACTCCCCAAAACTCAAACGGGGCAAAGTTTTGACCATGTGTCATCCAAATCGCCTGAAGACCTCTCATTCGGCCAAACTTTATGTTCCAAACTCTCCAAAACTCAAACGGAGCAAAGTTTGGACCATATGTTATCCAAACCACCTAAAGACCTCTCATTCGACCGAACTTTGTGTTCCAAACTCTCCAAAACCCAAATAGAGCAAAGTTTGGACCATGTGTTGTCCACACCACCTGAAGACCTGTAAACCCGAGACTTTCCTTGGAACATTTTCTCTTGTCATCTATTGTGGTTTCATGGTTGGATTAAAATTGGTTGGAAGTTATTAATTTAAGAATAAAAGGAAAGAAAAGAAATAACCAAAGGAAATGAAAAAAAAAAAGAAAATAAAAAGAGAAAACAAATCAGCAAAAGTGAAACAAAAAAAAAAAGAAAGGAAATGGGAAATGACAGCAAAGAAACCCACCACCGCTTCACCCTTTTTCAGTCCATTTTCCCATCATTTTCCATCCAAATTTTCAGAGCACTTGAGGGAGAGAGTGAAGAAAGAAGAAGAAGAAGATTTTTGTGGTTTTGAGGTTGAAGAAGATAGGAAAAGCTCATGCAAAGCCAGCCATAGCAGAATCTAAGTTCAACCTGTCAACCTCTGGTTTTTTATTCGGTTTGAGCTACACAGAAAGAAATAAGAGGTGAGGTTTGCTTTTCTTGAAAGTTAGTTCATTTTCTAACAAATTTCATGAAGGAAGCTTGAGCTAAATCGTATGAGAAGTTAATGGTTTTTGGAATGGAAAACAGAGCACAGGATTTTCGAGCAAAGCAGGAGGATCTCTGGTTTCCTCTGGTGTTTCGAGCATTCTGGGTTGTACAAGTTGAATCAGAAGCTCTATTTGGTATGGTTGGAAAGCTTATTCAATTTCCTACAACTTTCATGAAGAATTCGTGAGCCAAAAATGACTTGAAGTAGGTTTAATTTCAGGCGAAAGATAAAGGGTAGCAGAGAACCTCGAATCTGTGTTGTCTGTGTTCGGGGCGTTTCTGGACAAATGGGTTGAGAATCTCGTTTTCATTTCTTCAGGTAAGTTGTAGAGTGTTCGAAAATGAAGAGTTTGATGTGTATTACATTAATTTTGGTTAAGTATTGAGGAAGTCATGAGTGTTGGAAGTTGTGGTGTAGAATCTGGAAAATCTGGAAAGTAGAATGTGAATGTGATTCTTAATCCAATTGTTTAGAAATTCATGAGCATGGAAAGACAAAGCTATCTATGGTTCTAATGCTCGGTTTTGGTTATTTGACAGGCCAAGAGGAAATAGGTCGAGTCTACAGACCAGGAAACTAGCTAAGACTGTGAGTGACAAAATGAATTTCGAAAATTGTTTCCAACGGTTGTTCATGTTTAGATGTTTTACATGCTTTCCTATGAATGATTCATGATTTCTATTAACGGTTTCAAGCATGAGTCTTGAGCTTAGATTTTCTAATGAGGTTTATATACAAGCACGTGGCTAATGACTTTATGAAAAGTAGTTGAAACGACATCTTTTAAAGTAAAGTATGTGTTAGCAAGTATTGTTTAATCATTTAAAGTTTTTCACGAGCAAGCCGAGTAAGCTTGAGTTTTACGAAAGATAACGATAAGAAGGCATGTTTTAATGTTTTCATGTGATTTTCTGAGATTTCTATTGACTACATGACTCAGATATTGAGCCCGAGGCTATATGGTATCGTGTGCACACAGGTTATATTCTGTTGTTGACGTTGAGTGTACTCCGTGACAACGATGCTGTCGTGAGTGCTGGGCGGGCCCCACTACGACAAAGACGATGGGAGTGCTGGGCGGGCCCCACTACATCGTAGGACTAGTAAACGTTGGTTGTACTGGGCGTGCCCTACACAACGTAGATCGGTCATGTTAGTTAATACGTTTGATGTACTTGATATGCCTTGCTAGATTTTTAATGACGAACTTACGAGATATTTTAGAAAGCCTTTATCATTACACGTTTATGTTAAACGCTTTGATTGAGCATATTTATACGTTTAAAGGTTTATCACGTGTTTTGACGTTCGGATTTAGAGTTTTAAAGTTAGTCACTCACTGGGCTTCGTAGCTCATTCTTTCAAAATGTTTTTCCACTTTTCAGGTAGAGATCGAGCTCCCGGTGTCTGATACACTGCCAACGTCTGCTGAAAGTTCCAGAACAAGCTCCAGTACGTGGGTGGAGTTGTATATTGAGTCTGTTCATATTGTAAATGTTTTGTAAGGATTGGATAATATAGTCTTAGAGGTCGTGGTTGTATAAACCCTAGTTATATATGTTTTTGGTTGTGATATCTATATCAGGTTATTATTCGAACCAAGTTATGTCAGGGCGGCACCTCGTGTTTGTTAAAAGTGTTTTCAGGGATTCCGCTGTGTTGTGTTTCATGTAGAATGTTTCATATCTGGGATTAGTATGTTTATCAGGTTCAAAGTTCCAGGAGGGTCAACGGGTATCGTTAGAGGAGGACGATGTTCGTTGGCTTCACGCCATCTTTCGGACTAAGCTAGCAGGTGGTCCGGGAGGGGGTGTGACAACTTGGTATCAGAGCAGTTAGCTCTATGGGAAATGAGACATGGTAGTTAGTGCTAAGAAAAATCCAGGAAGTAAATAGTTAGACGTTGGGTCAGTTCAGATAAAACTAGCAGAGTATGGTCCAAGTATTGTTGAGAGTGAGTCCAGTCAGGACTAGGATGTGGGTATAAGTTAAGTATCATGCATCTGAGTTAAGTATCTATAGCATGTCTGATGTGTTCATATGTTATAGGAGTCATGCCACCACGTACCAGCAGACGACGCAAGCAGAATCAGGACGGGACGTAGGATCCTACCCAAAGTCAATCTGAAAGGGGATCCAGTACCCCGAGAGGTCAGAATGAGGCAGGGAGTGAGCGATTTGCTAGATCTGCACAGGAGATCGGTAGGCCAGAGAGAGCAGGGCCTAGTGATCCGGAAAAGATGTATGGGATTAAACGGTTGAAGAAATTAGGAGCCACGGTGTTTGAGGGTTCCACAGATCCAGCTGACGCCGAGGTCTGGTTGAATATGCTGGAGAAATGCTTCGACGTGATGAGTCTTCCTGAGGAGCGAATAGTCAGATTAGCTACATTCCTTTTGCAGAAGGAGGCGGAGGGATGGTGGAAGTCCATTATAGCCAGGCGCAGTGATGCACGTACGTTTGACTGGCAGACATTCAGAGGCATATTCGAGGAAAAGTACTATCCCACCACATATTGTGAGGCAAAGAGAGATGAGTTTCTGGAACTGAAACAACGGTCACTTTCGGTGCCCGAGTACGAGAGGAAGTATACCGAGCTTTCACGGTATGCCGATGTGATTGTGGCATCTGAGAGTGACAGGTGTCGCAGGTTTGAGAGAGGGTTGCGTTTTGAGATACGTACCCCAGTTACCTCTATTGCCAAGTGGACGGATTTTTCCCAGCTAGTAGAGACTGCTTTACGTGTGGAGCAGAGTATTATAGAGGAAAAGTCGGCAGTGGAGCCTAGTCGTGGAGCTCCAACAACTAGTGGTTTCCGAGGTCTTGAGCAGCGGAGGTTCACACCTGGAGTGAATGCTTCAGGGCGTCAAGACTTCAAGCGCCGATCTGGTGGCCAGTTGTCGAGGCAGATGAGTTCAGGTAGTGCTTATCAGAGGTAGAGTCAGAGAGCCCCCAGTCAGTTTGCGAGTTCAGTAGCAAGACCGCGGACGGGTCAGGAGTCCGTTGCTAGTGAATTCAGGAGAACCCCATGTGTAAGTTGTGGCAAGAATCATCGGGGTCAGTGTCTTGTTGGCGCCGGTGTGTGTTACCAGTGTGGACAACCAGGGCATTTCAAGAGGGATTGTCCACAGCTGAGAGCAGCAGTTCTGAGGGACCAGGGAGTTGAGTCCCATACAGTTGAGCAGCCGAGAATCTCAGCAGCCGCAGGAGAGGGAACCAGTGGTGCAAGGCAAAAGGGAGTTGTGGGGAGACCTAGGCAGCAGGGAAAAGTCTACGCCATGACTCAACAGGAAGCAGAGGATGCACCAGACGTGATTACTGGTACGATTTTGATTTGTAATGTACCTGCACGTGTTTTATTAGATCCAGGCGCTACGCATTCCTTTGTTTCTAGTATGTTCTTAACTAAGCTGAATAGGATGCTAGAGCCTTTATCTGAGGAGTTAGTCATATGCACTCCAGTTGGTGACGTTTTATTAGTCAATGAAGTGTTGCGTGATTGTGATGTTGTAGTAGAAGGTCTCTGTATGTTAGTGGATCTTCTTCCCCTAGAGTTGCAGGTGTTGGATGTGATTTTGGGAATGGATTTCCTATTCACTCACTATGCTTCTATGGATTGCCATAGGAAAGAAGTGACTTTTAGGAAACCAGGTTTGACTGAAGTAGTTTTCAGAGGTAAGAGGAAGATTATTCCTACGAGTTTGATTTCAGCTCTGAAAGCTGAGAAGTTGTTGAGGAAGGGTTGCACAGCGTTTCTTGCACACGTAGTAGAGGTGCAAGAAGAAAAGCTGAAACCATAAGATGTTCCTGTGGTGAACGAATTTCTTGATGTTTTTCCAGCTGATTTATCGGGTTTGCCACCTGATAGAGAGGTGGAGTTCACTATTGAATTGATACCAGGAACAGCACCTATTTCACAAGCACTATACAGAATGGCTCCGAGCGAGCTTAAGGAGCTGAAGGTGCAGTTGCAAGAACTAGTTGACAAGGGATACATCAGGCCTAGTGTATCACCTTGGGGAGCTCCAGTGTTATTCGTGAAGAAGAAAGATGGTACCCTGAGATTATGCATTGATTACAGTCAGTTAAACAAAGTCACGATACGTAACAAGTATCCTCTACCACGCATCGATGACTTGTTTGACCAGTTAAGGGGAGCAGCAGTGTTCTCTAAGATTGATTTGAGGTCAGGATATCACCAGTTAAATGTTAGGGAATCAGATATTCCCAAGACAGCATTCAGGACGAGGTATGGGCACTATGAGTTTTTAGTGATGCCATTCGATTTAACGAATGCTCCAACAGTTTTCATGGACCTCATGAGCAGGATCTTCCATCAGTATTTACATCAGTTTGTGATAGTGTTCATTGATGACATACTAGTTTACTCAATTGACAGGAAAGCCCATGAGGAACATCTAAGGATTGTTCTACAGACACTACGTGATAAACAGTTGTACGCTAAGTTTAGCAAATGTGAGTTCTGGTTGAATCAAGTGGTGTTCTTAGGGCATGTAGTTTCAGCGGACGGAGTTAGTGTTGATCCGCAGAAAGTGGAAGCTGTTGTCAACTGGGAGAGACCAGCTAGTGCAACAGAGGTACGTAGTTTCCTCGGCCTGGCCGGATACTACAGACGTTTTGTTGAGGATTTCTCACGATTAGCATTACCATTGACAGCTTTGACAAGGAAGAATGCTAAGTTTGAGTGGTCGGATAGATGCGAACAAAGTTTCCAGGAGTTGAAAAAGAGATTGGTGACAGCACCTATTCTGACACTTCCTGTAACAGGGAAGGAGTATGTGATCTATTGTGATGCTTCGAGGTAAGGATTAGGTTGTGTGCTTATGCAGGAAGGAAAGGTGATAGCTTATGCTTCAAGGCAGTTGAAGAAGCATGAGTGTAATTACCCTACCCATGATCTTGAGCTAGCAGCAGTTGTTCTAACACTGAAGATCTGGAGACATTATTTATTCGGTGAGAAGTGCCACATTTTCACAGATCATAAGAGTTTGAAGTACATCTTTGATCAGAAAGAGCTGAATCTGAGGCTGAGGCGATGGCTAGAATTGATCAAAGACTATGACTGTACCATATAATATCATCCAGGTAAGGCTAACGTGGTAGCAGATGCGTTAAGTAGGAAGTCGAGACTTCCGAAGAGTGCCTTGTGTGGTATTCGAGCAAGTTTGCTATGTGAGTTAAGAGGTTTCAAGGCGGTTATGACTGCAGAAAGCTCAGGGAGTCTTTTAGCTCAATTTCAGGTTAGGTTTTCTCTAGTAGCAGAGATTGTGAGAAGACAGCCAGAGGATAGTAACTTACAGAAGATGCTTGCAAAGTCCGAGCAAGGCCCAGAGGCAGAATTTGAGTTGAGAGCAGACGGAGCCATAGTTAAGCAGGGAAGACTTTGCGTTCCGAGTATTAGTGAGCTTAAGAGTGCTATACTAGAGGAAGCTCACAGTTCAGCTTACGCTATGCATCCAGGAAACACCAAGATGTATAGAACTCTGAAGAAAACTTATTGGTGGCCTGGTATGAAGCGGGAGATAGCCGAATATGTTGATAGATGTTTGATCTGCCAACAGGTTAAACCAGTGAGACAGAGGCCAGGAGGACTCCTTAATCCACTGCCAGTGCCAGAGTGGAAGTGGGAGCATATTACCATGGATTTTCTGTTTGGATTACCTCGTACTTCTAGTGGACATGATGGTATATGGGTAATAGTGGACAGACTCACCAAGACAGCACGGTTTATACCGATTAAAGCGACGTCTACACTAGATCAGCTAGCTAAGTTATACATCGACAAGATTGTGACTCAACATGGAGTTCCAGTGTCCATAGTTTCAGATAGGGATCCGAGGTTTACTTCTAAGTTTTGGCCTAGTGTGCAGAAAGCTATGGGAACAAAGTTGAAGTTCAGTACAACGTTCCATCCCCAGACAGATGGTCAGTCAGAGAGGACCATCCAGACCTTAGAGGACATGTTGAGAGCATGTGTCCTTCAGTTTAAGCGAAGTTGGGATACCCACTTATCACTTATGGAGTTCGCTTATAATAATAGCTACCAGTCTAGTATCGGCATGGAACCATTTGAGGCTTTGTATGGCAGACCATGCAGGACTCCTGTGTGCTGGAATGAAGTGGGAGAGCGAAAGCTAGTTGGTCCTGAATTGGTACAAGTTACGTCAGACAATATTAAGCTGATTAAGGAGAATCTGAAAGTAGCTCAGGATCGACAGAAGAGCTATGCAGATAAGCGACGAAGAGACTTAGGGTTCCAGGTTGGAGATCAGGTTTTCTTGAAGTTATCTCCGTGGAGAGGTGTTCTTCGCTTTGTGAGGAAAGGTAAGCTGAGTCCTAGATATATTGGTCCTTACCAGATAATAGAACGAGTTGGACCAGCAGCCTATAGACTTGAGTTACCAGCGGAACTCGCTCGAATACATGATGTTTTTCATGTGTCCAGGTTGAGGAAATATATTCCAGATCCATCCCATGTGTTGCAAGTGCAACCGATTGAGCTGAAAGAAGACTTGAGTTATAAGGAGGAAGCAGTTCAGATCCTCGACAGGAAGGAGCAAGTTTTGAGGAACAAAACGATCCCACTCGTGAAAGTTCTTTGGAGATATCACGGAGTTGAGGAGGCAACTTGGGAATCAGAAGATCAGATAAGGAGGAGCTACCCGACACTCTTCACCTAAGGACTTCTAAATTTCGAGGACGAAATTTCATAAGGGGGAGGTAAGTTGTAAACCCGAGACTTTCCTTGGAACATTTTCTCTTGTCATCTATTGTGGTTTCATGGTTGGATTAAAATTGGTTGGAAGTTATTAATTTAAGAATAAAAGGAAAGAAAAGAAATAACCAAAGGAAATGAAAAAAAAAAAAAAGAAAAGAAAAAGAGAAAACAAATCAGCCAAAGTGAAACAAAAAAAAAAGAAAGGAAATGGGAAATGACAGCAAAGAAACCCACCACCGCTTCACCCTTTTTCAGTCCATTTTCCAATCATTTTCCATCCAAATTTTCAGAGCACTTGAGGGAGAGAGTGAAGAAAGAAGAAGAAGAAGATTTTCGTGGTTTTCAGGTTGAAGAAGATAGGAAAAGCTCATGCAAAGCCAGCCATAGCAGAATCGGAGTTCAACCTGTCAACCTCTGGTTTTTTATTCGGTTTGAGCTACACAGAAGGAAATAAGAGGTGAGGTTTGCTTTTCTTGAAAGTTAGTTCCTTTCCTAACAAATTTCATGCAGGAAGCTTGAGCTAAATCGTATGAGAAGTTAATGGTTTTTGGAATGGAAAACAGAGCACATGATTATCGAGCAAAGCAGGAGGATCTCTGGTTTCCTCTGGTGTTTCGAGCACTCTGGGTTTTACAAGTTGAATCAGAAGCTCTATTTGGTATGGTGGGAAAGCTTATTCAATGTCCTACAACTTTCATGAAGAATTCGTGAGCCAAAAATGACTTGAAGTAGGTTTAATTTCAGGCGAAAGATAAAGGGTAGCAGAGAACCTCGAATCTGTGTTGTCTGTGTTCGGGGCGTTTCTGGACAAATTGGTTGAGAATCTCGTTTTCATTTCTTCAGGTAAGTTGTAGAGTGTTCGACAATGAAGAGTTTGATGTGTATTACATTAATTTTGGTTAAGTATTGAGGAAGTTATGAGTGTTGGAAGTTGTGGTGTAGAATCTGGAAAATCTGGAAAGTAGAATGTGAATGTGATTCTTAATCCAATTGTTTAGAAATTCATGAGCATGGAAAGACAAAGCTATCTATGGTTCTAATGCTCGGTTTTGGTTGTTTGACAGGCCAAGAGGAAATAGGTCGAGTCTACAGACCAAGAAACTAGCTAAGACTGTGAGTGACAAAATGAATTTCGAAAATTGTTTCCAACGGTTGTTCATGTTTAGATGTTTTACATGCTTTCCTATGAATGATTCATGATTTTATTAACAGTTTCAAGCATGAGTCTTGAGCTTAGATTTTCTAATGAAGTTTATATACGAGCACGTGGCTAATGACTTTATGAAAAGTAGTTGAAACGACATCTTTTAAAGTAAAGTATGTGTTAGCAAGTATTGTTTAATGATTTAAAGTTTTTCACGAGCAAGCCGAGTAAGCTTGAGTTTTACGAAAGATAACGATAAGCAAGCATGTTTTAATGTTTTCATGTGATTTTCTGAGATTTCTATTGACTACATGACTGAGATATTGAGCCCGAGGCTATATGGTACCGTGTGCACACAGGTTATATTTCGTTGTTGACGTTGAGTGTACTCCGTGACAACGATGCTGTCGTGAGTGCTGGGCGGGCCCCACTACATCGTAGGACTAGTAAACGTTGGTTGTACTGGGCGTGCCCTACACAACGTAGATCGGTCATGTTAGTTAAAACGTTTGATGTACTTGATATGCCTTGCTAGATTTTTAATGACGAACTTGCGAGATATTTTAGAAAGCCTTTATCATTACACGTTTATGTTAAACGCTTTGATTGAGCATATTTATACGTTTAAAGGTTTATCACGTGTTTTGACTTTCGGATTTAGAGTTTTAAAGTTAGTCACTCACTGGGCTTCGTAGCTCATTCTTTCAAAATGTTTTTCCACTTTTCAGGTAGAGATCGAGCTCCCGGTACCTGATACACTGCCAACGTCTGCTGAAAGTTCCAGAACAAGCTCCAGTACGTGGGTGGAGTTGTATATTGAGTCTGTTCATATTGTAAATGTTTTGTAAGGATTGGATAATATAGTCCTAGAGATCGTGGTTGTATAAACCCTAGTTGTATATGTTTTTGGTTGTGATATCTATATCAGGTTATTATTCGAACCAAGTTATGTCAGGGCGGCACCTCGTGTTTGTTAAAAGTGTTTTCAGGGATTCCGTTGTGTTGTGTTTCATGTAGAGTGTTTCATATCTGGGATTAGTATGTTTATCAGGTTCAACGTTCCAGGAGGGTCAACGGGTATCGTTAGAGGAGGACGATGTTCGTTGGCTTCACGCCATCTTCCGGACTAAGCTAGCAGGTGGTCCGGGAGGGGGTGTGACAAGACCTCTCATGGGGCCGAACTTTGTGTTCCAAACTCTCCAAAACTCAAACGGTGCAAAGTTTTAACCATATGTCGTCAAAACTACCTGAAGACCTCTCATTGGGAGGAACTTTGTGTTCAAAACTCTCCAAAACTCAAACGGAGCAAAGTTTGGACCATGTTTCATCCAAACCACCTGAAGACCTCTCATTGGGCCGAACTTTGGGTTCCAAACTCTCCAAAACTCAAACTGAGCAAAGTTTGGACCATGTGTCGTCCAAACCACCTAAAGACCTCTCATTGGGACGAACTTTGTGTTCCAAACACTCCAAAACTCAAACGGAGCAAAGTTTGGACCATGTGTCATCCAAACCACTTGAAGACCTCTCATTGGGTTGAACTTTTAGTTCCAAACTCTCCAAAACTCAAACGGAGCAAAGTTTGGACCAAGAGTCAACTAAACCACCTGAAGACCTCTCATTTGGCCGAACTTTGTATTTCAAACTCTCCAAAACTCAAACGGAGCAAAGTTTGGACTATGTCTCGTCCAAACCACCTGAAGACCTCTCATTGGGACGAACTTTGTGTTCCAAAGTCTCGAAATCTCAAACAGAGCAAAGTTTGGACCATGGGTCCGTCAGGATTGACCTTGATGGCAAACACCGATTTACACCCAATGGCCTTCTTGCCTGCAAGACGAGATACTAAATCCCAAGTACCATTACCATCTAAAGCATTCATCTCCTCAATCATTGCATTGCGCCAACCATAATGAGATAACGCTTCATGAACAGAGTTAGGGATAGAGATAGAATCAAGGGATGTGATAAACGAATATGTGGGTGATGACAACTGGTTGTAAGACACAAACGAAGAAAAAGGATAAGTACATGTGTGCGCTTACCTTTACGAAGAGAAATGGGAAGATCATCACTTGGTCCAATATCAGATGTCGAAGAATCTTGTGGCGTAGGACATGTGTTTGAAGGTTCTTGTGGTGGCCTGATAAGGGTCAAAAATATACCTCTTTTACCCTTATATTTAGCTCATTCCCTTGTCAAAGTTGCATGTTTTAGATCAAATTTACTACTCCCAAGCTCTAAAAGTGTTAAAGTTGATGAATTAGGGAGTTGAGAGTCACATATGTCAAATTATGCTTAAAAAGTGCTTAAAAAAACCTATTTTGATATGAATTTGACTTAATTTGGTGTTATGCAGAAAAACAGAGAAAGCTTGAATTTCCCAGACATGCGACCGCATTTTTGGGAAGGAAAAATCCAAATGCGACTGCATTTCTGGGCAGACAGAGGCAGTTCTGAGTCCATCGCGGGTCGTTTTGAACGAGAGTTTTACGCACCTAACCGGCTGTTTTGACCCCGAAACTGACTGGGCTACCTACCAGCACCTATTTCGTGGCTCTTCAACTACTCCTCACACTATATAAGGCCTTGATTCAAAGAGAAATGCAAGCAGAACTCACTACGAAGAAGAGGGTGGTGACAGAACCCTAGTAGACGCCCATGAGTAGGGATGTCCATGGTCCTTCTTAGATGACTAAATTCTAACCTTTAATTAGACATCAAACTTGAGTGTTTGTAGAGATTTTCACCCTATTCCCACTTGTAAAGGAGAGTAGAGTGTCGAGAGAACTCTAGAAGGATTGGATAAAAGAAAAAAAAACCCTAGTTTTAGCTAATGCACCTTGTTTCCAACAATTGTTCTTTTCATTATTTCAGTATTCTTACATTCATTATGTCAATGAAAAGTTATTCTTTTGCATCTTATTCCATCATGCGTAGCTAAATCCCATTGAGGGGTTCAATATAGTGAATTCCCTTATGGTTAACTTAGCTTGAAAGTGATTATTTGTTTAAGTTCTATTCATTGCATGTCACTCTTTATTGAATATCATTCTAAATCTTGATGAGTTTAAATTGATCACTTATACTTTGCATGCTATGTGAGTTTGATCTCGAAAGGGACAAACAATACCGATTTTCATAAAGGTGATATAGGAGAAATGGCTCGAAAGAGTGTATTCGGTGTTATAGGGTGAAGCTGCCTAAGGCATCCCATAACAACTATAGGGTTATAGATTGCATGCTTGATTTATCTATGTCAGAGTCCAGTCACATACATGTGCATAACGGTACTCGCTTAGCCTTCTAACGCTTCTTGGGAGCAAGGCCAAATAGAAGTTAAATCTGACCCAATGCATGAATAGACTTAGGTTTAATAAGCAATGATTAGAGTTATGTTACCTTAGGGTTGAAACTATATTGAGCACCTTGCCTATTTATCATTGTTTTCTTTACTTGTTTATTTTGTTTATTTCCAAAAATCATCATCAACTATTTCTTTGGTTACCTTATCTATGCAATCTTTGAACAGTTTCTTCTTCAAATCTACGTCTCCAATTTAGTCCTCGTGGGATCGATACCCTTGGAATACTTCTAAGGTTTTTATTACTACATGCGATAGTGTATACTTGCACTAGGTTGGTTGAATTTATCTTAATCATTATTTACCATCTTTTCTTACATCCATCATCTAGTACCGACCACGCATCATGGCCTCCTGGAGTATACCTGAGAAATGGGTGGACAGTGAGGGATAGAAACTGATGGAGAAGGATCAGGGAATGATGATGGAGAGATAATCTCATAGATAAAGAGATCATCATCCTCCCCTCACTCGGGCTCAACAATGACGGACTAAAAGGAGTATCTTCGAAAAAAGTAACATCCGGAGAAACAAGATATTTGTTAATACTAGGACAATAGCAACGATATCCCTTTTGAACACGAGAGTAACCGAGGAAGATGCACTTCAAGGATTTAGGATCTAACTTGGTACGATGAGGATGAACATCTCGAACAAAACAAGTGCAACCAAAGATTTTTTGTTCAATGGGAAACAAAGGTTTGAGTGGGAAAGAGTGTACACGATAAATAATCTCACCATTAAGGACGGATGAAGGCATTCTATTTATTAAGAAACACGTTGTGGAAACTGCATCGGCCTAGTAAGGCTCTGGAACATGCATTTGAAAGGATAATGCTCTCGTGGTTTCAAGTAAATACCTATTTTTTCGCTCAGCAACCCCGTTTTGAGACGGAGTGTCAGCACATGAAGATTGATGAACAATTCTATTTTTACACAAGTAAGAACCAAGCATGTGAGAAAAATATTCACCAGCATTATCAGTGCGCAAAGTTTTCAAAGACATATTAAACAGAGTTTGGATTTCAGCATGGAAAGCACAAAAGTGAGAAAGTAACTCAGAACGATTTTTCGTTAAATATAACCAAATTAGACGAGAATAGTCGTCAACAAAAGTAACAAAATAACGAAATCCAGTTTTGGATAATACTGGACATGGACCCCAAACATCAGAATGAACTAATTTAAAGGGAGCATTAGCTCGTTTATTCACTCTAGGACTCGAACTAAGTCGATGAAATTTAGCAAACTGACAAGACTCAAATTTAAAGACGACAAAGACTGAAAAGCGACATAAAGCTTCTTCAACACAGACAAAGAAGGATGACCCAAACGACAATGGATTTCAAATGGGGAGACAACTCCAGAACAGGCCACAGCTTTCGATAGTTGGTGATCAAAGATGTAAAGACCTCCAAACTCATATCCTTTACCAATAATCTTCTTCGTCATACGATCCTGAAACAAGCAATAGCCAGGGAAAAAAGAGATAAAACAATCAAGGTCACGAGTGAGTTTTCTCACAGAAATCAAGTTAAAAGAAAGTTTAGGAAAATGTAAAACAGAAGACAAATGAAGAGAAGGTGTGAGATCAATGGTGCCATAACCAAGAACAGATGATGTTGATCCGTCTACCAAAGTGACATTTGGAGAAAGTGCAGGTGACAAAGAAGTAGAAAATAAGCTAGAATTACCTGTCATATGGGTTGTGGCACCAGAGTCTATGACCCATTTGGTAGAGGATTTAAGAAGACAGTGATTCGAATTACCTGACTCAGCAATAGTTGCAATAGGATTCAAGGAAGATGATGCTTGTAATGATTCCTGATACAATTGGAATTTAGCAAACTCGTCTGCAGAAATGGAAACTGACTTCTCAGGTGTATCACTGGTGGAAGCAATCTGAGCAAGCTGAGGTCTATGTCCCTTACTTAACGGCATTCTACAATCATGTTTTATACGACTGATAGCATGAAATAATGCTATCTTCTTAGCCCTACACTTGAGCTTATCCATGCTTAATTTGGTATTTAATTGCATTAATTTATGGATTTCAAAATTCTTAGTCCCAAAACGAGCAATTGATGCAATTTCGAGCAATTGATGCAATTTCGAGAAATTGATGCAAATCGAGCCCAATTTGGAGATTATTTGATGAGTTAAAAGCTTGGCGAAGCTTGTTGTTGTAGCAGTCTGGCGCATGGGATGCATGATGATGCTAGAGCATGATGAGCTAGAGCATATGAACTAGAGCATGAGAAGCTTGATGAGTTGGTGAATAGTGTTGAGTGGGGAGCAAGTTTGTATTGAGTGGGGAGCAAGTTTGAGTAGGGAGCAAGTTTCTATCCATATGATGATCCTTTGGCTCCAAGTATTAATCTTTGGCTCCAAGAATAACCCTTTGGCTCCAAGTATTCCCCTTTGGCTCCAAGTAAGAAGAGATTATAAATAGAGGGGAGATGAAAGGAGAAAGACATCGAAGAATCATCCAAGGCATTACTACATTTTTATGTTTTATTGCATTGTGTGCTTTATATTGTAGCTTGAAGTAATTTCTTTTCATCAAGGCTTAGCCTAGGCGCCCATGTGGCTTTAGGATTATTTTTGTATGCGCTACAATGAATCAATAATATTGATGCTTTCTATTTAGATGCGTTAATTTTTCCATTACTAACTCCCGCCTGGCCATCCGGTTCCGGTAGCAGCATGATAAATCCCTGACAAGTAATGCATGTGGAAATATCTAAGTAGAGCAAGTTAGCGCATTGCATGTAGTCTTGGTCGTGTTAGAACTAATACTGCCGCAATAAGATAGTGCATGAATGAGCTTAGACTGTTGTAAGGCTACCCAGTCACTTGCAAGTTATTAGAGAACTGGACCAACGCATGAGCTAATTGAACAAAACAGTTGTTAGTTCTATGCCAAACGCATGTGTAGTACCGGAAGGGAATCGCATGTTTATTTCTCGCTTAGGCATCAGTATTTTGTCGATTCATTGTTATGCGCTACACTAATATCTTATTTGTCATATGTGGTTGCTACGGTGAAAGCCTTGGTATCTCATCTCTCACTGTTTTTCCTTTATACTTCACTGCATCTCAATCTCTTTTGTTCCTAACGCCCATGCATTAGAATAGGATTTAAGGAAAGACACTTTTACTACTCGCCCCTTCCCTGTGGATTCGACCCTGGAATACTCCAGGTATTACTTGGTAGTGCATAATTTATACTTGGATTAATGCACAACAGCGACATATTCCTTAATTAATTCAATATAAATTAGAAGTGAATAAAAATCACCACCAAGTTTTTGGCGCCATTGTCGGGGAAGGCAACAGTAGTTCTAAATCGTCTTGTATTATTTCCTATTCTGTGTATTGTGCTCTTTTTCAGGTATGTTAGGTGTATGCGTGCCTCTCAAGAAATTAGATCAGGGACGCATTCTATCTTTTTATTTTGTGTTCATTAGATAGTTTAATTCTTGCATTTATTTATTTTCCGAAAGTTTAAGAAGAAAGCATTAGGTTAGAAGTCTCAATGTTGATGAGTTGGGTTAATGCGCTAGCTTTGAGTAAAGATCATGCTTTACTGATGCAATTTGCATATTTGATAATGTTTCTCAATGCGTTTACCTTTTAGTGCAGCATGCCTCTTTGATGCTTCAATCTTTATGAGTTGATTTGCATGCGCTTAAAATTTGTTTAATGCCTTAAAATTTTGGATTTTCCCTGCTGTAATAGTATTATCTCATCAAGTTTTTATTGCTATGCCTCGCTTGCGTTTTTCTCGCATTGTGTTAAAATTTTTAAATACTATCGCATTCTTAGAAACCCTTCCCCTACCGCGTATTGCAAACCAAGTTTGGGGGTCCAATGAGGACATTGTCCATTTTAAGTTTGGGGGGATTGGCTTTGTTGTTTTGACAAAAAAAAAAGTTAAATGGTTGCATGTTTCGGCAGCAATGACGGCCTAGAATTTGATTAATTTTTTTTTATATATAATATAGTTTATATAAATAGTGAAATTTGGGAGCATAGCTGAAAATTGAGAAATTTTAAAATTTTTTGCTTAGAATTGTTGTCTAAAGCATGTTAGCTTATCTTTTGTGAACTTTGAAAACTTAGAATTTTTTTTTATGGCTTTTATAAGTTTGTTGTGACTCCGATAGGCTTAGTACCTAATACTAAGAATCCATGCTTGGTTGTTGCATGTAAGAGCTAGGTGAAAGAAAAAGAAAAATATGTTATGCCTGCAAAAGAACAACTAAAAAGAAGAAAAATTGTTGAAGAAAAAAAAAGGAAAAAAAAATCATGTTAGCTTGCAAAAAGAATTAAAATGATTAGGGGTAAAAAGAGCTACCTCCGTTGTGATCAGTTAGGCCATCCAAGAGTTAAACTCGGGATATGGGTCCCTGTAGCGGTGTATGAAAGCTAGTGCCCTTAATATTCAATAAAATGCAAGTTTGGGGGAGGATCCACCCATAGAAAAAAATAAATAAATAAATCAGGCACCCTAAGCTTCTTTGTTTTGCATGAGTGCTAGGTTCTAAAATATTAGATTCTTAGCCAGTGTAGGGGGAAAACAAATGGAAAAAGCCATAAAACTAATCTATGTTAGTAGGAGTACCTTTAGATAATTTTTTAGCATGCTATTCATTAATCCTAAGTTTTATTTGAAATTTCTCATGAGTATGCTATGCTTGCATGATTCACATTTATGTTTTCTATATTATGCTGAAAATTGAATCAAAGAGGTTTGAGTCGATTCTTTTTCTATATCCATTCAATTTTTGGGGACGAGCAAAAGTTTAAGTTTGGGGGTTGATAGCATGAAATAATGTTATCTTTTTAGCCCTAAATTTGAGCTTATTCCATGCTTAGTTTGGTATTTAATTGCATTAATTTATTGATTTCAAAATTCTTAGTCCCAAAACGAGCAATTGATGCAAATCGAGCCCAATTTGGAGATTATTTGATGAGTTAAAAGCTTGGCGCATGGAAAGCTTGATGTTGTAGCAGTCTGGCGCATGGAAAGCTTGTTGTTGTAGCAATCTGGCTCATGGGATGCATGATGATGCTAGAGCATGATGAGCTAGAGCATATGAACTAGAGCATGCGAAGCTTGATGAGTTGGTGAATAGTGTTGAGTGGGGAGCAAGTTTGTATTGAGTGGGGTGCAAGTTTGAGTAGGGAGCAAGTTTCTATCCATATGATGATCCTTTAGCTCCAAGTATTAATCTTTGGCTCCAAGAATAACCCTTTTGGCTCCAAGTATTCCCCTTTGGCTCCAAGTAAGAAGAGATTATAAATAGAGGGGAGATGAAAGGAGAAAGACATCGAAGAATCATCCAAGGCATTACTACATTTTTATGTTTTATTGCATTGTGTGCTTTATATTGTAGCTTGAAGTAATTTCTTTTCATCAAGGCTTAGCCTAGGCGCCCATGTGGCTTTAGGATTATTTTTGTATGCTCTATAATGAATCAATGATATTGATACTTTCTATTTTGATGCGTTAATTTTTCCATTACTAATTCCCGCCTGGCCAGCTGGTTGTGGTAGCAGCATGATAAATCCCTGACAAGTAATGCATGTGGAAATATCTAAGTAGAGCAAGTTAGCGCATTGCATGTAGTCTTGGTCGTGTTAGAACTAATACTGCCGCAATAAGATAGTGCATGAATGAGCTTAGACTGCTGTAAGACTACGCAGTCACTTGCAAGTTATTAGAGAACTAGACCAATGCATGAGCTAATTGAACAAAATAGTTGTTAGTTCTACGCCAAACGCATGTGTAGTACCGGAAGGGAATCGCATGTTTATTTCTCGCTTAGGCATCAGTATTTTGTCGATTCATTGTTATGCGATGCACTAATATCTTATTTGTCATATGTGGTTGCTACGGTGAAAGCCTTGATATCTCATCTCTCACTGTTTTTCCTTTATCGCATAGCTTCTATTTTTATATTGTCGCATGTTTACTTCATCGCATCTCAATCTCTTTTGTTCCTAACGCCCATGCATTAGAATAGGATTTAAGGAAAGATACTTTTACTACTCGCCCCTTCCCTATGGATTCGACCCTGGAATACTCCAGGTATTACTTGGTAGTGCATAATTTATACTTGGATTAATGCACAACAGCGACATATTCCTTAGTTAATTCAATATAAATTAGAAGTGAATAAAAATCACCATCAATGACCAGGCTTCCAACAATAGTTACATACAATCTCCTGTGAATCCTGTCGTCGGCTATCATAACCAGTTCTCTGAGTATTAGTGCTCGTTCCTCTATTAACCTTAGAGTCATTATTTCTACTAATCAAAGCACTATTAGATTGAGGAACAGACGAACTTATTTGAGGACTTTCAATACGGAGAACTCTACTGAAGACTTTGATAGAACCAAATTAGTCCTATTTATTTGTTATTAATCTAGACTTGTTAGGGTGCACTTTACGCTTTATTTGTCTGTTTTCTAGATAATTTGTGCATTCAGGGCATCAGGGACGAACTACACGAATTAGTCCTATTTATTTGTTATTAATCTAGACTTGTTGGGTCGCGGGTTTTAGCCGGCTTATCCGTCGTCTAAACCCGTTAACACCGATTGGATGATTATTGGGTTATAGGATGTACTTCTTTGTGAGTTTCATGTTCTGAATATCTATTTAAATTCATATTGCTATTGTATTTTTTATTCAGTTTGTATTATTAGCATGCACAGTAGGTTAGATTGACGCCCTAACTCGCAGCTCGTATGTTAATAACTTGCTAAGAAATTGATTTCCAAGCAGCTAATGGAACATTGGTTTAATAGTTAGCGCATAGACTGATTCGTGGGCATGGGCCCAAGAGCAGACTCTGACTTTGTTGCTTGACACGATAGGTTTAGAATCTAAAATAGCGTTAGAAGTAATCTAGGCCTAATTATTTCTAATGTCCTAATCAATCCACTAGACTTAAGGCAATTGGTTGATTGTTTAATTTGATAGTCCAATTGAATTAATTAATTAACCAATTAGTGTCTAATTCGATGGACGTTGTATGATCGGGTTAGATGGCTTAGGTGGGCTTTGGGTCTTTTCTGGGTTCAGATTAGATCGATTGGACAATTGAGCAATTCAAACTAGCCTTTAATAGGTAAAGATTCAATGATCAAAGTAAAGCATTCAACCCCAACAATCTGAAGGTGTTCATATAACACATGCGGAAGCAATTGAAGATCGGTAGCACTTAACTCATTCAATTTTACTCCTAAAGCATGCATGTTCTAGAAAAGACAGAACAGAGAGTTTAGAGAACACCAACCTTTGTAGCTCACTAATGAGGAACTCCTTGTGGTGTTTTCTTCTCCTATGCTCCTTGGACAACCTCTAGAGTCTTCCCTACTATCCTCCGGGCCAAGAACGACTTGTGGGAGTCTATATAAGATAGGGAATGGGAAGGGAATGCTTGAAGGATCAAGCTATGGAGAAGTATGAGAGATGAGAGAGCTTGAGTGTAAATTCCAGCAGCATAACAGTATGGAAAATCACTCTTCTCACTTGAATCTGATTCATAACCCTTATATAGACATTCTCCATGCAAGGAGTAGCCTCAAGACACAAGACACATGGTAGTCTTGCAAGCCAAAGTGGATTCTAAGTGTCCATTTTACAAGACATGCAACTATTGCATGAGGTGAGTTGTTTTCCACTTTGTATCTTCATGCAAGAGTGGGAATCCAACTTAATCCACTAATTACATCTTTGAAATCTGATTTCAAGCTTGCAATTTAATGTTAATTTCAATTCCAAATTGAATTTAACATTAGGAAATTGATTTTGAGACATTTCAAAATGATTTCTTATGATTAATCCAATTAATCATACTAATCTTGTGCAATATATGATTCCTAATCCATATATATGGTATTCAAAACACTTTTAAATACTCCATCTCTCATTTTCTAATTTAATTCATAATTAAATTATTGTGTCAAACACAATTTACGATAATACCCTTTTTTCCGATTTTGAACGATTCAAAGCTTCCTATCTTTTTGTTCTAGGCTTTATTCCGATATGAGCTAGTAGGGGGACCTAATGGACCTATAGATCATGGGCTCCAACGATTCGAGGCTAACCGACTAATCTCATTATCTAAGCTAGCCAACATTCGTTAACTACCGAGACACTCCACTATAGTCCGATAGTTGCACTCTCCTCACTATAGATGTATTTCCGTCCACTTGATTTAACCATGATAAGTAAGTCGATCCTTCACAGGTTTTTCGTAGCTATAGCTAGGTTAAATGACCGTTTTACCCCTATAGTACTTCTAGTTCCTTAAGTCCCACTGATCCTCTAATGAACAATTGGTTTATGGTCCAACCAATAAACCGAGTCCCTCTCGGGCCAATGAGAGAGCGGGATCCCTTTGTTCAAGCCCCGGAGTCAGCACTTAAGGGAACAACCTCTCTACTATCCCTAATTTGGGTAGGAGTGAATTCCTTCTTGCACGACTATGTCCCCAGCTATCTACCCGTTCCTATCCCTGAAATGGGAGGCTTATTGAGTCGGCGATACTGAGCCACTCTCACCTATGCAGATCTAAGGATAAACCCGAATAAACAGGAGTTCATAGTTAGCTCAGGATTAAGATCGAGTTACCTAGGTCATCACATGAAATAGTCAGTCTCATCAGTAAACGGTGTTATAAAGCGAGAGTGACTTATTTCTCGGTCCTGGTCTTATGCAAACTCATTGCATAGGACGCCCCCACTCACATGTCTCTACATGGACGATTTAGGATCACATCGCCTATACTATCTATAAAGTGGGTCGCGTCTCATAGTGTCCCCAGAATAAGGTACCCAGCCCTATTCCTATACTATAGACCGTTTAGGCTATAACTCGAGCTTGAACCACTTTTATGTCTCTACATAAAGCTCAAGTGTTCAACCTATAGCCATGGATCTTGGTTTATTGGATTTGGGTTATCTAATGTGCAATTTACTTATTCAGTTATGACTTTACTGAATTAATCTCGATAACAACTTTATCGAACAAGTATATAATATTTGTTTAACATTCACTATCTACGAGTTTTAGGGCACCAATCCCAACACAATCACTCCAATCGGTGTCGCCTAATTTAATTAATTTTCTCGTTTGTTTATGGTTCCTGCTTATTTACATTCCTTGTCCCCTTTAACTTCCTGTCATTTAAATTCTTGTATTTTAAATTCCTTGCACGTTCGCTTATCCAATTTTCCAATTCCCCCATTTACCGCTTTCACAACTCGAAATAAATAGGAAATAAATAACCAACTGCCACTCCCTGTGATTGACCCCGGCCACTACTACTGCAAGTAGTTTAGTGTTCGTGGATTATAATTTGCTTTGACCCGAGGACTCGACAAACTCGAACCGATCAGACTTCTTCCAAAGTAGGAATTTCAGAACTAGAGAGACTTTGTGCTTTTGTCATCCCAAATTCAAGTTGAAGTCCATTCAAAAATATCATGACGGCCATCTTTTCTCACTGAGCTTGTTGAACCTTTATATCAGTGGTAAATGGGAATAATGTACCAAGCTCTGTACACGTCTTCTTAAACTGCATGAAGTAATTCGTCACATATTGTTCTTTCTGAGCTGCATGAAAGAAGGCCATGGAAACATCATACATTCTGTTAACTTGCTCTTTACCTGAGTATAAAAACTTTGTGAATGCTAGTAGTTCTTTCACCGAATCACAATGATTAAACAAACCAACTATCTCGTTTTCTATAGAATTCTTTTCTCCCAAGTGCAATCGAGCATCATCTCTAAGCCAAACCTTCTTCTTTGTGTCATCCTCTGGCGGATCCTTAGTGATATGGTCATCCATCTCAGTGCTTCTTAGATAAAACCGAATTGTACGATTCCATTCATAGTAATTGGAGCCATTTAGCTTATGTACTGTGAACTTCGAAGAAAGGGGAACTCCATTAGATATGACCAAAGGTTTCATCTCAGCCATTGGTAGCTTAAAACCGCTGAAAAACCTCAATAAACCACAAAAAACAGAACTGAATTGCAAAAAACAACTTCATACCGAAGAAACCTACACAACTCGAGACCAAAAAAGGTGATATTCCAAAATCTAATCACATAGGCTGGCCGAAAACAACGAGGCGAGACGAACCCAGGTGGCAGAAGCGGAAACGGGCAGCTCACGCGCTGGCACGTGGCGGCGGATGCAGACCTTTCGGTGGCGCGTGTGACTCAAGCGCAGTGTTTTCCGACGATCGGCGACGGTGCTTCTGCTCTCCTAACAGCGGCGCTCCTTCCTAGGTAGGTGGTGATGACAAACGGCCACTCAAACGAGGTGACCCAAACTACAAACCCTAACCCTAGAGAAAAAACCCTAGCCGCCAAAGCGAGAATTCTAAAACCCTAAATGCTCTGATACCATGTACAAAGTATTAGGGAAAATATTCATCTATTCACATTAGAGAATAACACATATATATAGGAATACAAGAAAGCCCTAACTTAAGTAATGTACAATTACGATAAAGGACATATATACAAAATAGCATATATCATAACATCTTATATAGCTCTTGTAAAATAACCTGATAATTATGAATTTGCTTATGCAAAATTCAAATACTACCTTTCCCCCATGTCTGTAATCGAGTTTTGCATTGCCTTAAACATCTTTCTAACCGAGGAAACGATCTGCCCAGCAACTTCATCCTCCTGATTCTTTGATGACTTCTTTGCAACCCGACTGTCTAGTTCATGTCTCCTCAAAACGAACAATCTAGTATGACCCCTCCTAAAATGGGTCTCATTATCTCCCATCATACATTCCAATAAGATTGGACGATGGTCTGATCGAGGCCATTCCAAATGTCTGATCCTGCATTCTTGAAAAAGCTGGCTGAATGATTCATTGACAAAAAAACGATCCAATCACTCATTTATTTGTTGGAACCCACGTTGTCGATTTGACCATGTAAATGAATCCCCAAAAAACATCAAATCTTGGAGTCCACAATCATCTAACGTCTCTCTGAACCTGTCTATAAGGCTAGATTGTGTGGAGGCTCCTCCAACCTTGTCCTCAATCATTAAGGTGGCGTTGAGATCCCCTCCAATCACCCATGCAGAATCATCATTATTATACAAGCATTTCATCAATTCTCATGTGCGATAACGTTGATTTGCATTTGGATTGCCATATAAACCAGAAAGTCTCTCTCAAGCTTTTATGCTTTCTTTGTGTTCTTGTGTTTAGAATGCATGCCAAGGACTTTCAATCTAGTTTGATCAATTAGATTGTGAAGAGTTCGAAATCTTGAAGTTAGGAACGAGTTTTCCTTTCTTCTTGATCTTTGATCATCCTTCCAAGCCAAATCTGTTTAACTTTCTTGGGGTTGTCTATCATTTCGTTAAGGGGGTTATTCTTATTATTGTTGTGGGGGTTCACCTAAAATAAGGGGAGTTCTCAAACGTAATTGAGGTAGTTCCTTTATCAATTGGTATCAGAGCATCTTTGATACTTTTATCATTTGGTATCAGAGCTTTGGCTCTAAACAGATTATATATTTACTTGTTTTCCATTCTATCATTTTTTTTCTTTCAAATTTCAATCTATCCATTTCGTGTGACTCTTCATATTCTTACCTTTGCTTCATTTTGTTTCTTATCATGCTTGCTGAAAAAAAAAAAAAAAAAAAAAAAAAAAAAAAAAAAAAAAAAAAAAAAAAGGAAAAAAAAAATTTTTTTTTGTCCATTGCATCTTTCCAAACTTGTTTTTCTAACTTTGAGATTTTGTGACTTTTCACATTTTTTTGGCTATATTGATGTGTTCTTGCATGATTCTCATAAGAATACTACAGACTTTCTAAAGTTTGAGAGATTAGGAGTATTTTCTATATTTTTATGAGTGCAAACACGAGTGACCTTTCATCTTCCTAGAGAGACTTGTGAGGGTGCGCTTGTGAGGTCCATTGTTTTTTTTTTCCTTCTTACTTTACTTTGTTTTACAGCATGGAAAATCAAGGTGAAGGTAGTAACATTTCCGAGGCTCGAATGAGAGAGGCGCAACAAGGAGCTATAGAGCGATTGATTCGTAACGTAGAAACGTTGACTGAACGTATGGGAAGGTTGGAGGCTCAACGCCAAGTCCAAGAGAGGATACCACCTCCACCACCACAACGTGTTGTAGTTGATAATATCCCCTATGAGGACGATTATAAGGATGACAATTCTAATGAACATGAGGATGACCAAGTTACATTAGTTGGGGCTCCAAGAGGAGGAGAAAGGCGTCTTGGTCATGGCTTAAATAGAGCAAGAGGTCGAGGAAGAAGATATCAAAATTTCCAAAGGAGAGCTCCATGGGAAGAAGCTCAAGTTGATCGTAACTTGGGGAGCATCAAATTGAAGCTTCCAAAGTTTTATGGAAAAACTGATCCAGAAGAGTACCTTCACTGGGAGAAAGCGGTAGAATACGTGTTTGATTGTCATAACTTTAGCGATGAAAAGAAGGTAAAACTTTGTGTTGCTCAATTTAAACAATACGCACAAACATGGTGGGATAAGTTGATGTCAAGTAGGAGAAGAAATCTTGAGGCGCCAATCGATTCATGGTATGAATTCAAGGAGTCAATGAGGAAGCGGTTTGTTCCAAAGCATTTCCAAAGGGACATGGCGCAAAAGCTTCAAAGTTGAGACAAGGAAGTAAGTCTGTGGAAGATTATTACAAGGAGATGGACACTTTGATGGATCGACTAGATCTTGATGAAGACATGGAAACTCTCATGGCACGATTCCTTGATGGCCTAAACCAGGACATTGCAGACAAGGTTGATCAACCTTATGGTGACATAGAGGAGATGCTGCATCTTGCCATAAAGGTGGAAAAACAATTGAGTGTTAGAAGAGCAAGGTACACTTCGTCTAAACCCACTTCTTCATTCAATTCATCATGGAAAAAGGAGAATAAAAGTGATTTCAGAAGTAGAGAAAAGTTTGTGCAAGAAAAATTTAAAGAAAGGGGAGAGTCTTCTTTGAAAGGAAAGGCTAAAGTAGAAGAGCCTAGGGAGAGAAATAGGGATATCAAGTGCTAGAAATGTCAAGGGTTAGGGCATGTAAATAGGGATTGTCCAAACAAAAGGACAATGATTATCAATAATGGAGAAGTAGTAACTGAGGGTGATGAAAGTGAAAGTGAGGAGGAGAAGGAAGAAATTGTTGAGTTAGAGGAGTCTAGTGATGGAAGTTATGAAGAACCAATTGTTGGGGATGTGATTGTAACTAGAAGAGCTTTAAGTGCTCATGTTAAAGAGGAACAAGTTGAAGTTGAATTTGAATGAAATTTCATATTGAGTTTAGTCTCTCTCAAGCTTTTAAGCTTTCTTTGTGTTCTTGTGTTTAGAATGCATGCCTAGGAATTTCAATCTAGTTTGATCAATTAGATTGTGAAGAGTTTGAAATCATGAAGTTAGGAAGGAGTTCTCCTTTCTTCTTGATCTTTGATCATCCTTCCAAGAAAATCTGTTTAACTTTCTTGGGGTTGTCTTATCATTTTGTTAATGGGGTTATTCTTATTATTGTTGTGGGGGTTCACCTAAAATAAGGGGAGTTCTCAAACATAATTGAGGTAGTTCCTTTTATCATTTGGTATCAGAGCATCTGTGATCCCTTTCTTTAAGATTTCGTGTGACTCTTCATCTTCTTACCTTTGCTTCATTTTGTTTCTTATCGTGCTTTCTGGAAAAAAAAAAAAAAAAAAAAAAAGGAAAAAAAATTTTATTTTTGTCTTTTGCATCTTTCCAAACTTGTTTTTGTAACTTTTTAGATTTTGTGACTTTTCACATTCTTGGCTATATTGACGTGTTCTTGCATGATTCTCATAAGAATACTATAAAACTTGCTGAAGTTTGAGATTTTAGAATTCTTTGAGAGTATTTCTACATCTTTTGAGTGAAAAAAACGAGTGACCTTTCATCTTCCAAGAGAATAAATACGTGAGGGAGTGTAGTGAGGTGCATTTCTTCTTTGCAGCCATGTTTTCCCAAAGAAGAAAACGTCGTGAAACCTACAAAATTGATGCTGAATTTTGGAACGGTGTTCGACATAATTTGGCCGATCTACGTCGAGCCATGTCGAGCCATGAATGATTATATTCAAATATGCAAAGAGATGGATTTACGAGACCAAGCCAAGAAGGCTCAAGCTGCACAATTCAATCAAAATGATGGAGATTGTTTAGCACCTCAAGATGATGGTGACTAGTACATTCAAAATGGTGGTGATCATCAAAATCAAGAAGAGGAAGGGACAAACGGCGAGGTTAGTATTAAAGACAAGGGCATGGTTGACGTATGTGTTGAGAATGAGGTTGAGGTAAAATCTCAAGAGAAAAGTGAGGTGAATCAAGAGAGTGAGAAAATCGAGGAAAGTGTGAAAAGTGAGAAAATAGAGAAAAGTGAGGTGAATCTAGAGAGTGAGAAAATCGAAGAAAGTGTCAAAAGTAAGAACATAGAGACAAGAGAGGAAACTGTGAACAGTGAGGCGATTGAGAAAAAGGTGGAAAATGAAAAAGAAATGAGCGAATGTGAAAAAAGTGTTTAAGTAAAAAAATTCATGAACGTGGGGTTTGTTTTCCAAGTGTTTTTGATGTATCAATCAAATCACGTTGGATTGTCA
The DNA here is from genome assembly GCA_017139565.1 of Luffa aegyptiaca. NCBI lineage: Eukaryota > Viridiplantae > Streptophyta > Magnoliopsida > Cucurbitales > Cucurbitaceae > Luffa > Luffa aegyptiaca. Next base: position 27,330,159 of record CM029399.1, on the reverse strand, counting down.
AGTTTGAAAATTTTGATCAACGACGAAGGGGAAGAAATTCTTCACGAAGAAAATACACATTTGGTCATACAAGAGATTATTCTCTCAAACATGTTTCACAAGATCGAGATGATGACTACAAAGCTGCTTTTCAAGGAGAGCGTTTAGATTCGAGGACGAATCTTCTCGAAGAAGGGGAGAATGATTAGGAAATATATGATCAACCAGCTCAATCCAATTATTATGGTGAAAAGTTGCATCCTTTCAAGATTCACAAAGGCATCCTTTCATCCAAGAGGCACAAGGAATCTAAAAATCTAGATTCATTCCCATATTTAATGCATTATGTATCTTGTGAATTCATGAACTTGTATTTATGGAGGTTCATGCATGGATTTGAAAGGTTAGGAGTTGAATCTAGACCACATAGATGAAAGGTTGTGTCCTTTCATGGTGTCTTTTCAATTAGTATAAATAGAGATGTAATTTTTCATTTGAACAACAAGTTGAAGTTGAATTTGAATGAAATTTCAGATTGAGTTTAGTCTCTCTCAAGCTTTTATGCTTTCTTTGTGTTCTTGTGTTTAGAATGCATGCCTAGGACTTTCAATCTAGTTTGATCAATTAGATTGTGAAGAGTTCGAAATCTTGAAGTTAGGAACGAGTTTTCCTTTCTTCTTGATCTTTGATCATCCTTCCAAGCCAAATCTGTTTAACTTTCTTGGGATTGTCTATCATTTCGTTAAGGGGGTTATTTTTATTATTGTTGTGGGGGTTCACCTAAAATAAGGGGAGTTCTCAAACGTAATTGAGGTAGTTCCTTTATCAATAACATTAAGGTAAATGTTGTCCCTCTCCACAATCTGATTCTTCCTTTACTTATAGAGAGAATCCTTGCAAGAAGAAGCCTCAAGATGCAAGACACATGGTGGTCTTTTGGGTGAAAGTGGAAGCTAGGTGTTCAAGCAACACTACATGCACTATTGCATGAATGTGGTGTAATTCCACTTTGAGTCTTCATGCAAGAGTGGAGTTACAACATTCTCCACTAACTTATGATTCAAAATCAAATTTCAAATTTGCATTTTTTTTATATTAATTTCACTTCTAAATTGAAATTAATAATAATAATCAATCTTGAAGCTTGCCCAACTAATTATGCATGACTAAACAAATTAATCATCTTAATTTTGTGCATCTATTATACATGAATCTTAATTCATGTATATAGTATTTAAAACTCTTTTAAATACTTTATCTCTCATTTTCTAATTTAATTCATAATTAAATTATTGTGTCAAACACAATTTTACGATAATACCCTTATTCCCGATTTTGAACGATTCAAAGAATCCTATCAATTTGTTCTAGGCTTTATTTCGATATTAGCTACTAGGGAGACCTTAGGGGTGTTCATCTTCAGACCGAAAACCAACACGACAGACCGAAACCTACCGAACCGACGGCGGTCGGTCGGCCAAGCGGTTATATAAATAACCGACCGACCGACCGAATTACTTATATAATAAAAAAAATAGTTTTCAGCTTTGCCTCACTGCCTCAAGCCCTCAGCACAGCAGTCAGCCCAATGTTTTCCCTCCACGGCCCAAGCCCAAAACTTCAGCAACCCTAGTAGCCCTCCACTCTCCTCACGTCGTTCTCCTCTCTCCAACTCTCCCGCTGCTCTCAATCACTCATCTCTACTCTCCCGTCGGCGGTCTTCTTTCTCACGCCCACATCGCCGACTGCTGAAGTATCTCTCCTCTCACGTGCAGTACCGTCAGCTTCCAGTTCTCGTCTTGCCGCCGTTTTAGAGTTCGTGCCGTCAGCTTCGTGTTCTCGCCGTCGTTCTCGAGTTCAGCCTTCGCCAGTTCGCCTTCGTCTCCGCCCTTTGCGGCTTCACCTTCCCCAGTTCGCCTTTATTATTATTAATTTTTAAAAAAAAACCGACCCAACTGACTGGTCGGTCGGTCGGCTGACGAGATTCTTCGGAAGACGTCGGTTTCCAAAATTCTGAAAAACCAACCGACCGGTCGATGTCGTTTTCCCCCAAACCTGACACCGACCGACCGGTGAACACCCCTAGGGGACCTAATGGACCTATAGATCATGGGCTCCAACGATTCGAGGCTAACCGACTAATCTCATTATCCAAGCTAGACAACATTCATTAACTACCGGGACACTCTACTATAGCCCGATAGTTGCACTCCCCTCACCATAGATATATTTCCGTCCACTTGATTTAACCATGTTCAGTAAGTCGATCCTTCACAGGTTGTTCGTAGCTATAGCTAGGTCAAATGACCGTTTTACCCCTATAGTACTTCTTGTTCCTTAAGTTCCACTAATCCTCTAATGAACAATCGGTTTGTGGTCCAACCATCAAACCTAAGTCCCTCTCGATCCAACGAGAGGGTGAGGCCCCTTGTTCAAGTCCTGGAGTTAGTACTTAAGGGAACAACCTCTTTACTAACCCTGAAATGGGTATGAGCGAATTCCGTCTTGCGAGACTATGTCCCCAGTTATCTATTCGATCTTATCCCCAAAATTGTAGGCTTGTTGAGTCGGCGATGCTGGCCACTCTCACCCATGCAGATCAAAGGATAATATCATATAAACAGGAGTTCATAGTTAGCTTAGGATTAAGAACGAGTTACCTAGGTCATCTTTGAGAAATAGTCAGTTTCTTCAGTAAACGGCGTTATAAAGAGAAAGTGACTAATTTCGTGGTCCAGTCTTATGCAAACTCATTGCATAGGACGCCCCCACTTGCATGTCACCACATGAACGATTTAGGATCTCATCGTTTGTACTTAATACAAAGTGGGCCGCGTCCATAGTGTCCCCAGGATAAGGCACCCAACCGTATCCTTATACTATAGACTATTTTGACTATAAACTTGAACTTGATCCTACAGTATGTCCCTACATATAGTTCAAGTATTCATTTTATAGCCAAGGATCTTAGTTTATTGGATTTAGGTTAATCATCCACAATTTACATATTCAATAACATCTTTTACTGAATAACCTCAATAACGACTTTATTGAAAATAGAATATGTTTAATGATTTACAAACTACGAGTTTATAGGACATTAAACCCAACAGAGACATAGACCCGAATAGCCATCTTGATAAAGCCTGATCCACTGTCGTCCATTCTTCATATAGTGGATTAGGAGTAAGAACCTTTCCAGAATCAGTTGTGGTCTCGATAAACTCAGACGGCTGGGCCTTAGTACCGAGAACATACCCATCAACTTTCTGTCCTCGAAGGATCGCCAGCACCATACCTCTTCATAGGAGGTAATTCTTGTCGTCGAGCTTCACTGTTAAAACAGTGCTCAATGGATGACTGAAAGAAGAACTAATCACAGTAGAAGCAGAGGCTAAAGCGGTAGCAGTAGCAGCGGTTTCATCTCCCATGGTGTTAGCCTTGGTAGCTCTGATACCAAGTGAAGTTTTGAGAAATAAAGAAAACAGTGGGAGAAAATACTCTGCAGAATTCTTATTGCTCAATGCTTATTACAGAGGACCCAAAGAATCGTTAAATAGAGCTGAAGGAAGAAGGAAGGAAAGATTCTCTTCCTGTGGAAAGCAAACACGTACCCCTCAGCTAATAACAAACTCACCAAAATACAATACACGATAAAACACTGGCGTTTTGCTTATAAGCTAGTCAACGACGCCGTATACACATTTGTTCTCACAGCATTAAATTCAGGTATTGATGGCGCCTCCAACTCATTGCCGACACTGCCGTCTGCCATTGTTTGGTCACTACCTTGCCGAGTATCAGTTTGTGGACGTTACTTGTGACTCCATTTGTTACTTGAGAATTCTTACCTACTGAGCTCGAAGATGGAGAACGAAAAATACATACTTCATCCATGGTTCATATTTCATTTTTTGGGAAGATGATAAAGCACTCATGAATAGGGATGGTCTTATGATATGATATCCAGTGTAACCCGAACACCAAAGCTCTCTCTCCACCCATGGCCTCTACTTCCGCTGTCATACTCCTCAAAACTTCCAATTGCATTCCCCCATCTTTTATAGATCGCAAAAATGGACCCAAAAAGCAGGGTTTATGCTTAAGGATTCTTGTCTGCTCCGCTTCAGTCGATCTTCCTATGATTTCCGCTGCCCACCGATCCACATCCACCGTCGTTTCTTCTTCTTCTTCAACAGTCACCCTCAATTTCTCCCAGTCTTCCAACATGTCAGCGAAAGCCATTCCAGGCCTGGCAAACTAATTAACGGAGTAAAAACACCGAGACAATCACGCCGACAAAATACTCGTAGCCTATCACACTAGAGAGAGTATATCTCTCAATCAAGAATATCTATTTCTAGAGGTACTGAAAAAGAGAGGAAAAAAGTATAGAGAACCAAAAGAAAATAAAAGAGGAAAATAATTTAACTTTCCTTCACTAAACAGATACTGAAATAAATTGCATTATGTTACAATTAAGTAAAAACATTTTTTTCCTTTTTTTGAAACAAATTAAGAAAAAAGATCTATTCCTTAAGGGCCCGTTTGGTAATGTTCTCGTTTCTTGTTTTCGTTTCTTTATTTTTAATAAAGAAAAATAGAATTTCATGACCCTAACACATATACATTCAATAATAATAAACCTATATTCTTATTTATGTTTGGAAAAAATTGGAAACAAGAACAAAAAAGGAGAAACTAGTTTTAGTTGTTCCCAAAAGTTCTATACAAATTTTGGGAGTGTTTCTAAAAAATGAGAAACAAGAAACATACATAGTTATTAAATGCTTAGATTTCTTAATAAAATTAGAAACAAGAAACAAGAAACGAGAACGTTACCAAACGGGACCTAAAGAAATTGATTTTCCATTTCATTATTTCATTTTTTGAAGAATATGTTGGAAATTGGAAGGTTTTAAATGTTCGGAGAAAAACTCTAGACCCAAGTCCATATTTTATCTTCACATTTGTTTTTCCATTCGCATTAGGTATGATTTGGTTTCGAATCGCTTTGTTGCACAAGTTAGAAAACAACAACGAATCGATCTAGGTATTTTTCTATCTTTTGTGTTTTTAAATTTTGATGTTTTGTTTGACATCTGAAATTGAAATGAAACAAAAAATTCAAATCATAAGATTTTAAAATTTTATTTTAAATTTCTAATCTAGTTTAGAACACAATAGATCTTAATGAATTTCAAATAAGTAAAAATAAAATCTCTCTCACACACATATATATTCTAGCGAGAGTATATAAAATATGCATGTATGATTAAGAAAGAGGTCATAGGTTCGTCAACTCCATAGTGTTGAATTAAAATAATAATAATGATAATATATATTTAAAAAAAAAAAAAAAAAAAAAAAACCTACCTTCTGTCCTTTTGTTTTCTCATATATTTTATTATATATTATTATTAAAAACAATAATAATGAACTAAAACAGAAAAAAAAAATTTTAAAAAAAACCCTAAATCCTATCATTAACCGCTCTATTGCCATTTTCTTCATTAATTCAACAATTTCTAAAATAGGGTAAAATTAGAATGAGGTTGGAAAAGTTTTCGAGATAAAAGTATTTCAAATCATATTGGATTTTAAATCTCTCTTTTTTATCTCAAACAAAACATCAGAAATTATTTTCATAATTTTCATCCAATTTTCATATCAAGAGGTTCCAAACACGACCAAGGCGAAAATTTTCATAACAGATTCATAAGAAAGAGATCTGAGAGACCTTTGAAATTGTTGCAAGATTTTGTTAACCTTTGTTTGTGTTTCTTCTCTTTTTCTTTCTTCAATCTTTGTTTACGTTTTTCTTTTCTCTTCTGCCAAAATTTCAAGCTCAAGAAATGCATTTAAAAGAGAGATTTAAATGTTTGTGTACATATACATTGAAAATATATATATATATATATATATATATATATATATATATATATATATATCCATGAGTGTCCAGGCCAGCTTACTAATCTCAGGAGACAGAACAACTGTCTGACCTTATACATTTGGTTGCCAAAGAAACTCGTAGGATATTAAATATCCTAAGTAGGTTATTTTTTCTATGGCCCTTATTGACCATTAGAGTCAACCCATGATAGTTTATATTGAAAAATATTCTTAATAATTTGAGAGAATCTACATATTAATTTTTAAAGCATATTGGCAAATTTAGAGAGATTTAAACGTCTGCAAGTTAATTTTAATTCAATTTATTGTTAAATTACTTAGTTTAATCTTCTAAAATTTGTAAATCTTAAAATTTGTCTCAACAAATTCCATAGAAAGGAAAGGATTTTAGAGAGAACTTTCTAGGGAATTTTCTCCATTGTTTATAGTCATTGGTCTCATCCAAAAAAATCTCTCTCTAAGAAAATTAAAATTGTTAAAAATACATCAGAACTATGAGGTTAGGTTGGTTTCAATTATGCCCCTGAACTTTCAAAACTTTGTTCCAAAACGATCCTTGGGGAACATTTTCTGTTAAATTTATAGATGAAAAATGATGTATTTGCATGTGTCTTTATTGTATTTTTCACGTCTATGTTCAAATTTGTTCACATAAGCAACAATACATATACAAACACGTCATTTTCCGTCCATTAATCTAACGAAAGTTTTAAAACAAACTTCAAGGGATAAAATGAAACTTTTGAAAGTTTGAGACATAATTGAAACCAACCTCATAGTTCTAGGATATTTTTAATAATTTAAACTAAGATAATCTAGAAGCAAAACAGGACCAATATCAAATTAATGTGGAAGAAGCTAAGCTAAAATTCTAATAAATTTACAATCTGCTATTAAAATACAGTTAATGATAGAGTCAGGTGCTATGGTCTCCATTGATAATGTTTGTAGGATTTCTTCTCTTGACCCTCTTTCTCATCATCTCAGCCCATCTTGCAATCACATTGGATGCTTCAAATTTACCAGAGAACTTCATCTTTTGAGCCAATTCTTCAAGAATATCAGGTCTCCCAGCTCTAGAGAAATCAGCAGCAAATTTGTTGTAATCAAGCTGAGGAGCCTTCATTCCTTTTTCAATCATTTCCTCCAGATACTTACCCGCTTCACTGCATCGTCCCTGACTTATGAGCCCTCCGATAAACACGGTATACGAGTTGTCGTCGGGGCAGCACCCCTTTTGCTTCATCTCATCCCAAATAGCAGCACCCATTTCGTAATTCCTTGTTTGAAAGCAGGACTTAATCATCATGTTGTATGTGTGGATTGTTGGTTCAATGCCACTCTCAACCATCTTCTTGTATATCCAAACAGCATCGTCGGGCATTCGCCTGTTCGTCATCAACTTGATTAGAGCATTGTAGGTCTTCCCATCAGGTGGGCAACCATTTGTTTTCATCTCTTTCAGCAGCCCATAAACCATGTCCATCCTTTTCAGATTCCCAAACCCTGTGATCAAACATGTGTAGATTCCAGCATCAGGCCGACATCCCGTTCCCTGCATTTCGTCGAAATACTCGACCGCTTCTTTCATCTTGTTTTGTTTACAGAAATCCCGAACCAAGATCGTGTAGCTTTTGACATCAGGAGATGGACCCTTGGCTTTCATAACCTCAAACAACTTGATAGCATCTGACCTCTTCTTACACCTCAACAAACCTTCAAGCATGGTATTGTGAGCAACAATATCAGGCTTAAAACCTTCATCAATCATCTGATTCCATATCTTCCCAGCCTCCATTAGATTCCTCACCCGACACCAACCATTCAACAAAACCGTATACGTTCGCAAATTCGGCGTAAACCTACCGCGTAACTTCTCAAAAACTGCTTGAGCTTCTTTACCAAGCTTTGCCCTCCCTAAACTATCAAGAAAGCAGTTTATAGTTTCTACACCCACTTTATACTTATGTTTCTTCATCAACTCAAAAATCCCAACAGCTTTCCTCCTCTCTTTTGCAGCTGCAAATGCTTTGAAACAAATGGTGAAAGTTTCTATTGTCAAAAGCTCTTTTTCAGCCATTTCTTCAAGCAATGACACCATGGTTTCAAACTGTCTCGTCTTCCCCAAAATTGTCATCATCATATTGTAAGTTTTGCAGTCATGGGCAAATCCTGGCTTCTGAGCAGCCCAACAGAAGAATCTAAATGCTGGTTTTCGAGCTTGTTTAAACCTTGCCAAGACCTCGAAAACCAGATCGTGAGACAATTTGAAACCACATTCATCAAGAATAGCCTCCATGTTCCTATCTAACGCAAACAATTCGTCGATCACCTTGCATACACGATCAACTTGGGTTGAATCTGCCCTCAAATTACGCTCAAGATCATCATCCTCACTCTTCTCACATTCAATTTCGGAATCGGAATCCGAATTCAGATTGCAAAAGCCTCTAACTAGTAAATCAAAACTGGGGAAGGGGGGATTTTTTAAATTAATCGTTCTTGAACTCGGAATGATCAACAATGTTTCTTGAGGAACAGAGAATGAAGAGGCGTGTGACAAAACAAATGGAATTTGACAATGAGAAGAATGAAAACCACCATGAGAACGAGAATCAAACATATGAGACAAGGGCAGAGAGCTACAACCAGGAACGCGCATCTGCTCTCGGAAACTTTGTCCTTCTCGTCCCAACAATCGTCGAATCCGGCAGCCGGCATCGGAAATTGTTGCAGTGAAGGCAGAGAAATTTGAAGCTCTACGGAGAGTTAGAGAGAGACATTGAAATGCCATGAATTTGACGGAGGAGTTGGTGGAAAGCGGTGAAAAGAGGGAAGATTGAGTGAAGTGGTAGAGTGTTGACTCGGCGGAGAGTACGACCTTGGAAAAAACTGCATAGATGTTACAATTTATTCAAAAAAGAAAAAAAAGGAAAGAAAGAAAGATCTCTATAAAGAATCAAATATTCATTCTAACAATGGATTAACTCGACTCATATTTACAAGATATGTATATAATACTAAAATTCTCTAAAAATTTAATTTAGATCACCTCCTACTTCACATATCGATAGTCCATATCCATTTCCAAAAGCATCACATGGTCCAATTCTTCCAAAAGTTTTAAGAGAATCAAGCATCAAATATATGCAAAACTTTAAGAGAAAAATGAGAAAGAAATAAAAAGAGAACAAAGACCATATCAATTTGTTCTTCTAAATATCTACCCTTGGAGTTCTGAAGAAAACAGAGAGGAGGTCTCTCCATTGCAAACTGAAAGGAGCTTCCTCCTCACTGTTTGAGACAAGCACTTCGTTTTCTGCAAATGCAGGGGAAATTCCTAATGAAATGTAATTCGTTTAGAGATTGCCTTATTGGAACGATTATCAGAACAATTTGCAGAGGCACAATCTTAGAGACACAATTTTAAGCACAATATAATCCTATAAACAAACAACAAATTATCAATGTGTCAAATCCATTTTCCAAGAATTCACATACAAACATCCCAATTTCATTCAAACGCATAAAATTAAGGAGTGAATACATTCGAACTTACCGAATATTTCAACTTTCAGAGTAGAGTGAGCTTGAAGGCCTGAGATAGCTAAGAACGTGGAATGTGAGAGGCCAATGAACGGAGAGCCGATGAGGAAAAGAATGAAGGAGAAATGGGTTGCAAGAGAGAAAGGAGGAGCGTGGATTTTGTCAGCTGCAGTGAAAAACAGAGCAATGAATCGCCATGGAAGAGGGATGAAGTCGAAGTTTGGAGTAGAACTATGAGATGCGGAAATTGTCAAAGATAAGCCAAAAATAAGACATATAGCACTTTTTAAGACTGAAATGACGAACGGAGAGGGAGGGGCGGCGCTACTCGCGGCGTCGGTGGGCCGGAGAAGGCACGGGAGAGGGGAGAAGAGACGGCGGCCGGTGAACGAAAAAACCGAAGAGGGGAGGAGGCGTGCGGCGCGAGAGAGCAAAGGGGGAGAAAGAGAGAGAAAGTGAGGGTTTCTTTTTTTTCTTTTTTTGGGTTTTCCTTCTTCTTCTTCTTCTTCTTCTTCTTCTTGGAGAAAGAGAGAGAAAGTGAGGGTTTCTCGCGGCGTCGGTGGGCCGGAGAAGGCACGGGAGAGGGGAGAAGAGACGGCGGCCGGTGAACGAAAAAACCGAAGAGGGGAGGAGGCGTGCGGCGCGAGAGAGCAAAGGGGGAGAAAGAGAGAGAAAGTGAGGGTTTCTTTTTTTTCTTTTTTTGGGTTTTCCTTCTTCTTCTTCTTCTTCTTCTTCTTGGAGAAAGAGAGAGAAAGTGAGGGTTTCTCGCGGCGTCGGTGGGCCGGAGAAGGCACGGGAGAGGGGAGAAGAGACGGCGGCCGGTGAACGAAAAAACCGAAGAGGGGAGGAGGCGTGCGGCGCGAGAGAGCAAAGGGGGAGAAAGAGAGAGAAAGTGAGGGTTTCTTTTTTTTCTTTTTTTGGGTTTTCCTTCTTCTTCTTCTTCTTGGAGAAAGAGAGAGAGCGCGAGAGAGCAAAGGGGGAGAAAGAGAGAGAAAGTGAGGGTTTCTTTTTTAACCGAAGAGGGGAGGAGGCGTGCGGCGCGAGAGAGCAAAGGGGGAGAAAGAGAGAGAAAGTGAGGGTTTCTTTTTTAACCGAAGAGGGGAGGAGGCGTGCGGCGCGAGAGAGCAAAGGGGGAGAAAGAGAGAGAAAGTGAGGGTTTCTTTTTTTTCTTTTTTTGGGTTTTCCTTCTTCTTCTTCTTCTTCTTCTTCGAGAAAGAGAGAGAGCGCGAGAGAGCAAAGGGGGAGAAAGAGAGAGAAAGTGAGGGTTTCTTCTTCTTCTTCTTCTTCTTGGAGAAAGAGAGAGAGCGCGAGAGAGCAAAGGGGGAGAAAGAGAGAGAAAGTGAGGGTTTCTTTTTTTTCGAGAAAGTGAGGGTTTCTTCTTCTTCTTCTTCTTCTTCTTCTTCTTCTTCTTCTTCTTCTTCTTCTTCTTCTTCTTCTTCTGGGCCGGAGAAGGCACGGGAGAGGGGAGAAGAGACGGCGGGCCGGAGAAGGCACGGGAGAGGGGAGAAGAGACGGCGGCCGGTGAACGAAAAAACCGAAGAGGGGAGGAGGCGTGCGGCGCGAGAGAGCAAAGGGGGAGAAAGAGAGAGGGGAGGAGGCGTGCGGCGCGAGAGAGCAAAGGGGGAGAAAGAGAGAGAAAGTGAGGGTTTCTTTTTTTGTTCAATTATCAAAAATACCTCAACTATGGTTGGTTTCAATTATATCCTGAACTTTCAAAAGTTTCATTTGTCATTAAAGTTTAAAATGTGTTTCAAAACTACCCTTAAAGACCTTTTTTCGTTAAATTGATGGACAAAAGATGATGTGTTTACATATGTATTATTATGTATTATTGCTTATGTGAATAGATTTGAACACATATGTGAAAAAAAATAATAAAAACACATGCAAATACATCATTTTTTGTCAATAAATTTAACGGAAATTGTCTTCAATGATAGTTTTGAAACAAATTTGAAACTAGCTTAAAAAAAAAGCTAAATTATAAAAAATACCCCTAAACTATGGGGTTTGTTTCAAAAATGCCCCTGAACTTTGAAAAGTTTCAAAAATACCCCTGAACTTTGAAAAATGTTTCAAAAATACCCTTGCCGTTAATTTTATTATGGAAACTGTTAGAATTTACGGTGAGATGAGAAAAAAAGAAGAAACATTTTTCAATAAAGAGTATTTTTAAAAAAAAATTGAAAGTTCAAGGGTATTTTTTAAATTGAAACTTTAACGGTTTCCATAAAAAATTTAACGGCAAGGGTATTTTTGAAACATTTTTCAAAGTTTAGGGGTATTTTTGAAACTTTTCAAAGTTCAGGGACATTTTTGAAACAAAGCCCATAGTTCAAGGGCATTTTTTATAATTTAGCCTAAAAAAAAACAACAACAAATTTGAAACTTCAAGGACTAAAATGAAACTTTTGAAAGTTTAGGGGTATAATTGAAACCAATCTCATAATCCATGGATGTTTTTGATAATTTAACCTTTTTTTTAACTCTTAACTCCAAGTAACTCCCAAAGCCACTAAACGGGCAAGATGACTTGCACTCCCACTTATCTGCATAACAAAATCTCAATTACTCAGCCACTTACGCAAGGAAAGAAAAAATATATATCTCAATTGACTTCCAAAATATCAATTAATCACAAGATTAAGTTACCTGGGATATAGGGTGTCACAAAAATAATACCTATGTAGTTCATATGTATGTTTGGCAGTATGTTTGTCTATCGGATGTGTTTATATATATACATTGTGGTGACACTATAGAAACATGATTTTACAATGCTAACATTGAGAGAAGATATATATGTCAAGCTGAATATTTTAAATATAAGCAGAATATGAGATATCAAACTCAGAAATAAAATAATAAAAGTATACAATATATAAAAAAAGAAAAACGAAATGTTTAAAAAAAGGAGGAGGATGAAATATGAATGAAAAAAACAAAACAAAGAACATTAAAAATTGAAGAATCATAACCAAGGTTTAAAATGTCGATGTCGATGGAAATGTCGAGGTCCAGATTTTATGAAAATGTCGATGTCGATGGAAATATCGAGAGACATCCCGGGAAAATTTACGAAAATCGTGGAAATTGATGGAAATTGTTTGAATTAGTCAATGAAACTTTAATTGTGGTTTAACTAGACTTGTGAAGAAGGCTCATTAACTAGAAATATGTGGATTGTTACTTTAGTTATTTTCAAGTACAACTACATCAGTTTTCTGTTATATTTTCAGTTGTAAATATTGATTATTTGTTTTCACAGTAAGCCTATATAAAAGCTACTGCTTTTGATCATTTCTTAATAAGATGAGATTATCTCTTATGATCATATGATAGCCATATTCCTTCTATTATTCATTTTCTTAACTTGGTATCAGAGCGCATCTGTCTAACGACATTTTTTTTTTCTGGGCAATGGATCTCTCGTCTTCTGAGATCAGCACTTCTGCAAATAGTTCTCATCACTCCAAGATTATCAATCCTGGTAACAAAATCAATACCGTCAAGCTCGACGAAGAAAATTTCCTACTATGGAAATTACAAGTTCTTACTGTATTACGAGGGCACGGGCTGACGAAATACATCGAGGAAGATGTCGAAATTCCAGACGAATTTCTTCCCTCCACTGACACTTCTTCTTCTGTGAAATTACCAAATCCAGCATTTGAGATTTGGATTCGTCAAGATAGTCTGATCACAGCATGGCTTTTGGGCTCTATGTCGAATTCCCTCCTCTCGGAGATGCTTGATTGTGACAAAGCTTGTGATGTCTGGAAGATTCTCAATAATCGTTTCTCCTCAAGGAATATGGCAAGAATGATGGATTTAAAGTCCAAATTGGAGACGTGCAAGAAAGGTAATCTCAAATTGGAGGAGTACTTTCAGAAGGTCAAGAATCTTGTTGATTCTATGGCTGCAGCTGGTCGAAAAATCTCTCATACAGATCATGTCCTGCACATTCTTGGAGGTCTAGGGCCAGAGTATGATCCTACTGTGTCCGTAATTACAGAGAAAGATGACACTCCTCCATTACAAAAGGTTTACTCCCTATTACTGACCCAAGAAAATCGGATTGCTCGTAACCTAGCAATCAACCCTGATGGAACAACTCCTTCAGTAAACCTGACTACCCAGAATGTTCCGAAACAACACCAAATTTCTTAGAATTCTGATGCTAATCGACGGAATTCGAATGGGAGGTCAAATCGGAAGCAATGGAAAAACAACAATAAACCCCAATGCCAATTATGCAGACGGTTTGGGCACACAGTACAACGTTGTTATTATCGATTTGAAAGGTGGTTTCAGGGGCCAAATCCATCCTCTAATGGACAATCATCCTCACAGCCCCCACAGAATCAGTTCTACAACAACACACAGTCTGGACACTAGAATTTCCAGCCACCGGTCAATGCTTTTGTTCTTCAACATGACTTGAACAAGGACAATTACTGGTACCCTGATTCTGGTGCGTCCAACCATGTCACGAATGATCTTGCGAATCTGTCGATTGGATCAGAATATCAAGGTGACAATAGAGTTCACGTGGGTAATGGTGCAGGTTTGGAAGTCTTGAATATTGGAACCTCTTCCTTTAAATCATCTTCTTCTAACCATGTCTTTCAATTACATAATCTCCTTCATGTACCAAAAATCACTAAAAACCTTATCAGCGTTAGTCAATTTGCTCGAGATAATTGTGTATTCTTTGAATTTCATCCTTCTTTTTGCTATGTGAAGGATCAAGCCAGTGGCCAAATACTTCTTCAAGGGAAGCTAATTGATGGATTATACTCTTTTACAATGGAAAAGGTTCATCCCGAAACTTCTAAGGTGCTGAATTCCTCATCTGCTGAGCTTCATTCACAGGTGTTTACTGCTGTCCCTTCAAAAATTTCGTGTAATCCCTCTGTTTTTGATATGTGGCATAATAGATTAGGCCACCCTACTGTAAAAACGGTTCATTCCATTCTAGATTCATGTAAAATTTCTTACACTTCAAATAAAAATTCTACCTTGTGCCATGCCTGTGCTATTGGAAAGTCTCATAGCTTGCCTTTTTTTGATTCTCTTACTGTTTATCATGCCCCTCTTGAGTTGATTGTTGCTGATTTATGGGGTCCGGCTTATAAATCCACTAGAAATGGCTTTAGGTACTACCTTAGTTTTGTAGACGTGTATTCTCGATATACATGGATATACTTCTTGAATTCTAAAACTGAGGCTTTCCAAACCTTTCAGCTCTTTAAAACATATGTGGAAAAACTTCTTGGCAAATCTATTCTTCGTTTTCAAAGTGATAATGGTGGGGAATTTCGTTCATTCACACTGTTTCTTAAAGCTAATGGAATTGAACACCGTTTAACCTGTCCCTATACCTCTAAACAGAACGGTATAGTGGAAAGAAAACATCGCCAAATAGTCGATATGGGCCTCACTCTTTTATCTCACTCTTCTTTAACTTTAGAATTCTGGGATGATGCCTTTTCCACTGCTGTGTTTTTAATAAATAGATTACCAACTACTGTCCATCAATTATCTCCCCTAGAGAAGCTCCTTGGAACCAAACCAGATTACAAACTTATTAGAACTTTCGGTTGTCTCTGCTATCCATCCCTTAGACCTTACAATAAGCATAAAATTGAACCACGGTCCATCCCATGTCTTTTTCTAGGATATAGCTCTTTACACAAAGGCTATAAGTGTTTAACATCTGCTGGAAAATTGTATATCTCGAGGAATGTTCTTTTTTATGAAACCAAATTTCCAACGGCCACTTTTCTGTCAGCCCAAACCTCATCCAATTATCCTTCTGTCTCTACTACTTTACCACTGACACCTACCTATATTAGCCCATCTGCTATGTCAACATCTTTACCTCTCCCAAATGTTCCTACTCCTATCAGTACTGACACAAATTTTTCCCTTTCACGTGATACTGCCCAACCTATACCAGTACCTTCTTCACCTATTACCAACTCTGCCTCAATCCCTCCATCTCCTGAAATATCACGTGAAGATCATCAACCTGTACCACAACCCCCTTCCTCCATCCCTACAACAGAACCAGCTTCCTCTGATGTTCCAAGTTCTCCAACACCTGCACCAGAGATAGCTCCAAAGGTTCAAAACCAGCACTCCATGGTGACAAGGGGTAAGGCTGGAATCTATAAGCCAAAAATCTTCCTCTCTGAATATATAGACTGTGAACCACCGAATGTACGAGAGGCACTGAAATGTGCTCATTGGGTTAAAGCTATGAAGGAAGAATATGCGGCTCTTCTTGCTAATGATACTTGGTCCTTGGTTTCTCCTCCTACAAACAAGAAGGTTATAGGGTGCAAATGGGTATTCAAGGTCAAAAGAAATTCAGACGGTTCCGTTGCCCGATACAAGGCTCGCCTTGTAGCTCAAGGTTTTCACCAAGAGGCAGACATTGACTACACAGAAACCTTTAGCCCTGTTGTCAAGCCGACCACCATTCGAGTGATCTTCACCCTGGCTCTTGCATATGGATGGTCTCTAAGGCAAGTGGATATAAACAATGTCTTCTTACATGGTTTGCTTAATGAAGAGGTTTTCATGTCTCAGCCCCCAGGTATGAATTCTGCTTCTCCTTAGTTAGTCTGTCGTCTGAAGAAAGCTCTGTATGGGCTTAAGCAAGCGCCCAGAGCTTGGTTTGAGAGACTGAGCATATTTTTACATTCTCTCGGTTTTGTCAGTTCAAAAGCTGACTCTTCTCTGCTAGTGTGTCACCGAAATGGCCACCATTGTTTTGTTTTGATCTATGTAGACGATATAATAATAACTGGCAGTTCAGATCTAGCTATTAATCATCTTGTGCATCAACTTAATGCTCAGTTTACCTTGAAAGATCTTGGCCACCTAAGTTTCTTCTTGGGCATTGAAGTCTCGTATCCTGTTGCTGGGGGGTTATTTTTATCTCAATCCAAATACATATCTGAATTGTTGTATAAGGCAAAGATGCATCAAGCAAATGGAATAGCAAGTCCCATGATCAGTGGGTCTATTCTCTCTACTTTTCATGGTGAGAAGTTCTCTGATGCTCGGTTATACCGTAGTATTGTTGGAGCCTTGCAGTACGTTACTATTACCCGGCCAGAGATTGCTTATAGTGTCAACAAAGTCTGTCAATTTATGCACCAACCCACCATAACTCATTGGCAGGCTGTTAAAAGAATCCTTCGATACTTAAGTGGCACTTTGGATCATGGTTTGTTACTTAATAAACCAAAAGATCTATTTCTTCAAGGATTTGCTGATGCAGATTGGGCTAGTGATCCAGACGACAGGAAGTCAACTTCTGGATTTTGTGTTTACTTAGGTGGAAACCTTATCCAATGGGCCTCAAAGAAGCAAAATATTATATCAAGATCAAGTACAGAGGCTGAATACAGAAGCCTTGCACATGTGTCTGCTGAACTCATTTGGCTAAACTCGTTGTTTGCTGATCTTGATTTCAGGTTATCTCAACCCCCTACTTTATGGTGTGATAACTTGAGTGCAGTCCACCTCAGTGCAAATCCAGTTCTGCATTCGAGAACCAAGCATGTTGAAATTGATATATATTTTGTGAGAGATTTGGTTCTTCAGAAGAAGCTTCGGGTCTGTCATCTACCGTCATCAGCTCAAGTTGCTGATATTTTTACAAAGCCCCTCTCTGTTTCTCGGTTTTTGCCCATTAAGTCCAAGCTCAATGTCTTTTCTTCCTCAGCCATTGGCTTGAGGGGGGGGGGGTGTGAAGAAGGTTCATTAACTAGAAATATGTGGATTGTTACTTTAGTTATTTTCAAGTACAACTACATCAGTTTTCTGTTATATTTTCAGTTGTAAATATTGATTATTTGTTTTCACAGTAAGCCTATATAAAGGCTACTGCTTTTGATCATTTCTTAATAAGATGAGATTATCTCTTATCATATGATAGCCATATTCCTTCTATTATTCAATTTCTTAACTTAATGGACCCTTTTTATAATCATATCTAAAAAGTAACGATAATATTTAGATGGAAATTCAAATGTCAATATGTGCAGGAATTTTGAAAAAAAAAAAAAGAAAATTGATGAAAATTGTTTGAATTATTAAATGCAAATTTAATTATAGTTTAATTATATTACAATTAATCATTTTTAACCATCTATTCAAGTTACATATAATAGGCATATTGAAATTTCTATAGAAATGTTGATACCAATAAAGATTTTGAAAAAATTATGACAATCGATAGAAATTGTTTGAATTATTAAATGAATGAAATTTTAATTATAATGACTTAATTAAACTATAATTAATTGATATTTAACATCTATAATTATATTTGAATGGAAGACTAAACATTAAACTTAGACCAATTGGATAATTTTAAACAAATGTTATAAAGATACACATCAATAAAATAAAATGTAAAATACTATATTACTAATATATATCATTTTATGTATTAAAAAGTTAAAATAATTAAAGTAGGAGTAATTGTAAACAATCTATAAATAAAAAAGTAAATAAAAAAATAAAAAGAAAAAAAGAAAAAACAAAACAGATGTATGCTAAAAAAGAAAGTTAAAAAAAACTAAAATTGAAAATGTTAAAAAAACTAAAGTTAGTACAAGATGCTAAAATTGTAAATTTAAAAAAAAAAAAAAAAAAAAAAAAAAAAAAAAAAAAGTAAAAAGTTGAAAGGACCGCCTGGCAACTGCCAGGCGGCGCATGCACAGGGAGGTGCATCAGATGATTGACGCGCCTCCTAAGTCCTAACCTGAATTTTCCTTTATTAAAAAAAAGAATTAAAGGAAATTTCGTTGGAAATATCGAAATTTCGCCGAAAAGGGGGGAAAATCGAAATTCTCCCCCCGCGATATGTCGATAGGTCGACATACCGAAATTTCGGTATGTCGATCGAAATTTAACACACTGATCATAACTCACCTACAATTTTATGGCACTCAAGTGCAAGCTTTCACTTGAGAGAAAACTTCAAAAATAATAATAATACTAATAAATAAATAAATAAATCAAGGGGAAAATACACTTTTGGTCCTGAGGTTTGGGTTAAATTACACTTTGGTCTCTGAGTTTTCAAACTCAACAAAAATACCCCTGAGGTTTGAGATAAAGGAACACTTTGGTCCCTGCCGTCAATTTTTCTGTTAACTCCTAACGGTTGCTGACGTGACACTATTATTTTAATAAAAAAAATTATTTTTTTAATTTTTTTAAAATAAAAATATTAATATTTTTTTATTCTTTCTCCCTTTCTCTTTCTTCTTCTTTTTCTCCATCTTCTCCATCTTCTTCATGTGCCTTCTTCTTCCTATCTCCGACGACCGGCGCCACCGCTCGTTGTCGGTCGCCAGCGACTATTTTTTTTTTTTTTCTTTCTCTTTTCTTCTTCTCTCTTGCCCCCATTTTTCTTCTTTTCTTCTTTTTTTTTTTAAAAAATAAACATGGAGGGAGGAGGGCCCTCCTCCCTCCTCCCTCCTCTTCCATTTCCGGCCGGCAATGGAGGAGGGACCTCCTCCGTTTCCCGCCAGATCTGCAATATCTGCAACATATTCACAAGCTCCAGCTCCAGGTCCGTCAAAAGACCCATAATCTGAATCGCCTTGAAGCTCAGCGGAACGAGCTGAATTCGAAAGGTAACCATCAGTTTTGAATTTTGAATTTTTTAGTTTGTGTCCAGGGTTCTTGGATTTTTTTGGGTTGCTTTGGTTTCTCTCAATTGTCTCGTGATGGGGTTTTAAGCGTACGAATTAGTCTGTACACAAATGTGATACTTTTTGTTTACTCTGCTAAAGAATTGTTGCATAATTAAGCAACTATAAGAGTTGGGACCTTTGAGGCAATTTTAGTGAGAAAAGTGGTTCAGGGGAAAAAAACAGAATTTGAATAATTCGAAGGAAGATACTAGAACAATTAACTAGTTTTCTTTGATTGCTATAATTCGTTTGACTGTCCTTCCCACTTTCCTCCTCCAACGAACGAAGTGTTCTTGGACTTGAGTTTCTATCTTTCCATGTCATTTTTTAGAATTATAAATGAGTGGAAACCGCTTAGTGGTGGCTCCTTCAAAAAAAAAAAAAAAAAAAAACCCGCTTAGTGGTGGCTTTGAATGTTAAATTTAAGGGGAGAAGAAGCCATGTGTCTTGATCTGGGACTCTTGGAATCGAAATCCTCTAGGGTCGTAACCAACTTCGTTTCCTGGAGAGCAATTAAGAGTGGTATTTGATGAGTGGGGAAAATCATTCGTCCTTTTTCATATATTAGTTTTTTAGCACGTGCTTCGCACGTGATATTTTTATTTTTTTAATCAATATTTGAACTAACTTTCAATTTTAAAAATTATTCGTATATAAAATAATTAATTATTTTTCATTTTTCATTTTAATTATCTTATATTAAATTTCAGTTTTAATAATTATATTAATTTTAAAAAAAATCTAGGAAAATTATTTTTATTGATCCAAAATATCCATCATTTGAATACTAATTTTTTTTTAAAAAAGATTAACATACTAAATCATTTGAAAATTATAATCATTTAAAAAAAATTGTAAGATATTTTAATTCTTATTTTTGTCTAAAATTTTTTATGATTTATTAAATACTAATTCATGCATTTAGAAAACTACAGACATAAACCTAAACATGTGTTTTGTATTTTCAAAAAATAAAAACATGTGTTTTATTAATTTATTTGATAATTAACATACATTACCATATATTTAGAAAACCACATGTACAAAAATGAAATTAAAAAAAAAAAATTTATTTCATATAATTAATAAAAATTAATGATAAAGACAAATTGATAAAAAAAAATTTAGAAGTTAATAAAAGAAAGAACCAAATGCACAATTCACTTTATCACAATAAAATTTTTACATAACTCCATGAGATTTTAACTCGTCTCTACTTCTTGTTTCTTTATGCTACATGGGGGTTGGCAAAAAAAGTTTGAGGCTTGCTCCCAAATGCATCTCAAGAGAAGTGAATGAGTGTTTTGCGCTACCTCGAAAGGTACCATCTTTTCAAAGTTACACCACCACTTTTTGTAGCCGCCAATTTGATTCTTATTGTCATCCTCGTCGCTGCCGTTATTACCACTTTTGCCATCCATTTCAAAAATCCACAGAGGATATGAGATTAATATAGTAATACATACGGAATAGATAAATTGCCTTGTAAAGTTTGTGAAGAATGTGAAAAAGGTTTGCCTATTTATATAGAAGCTCGAGAATGTGCAAATGAAAAGTCTTATTTGATTTTGAAACCATTAGAGAGAAGCACAAAAGGTTTGTTATGAGAATAATAAAAACAAATAAATATTCATAAATGAAGAAGAGATGGAAGAGGAAATGATGGAAGATGAACCAAATTAATCACTGGAAGCATTAAAAAGTGGAGAGAGGAAGGGAGAGAAAATGTAGGGAATTGGTGGATGAGAGTGAAAATTGAAAAGTAATAAAAAATTTTAATAATTTAAAAATCTCTTTCAAGTTCTACAAAAGTGAAATTTGGGTCACTCATTCATTTACAAAATTACAAAAAATAAAGAAGTAATAATTAACTAAGGGACATATTTGGAATTATAAAATTAACATTGGGACATAAGGGTCCAAAAATGATTCTCCAAATAAGCCATTTTTTAAGGTAGTAAGATAAAATAAGATTAAATATGATCTTGTAGAAATAAATTTATCAATTAGTTTTCAAATAATAAATTAATTATTTTATAGTATCACAAAATGCTTTTGCTTCACTATTGTATGTCATTACTATTTGTCTATCATTGTTTGAGGTTGCAGTTCATGCTAATGATGTTTGACTTCTTTCATCCTTATTGTTGATCACCGTTCCATGAGTTCTTTTTATATGTTTAATTTAATTTGTTTACTAAGCTTTTCATCCCGACCTTGATTTTATGATATCTCTCTATTCATAAATAATTGTTTTATCTTCATGATGTTTTTTTTTTTTTTTTTGAATTACTCCACTCAATTGATTTCTCCCAGAAATTCACAACTCGAAAAGAAACACTTAAAGAAATTTTAACCAATGAAAAGAAAACACACAATTTGATCTAATGCCAATATTTATTTGTTAAGTTATTTGAGATTCAAAAAGCATATTCTAGTTTTTTCTTTTATTTTAAAAATCATATTTTCAGAGAAAAAAAATCATATTCTATTTTCTTTTAAAAAATCATATTATAAAATTATGTGATATTTGATATATTAAATTAAATATATAAATTATTGGAATTATAAAACTCTTGAAATTTCAAGAGTTTTGATATTTTTAATTAAATTAAATATAATTAAAGTTAGTGATTATGCACCTAAAGAGAGACCTTTATATATTCCAATATTCCAACTATTTAAATGTTATTAAATGAGTTAAATAAAATATGTAATTTTATAATTATTATTAATTAATTCTAGGTGCATGCTTTGTAAATTTTGTCAAAACCTTTAACATAAATATAATTTTTATTTTGTGTGTGTAAATTGTCAGTTTGTTTTTTTCATGTAAATTTGAGGGAAAAGATCCATATTCTAGTTTTGTTTTTTTTTCAAAAAATCATATTTTGAGTGGAAAAAAATATATCATATTCGAGTTTTTGTTTTTATAACAAAAATCATATTTTGAGGGGGAATATTCATATTCTATTTATTTTTAAAAACCATATTATAATTTTATGTGATATTTTATATTTTTGATTAAATATATAATTTATTAAAACTGAAAAACTTTTGAAATTCCTTGATATAATTAAAGTTAGTAATTATGTAAATAAGGAGAAACATTTCAACTATTTAAATGTCAATTAAATATATAATTTAATAATTATTAGTAATTAATTGTAGGTGATATGCTTTGTAAATTTAAGTTGACAAAGGGTAATATAGTTCAAAAATGTTTTTAAAAAATGGTGGCTTTTTAATAGAAGATTATAAATTATAGGTATAGATTATAGATTATAGATTATTATAGATTTGTGAGACATTAAATTACACATTATTTTACTTATTTTTGGAACAAAAGAAACATAAGCTTGATGCAACAAAATTTCATTTTTCAACATATATTATTAATAAAAAAAATTATACAAATTATAAAAGAACAATAAAAAAAAATGAAATTGTAACCTCAGAAGTCTATGATCTAGGATATAGATTCGGCACATGGATCCCTTGCTATTTGAATGTACCAACCAACACACCTTGAAACATTTTGAAGATCGAAAAGTTATTGAGAGCAAAGAAAACATAAAGAGAACAAAAACAATGGAAGAATGAAAACTCAAGTATTGGTGAAGAAAATTGTGGAAAAAGAACCCATTTTATAGTAGTAGAAGATGAGAGTTACAAACCTTTTGAATTCTATAACTTCTAAAATTTCATTATGAATTATTACAATTAAAAAGAGTTGTAGGAAAACCTTTTGTATTCTAACCTTTTGGTAGATCCTACATATTTATTATTGATAATTAATTATTAATTTATTTATTTATTAATCTTTAATGGTATATTTGTAAATTAGTAAATTAAAGAAAGGACAAAAGTGTCCCAAAAAGTTTTTCCAACATCCTCACTTTTTAATATAGTATAGATATAGATATAGATAAGAGAGGGAGGAGGGGCCTCTCTCCTCCTCCATTTCCAGCCGCTCCATTCTTTTTTTAAAAAAAAAAAAACAGTGGAAAGAGGGGAGGAAGAAGAAAAAGAAGAGAAGAAGAAGAAAAAAAAAAAAAAAAAAAAAGTCGCCAGCGGCGGCGGCGAGCGGTGGCCACCGACCGCCGGAGATAGGAAGAAGAAGAAGGAGGAAGAAGATGGAGAAGAAGAAGAGAGAGGGAGAAATAATAAATAATAATAAAAATAATATTATTTTATTATTTTAATACTTTTTATTTTAAAAAATAAAAAAAAAACATTTTTTTATTAAAATAATAGTGTCACGTCAGCAACCGTTAAAATTTAACAGAAAAGTTGACGGCAGGGACCAAAGTGCTCCTTATCTCAAACCTCAGGGGTATTTTTGTTGAGTTTGAAAACTCAGGGACCAAAGTGTAACTTAACCCAAACCTCAGGGACCAAAAGTGTATTTTTCCCATAAATCAATCAAAAAAAAAAATAGGGGTCGTTTGATAGCTATTTCGTTTTTCGTTTTCTGTTTTTGTTTTTCATTTTTAAAAATCAGGAGTGTTTGATAACTCTTTTTGTTTTTGTTTTCTGTTTTTTAAAAACGTTTTTGAAATTATAAGCAAATTTCAAAAACAAAAAAGTAGTTTTTAAAAACAAATTTCTGTTTTTCATAAACTCATTTTTCATCTAATGCTCATTTTTCTCCTCTTTTACCTATCTCTCTTCAACTCGGTTTTTTTCTCTCTCTAAAATTTTCTCTCTCAAAACTTTTTTTTTCTATAACTTATCCATTTCTGAAAACTTATCAATAACTTTTCTCTCCTTAATAAACATATTCTAATTTTTCTTTTGAAAAAACAAATTCTCCAAAATTTTCTATCGGTACAACTTTTATTTATTTTTCTAATTTATCGTTATTTCTTAGCATATCTTTTACTCTTAACCTTACTATCTCTCTAAATTTTCTCTTTTTAATTTATTTAATTTTTTATCTAAAATTTATCGCTTTTACTCTAACTTTTTTTTTCCTATTTTTTCTCTAACTAATATCTTTTCTCGAGTCTAACTAATATTCTCTCCCTAAACATTTTCTTTCACAACTCTAAATTTTCTATGTTTAACTTTTCTCTCGTCTTTTCAGAAGGAGAAGAAGGAAAAAAAAAATCTCTCGAAAACATTTATATTTGTGTCTCTAAATTTTTGTTTCAAACATCTCTACACATTTTTCTCTCTCTAAAACATCTTTTCATCTTTCTAATTTTTAAAAAATTGAAAACCAAAAACAGTTATTAAACAAGGTTGGTTTTCTGTTTTTTAAAAACAGAAAACAAAAAAACAGTTATCAAACATATATGGTTTTTGTTTTTGTTTTTTTTTAAATATATATGGTTTTTGTTTTTAAAAAATAGAAAACCAAAAACTGAAAAACCAAAAACTGAAATGGTTATCAAATGGGGCCTAAAGAATTGAAATCCACTTGGAGAATTTTACTAATAGAGAAGAGGAATGGATTGAAATGATAATAGAAAAAATATATTTACAGAAATAGTATAAAAATAGTAATGGTAAAAATCAAATATGGAAAAAAAATATCCCAAAATTAGATACCTTAGGCCCCGTTTGATAACCATTTCGTTTTTTGTTTTTAGTTTTTGAAAATTGTATTTCTTTTCTTTCAATCTTCTTACAATAGTTTTCATTTTTGTTAAGGAGACATTTGAGTTTCTAGCCAAATTCCAAAAACAAAAACAAGTTTTTTAAAACATACTTTTTTTTATTTTTTTTCAAAATTTGGCTTGGTTTTTGAAAACATGGAAAATGATGTAGATAAAAAAACAAATAAGCTTGTGGGTAAAAATAATGTTTACAGGCTTAATTTTCAAAAACCAAAAACAAAAAACGAAATGGTCATCAAACGAGACCTTAATGAATAAAATCAGAATGTAATAAACATATTTAAAATATGTAATTAATATGAATAATAAAATAGTTTAAAGTAAATCGTGGAAGGTTATTTTAGTAAAAAGCTTAGACATGTCAGCCATAAAGCCCAATCTAAAAAATTATTAAATAGTGGACATTTATAGGATTTTTTCTCTTTTGGTACTTTAAAATATTTTATTTTAGTTTTGAAATGTCACAAATGTGTTGCTAAACGTTGTGCATCAAAAAGTTCTTAATCATTATCTTAGCCATAATTAATATTAAAAAATCACAAATTGTTATTTCTACGTATTAGAATTTGATCTTCTAATATTTTGATATGCTTCGATAGTTGAGTTATGTTCAAATTGAATAATATATCGGTTTTCTTAAAGTGTCAATTATAAAATTCATTTTAGTATCAAAGTTTAGATTACTTCCAAGAGAAAAAAAATATACTTACCACAAGTGCGAGGGAGATGGTTGGTTAGGCGATATTGAAAGTCAAGCAGTTGGAGGTAAGTTGTAAGATGATGCTGAAATTGAAAAGAAAAATAAGAATATTTATGTCTATAGGTACTGAAAAAGAGAGGGAAAAAGATATAGAGAAGCAAAAGAAAAATAGAAGAGGAAAAAAGTTTTAACTTTCCTTTAGTAAAGAGATACTGAAATAAATTGCATTATGTTACAATTAAGTAAAAAATTTTTTTTTTTCTTTTGTGAAACAAATTAAGTAAAATGATCTATTCCTTAGAGAAATTGATTTTCCATTTCATTATTTGGAGAATATGTTTTTTTGAGTACATCAACATTTGAGGGTGGGGGATTCGAACCTCTG
Source organism: Luffa aegyptiaca (assembly GCA_017139565.1). Lineage (NCBI taxonomy): Eukaryota > Viridiplantae > Streptophyta > Magnoliopsida > Cucurbitales > Cucurbitaceae > Luffa > Luffa aegyptiaca. The sequence continues at coordinate 27,304,284 of CM029399.1, read as the reverse complement.
ACCTCTTGGTCGAGGATATATGCCGATTATCTATGAGCTATGCTCGCTTTGACATTTTTTTTTGGAAGAATATGTTGGAAATTGAAAGGTTTTAAATGTTGGAAAAAAAAATGTTTCCATAATCATAATATACATTTTTCTACTTTTACATAATTTTCCACAATCCTCTAGACCAGAACAACAGGCAAATAATAATAATAATAATAAATGAATAAATGAATTCTCTAGACCCAAAGTCCATATTTTATCTTCACATTTGTTTTTCCATTCATGTTAGGTATGATTTGGTTTCAAATCACTTTGTTGTGTCTTTAAATTTTGATGTTTTGTTTGACATCTAAATTTTTTTTTAAAAAAGATTTCAAATTATAAGATTTTAAAAATTGATTTTAAATTTCTAATCTAGTTTAGAACACACAATAGATTTTAATGAATTTCAAATAAGTAAAAATAAAATCTCTCATATATATATATATATATATATTCGAACGAGAGTATAATTCCACTAGTATAAAACTAGGTTTTTACCACGTGCGTTACACATGTAATAATTTTAGTAAAATATATTTGAAGTAAAATGAGTTTAAATTTAAATTCAAATTTGGCTCACTATTCAAAAATATTATACCAAAAAATTGGTGGCTTGTTAATTTAAATATGATATTAAAAAATCAACGTCTAATTAAATTGACAAAATTCAAATTTAAATTCAAACTTGATTCACTATATTCAAACTAAAATAGTGGTAAGCAAGAAGGAAAAATAAAATTAAGAACAAAATCATTAGAATAAAAAATATTTATTAATACTTTCTTAAAAAATAATTGAAATTCAAGCTAAGATAATTTCAAGAGAGTTTTAATAAAAGTTGATATTTTTTTAAAAAAAGAAAATTGATTTTAAACTTACAAAACTATTTTTTTTTTAAATGTAATTTAAAAACAACTATAGAAAGTTATTTGATAATCATGTTGTAGTGATAATTTCAATAAAAAAAAATCAATGTAGTGATAATTTAAAAACAACCATGAATAATCCAAAACAAAAAGAATTCTTCCCACCACACAAAAATGTGTGATACCATTATTGTAGTGATAATTACAATAAAAATTTAATTGAAGTTTATCTTTAAAAAAAATTGATTTTCTAATTACAAAAACATTTTTTTTAAATGTAATTTAAAAACAATTGTGAAGAATTTCTTCCTAGTACACAAAATTTTTTTGATTAGTTTACAACACATGAAGTTTTGTTTTTATATTAATAAATTTAAATCAATGGCTATTAAAAAATATGATATCAAAAAATATGTAGCTTGTGAATTATAATATGATATTCAAGAATCACCGACTAATTAAATTGACAAAATTCAAATTCAAATAGTGACCAATATATTCAAACTAAAATAGTGGTAAAAAGGAAAAAAAAATATTATAATAACAAATATCTATAAATATTTTCTGTAAAAAAATATTTGAAAATCATGTAGGAATATTTTGAAGAGAGTTTTAATAGAAGTTGATATATATTTAAAAAAACGATTTTAAACTTACAAAAGTATTTTTCTAAAATGTAATTTAAAAATAACCATATAGAAATTAATTTAAGAATCATTGTGTAGTGATAACTTCAATCAAATTTTAATTGAACTTGATCTTAAAAATAAAAAAAAATAAATAAAACAAAAAATAAATCTTCTAATTACAAAATTATTTCCTAAGAATGTAATTTAAAAACAACCGTGAAGAATCCAAAACCAAAAGAATTTTTTCCAATACACAAAAAGACTTGATATTATGGTGTAATAATAATTTTAGTAAAATTTTAATTGAAATATATCTTTTTTTTTTTAAAAAAAAAAAAGAATTCGATTTTGTAGTTACTAAATTATTTTTTAAAAAATGTAATTTAAAAACAATTGTGAAGAATTGAAAGCCAAAAAAAATCTTCCAAGTACACAACAAAGCTTGATATCATGGTATAGTGATAGTTTTAATAAAATTTTAATCCAAATTGATCTTTAAAACAAAAAAAAAAAAAAAAAAGAAAAAAAAAAAAGAAAATCGACTTTCTAATTACCAAACTATTTTTTTTTAAAATGTAATTTTAAAACAACCGTGAAGAATCTAAAACAAAAAGAATTCTTCTTAGTACATAAAAAAATATTGATATCATAGTGTAGTGATAATTTCAATAAAATTTTAATTCAAAATTGATATTTAAAAAAATTAATTTTCTAATTACTAAATTATTTTTTAAAAATGTAATGTAAAGAAAACCATGAAGAATCTATAACGAAAAGATTTCTTCCTAGTACATAAAAAATATTGATATCAATGTATCATGGTGTAGTGATAAATTTAATAGAATTTTAATTCAAAATTGATCCTTTAAAAAAAGAAAAAAATTAAATTTCTAATTACTAAGTTATATTTTAAAAATGTTTAAAAACCAATTGCATAGTTTTAATTTTAATTCACATAGGGATAATTTAGTCTCTAAATTTTAATTCATGTAGAGATAATTTCAAGAGGAAACGAACAATTGAAAGAGATGCATAGTTTTAGATGTGAAAACTAATTGCAGAAGATGGACAATTTAGAGAGGGAATTAGATTCGAATTCTAATTTGATATGATTTTGAATCAAATCACATATATATTTTTTAATTTTATTAAATTACGGATTTTGATTGATATACGTAATTAACTAAAATTTAAGAGATATTCTAGTCTAAAAAAATGCAGATAGTAGTCTTACCTCCTATTTTTATGGTCAAAGGAAGTGAGAAATAACAATTGATCACATTAGAGTGATAATATTAAAATTTATATAAAAATTAAAAGAGTTCTGCACACCTAGCATAAACTTTTAGAATAACAACACACAACAATTTAAATAAAGTAACTTGAGAATACTTATAAGAGGGATTGATACCTATGATTGAGATATTTTTGTTGAAGCATTTGTTTCATTATTGGTGCTTAATCAAACTAACAAAAAATATTTTAGAAAATATTGACACATAGTTGATACTTTGCTAGGAAAAAAAAATTGTTGTAGGTTTTTACACTCCACCATACTTATATTTTCTACGATTACCGATTATAACAAAAAAATAAATAAAAAAATAAATAAAAAAATACATAAAATATAAATGAACAATTGGAAGAGATAACTAATTTTAGACCTGAAAAATAAATTTTGAGGGAAAAAGAAATTATAGTCATTCTATAACATATAATATTTCAGAATGACATTCTTTCAATTAAATTGATAAAATTAAACAAAAATATTATAATTATAATTAAGAGAGTTACCTAAAACCAATAATGGAGGAGATGAATAGTCTTTCATGTGAAAACCAATGGGAGGAGAATATGTGAACAATTTATATAAGGAATTTAGATTCAAATTCAAAGTTGATTACATTTTGGATCAAATCTACCAATTGATAAAATGTATAGACCATAATATTATTCTAGGTTATTAAATTTCATATTTCATAATATAAAAAAAATATTAGATTTTGAAAATTACGAAATTTTCCTTTTTTTTTAATTGAAACAATTAGGACTTTTTTTTTTTATACCTTTTTTTTAAATAAAAACAAATACAATACGAAATTTGATTTTTTTTTGAGTTCTTTATTTTTTTTTTAATAAAAACAAACGGAATACGAAATTTGATTTTTTTTATCTTTTCTTTTTTAATTAAAACAATTACGAAATTTAGGAAGTTTTTTTTTTTTTTTTTTTTTTTTTTTTTTTTTTTTTTTGTCTTTTCTTTTATTAATTAAAACAATTAGGAAATTTGATTTTTTTTTTTTTATCTTTTCTCTTTTTTTTTTAATAAAAACAAACCTAATACGAAATTTGATTTTTTTTAATCTTTTCTTATTTTAATTAAAAAAATTACAAAAATTTGAGTAATTTTTTTTTTTTTTTTTTTTTTTTTTTTTTTTTTTTTTTTTATCTTCTCTTTTTTAATTAAAACAATTAGAAAATTTGATTTTCTTTTGTTTTTTTTTTTAATAAAAACAAACATAATAAGATTTTTTTTTTAATTTTTATAAGATTTTTATCTTTTATTTTCTATTTTTTATATTCACCATTGAAATCTCACAATACTCTTTCTCATACTTCCCTCTTCGCCTCAAACCTTGATCACTCATTGTCCACCAATTTTAATTACAAAATTTGATTTAACCATGCAAATGCAATATAAAAAGTATAGCGTACTTAAATTTGACAGTAGATTGTCTTAGCTTCAAAAAGTGGAGAGTCTGATATTACCTAGATGTCCAGTATCTAAAACTTGTCTGTGGATTAAGCAAGGAGGTGATGAAGATCGATAGTCAATAATGATGTAACTAATTCAATAAAGAAACAATAGAGGTGATTAGACATTAACGGTTCGAGGTGCTGCAAAAAAATGGCAAATCTAAAAAAAAATACATTTATGTTTAAAAATTAAAAAGATATACATTAGGATATTTTGAATATAAAATCACATAACAAAATTAAAGTGTGAGACATAAGAGATTTAACAACAAAATTCAAATATAGAGGTATTTGAGTATGAGAGGTAAATACCAACGGCTCTAGACGAAGAAGTTGCAAGAGTTTCACCATGTTTGTGAAGTTTCATCGATGTGAAAACCAATGGGAGAACGTGAAATATTTATAGAGGGGAAGATATTATTCTCGGTTATTAAATTTCATATTTGAAAAAAAAATATTAGATTTTGACAATTAAAAAAATTTCCTTTATTTCTTTCCTTTTTTTTATTTTTTATTTAATTAAAACGGTTATGAAATTTATTTTTTAATCTTATTTTAATTAATTAATTAAAAAATTACAAAATCTGATTTTTTTCTATTTTTTCTTTTTCTAATTAATTAATTAAAAAAATTACGAAATTTATTTATTTATTTTTAATTAAAACGGTTATGAAATTTATTTTTTTTAATCTCATTTTAATTAATTAATTAAAAAATTACAAAATCTGATTTTTTTTCTATTTTTTCTTTTTCTAATTAACTAATTAAAAAAATTACGAAATTTATTTATTTATTTATTTTTTTAATTAAAATAATTATTTTTAATTAAAAAATTATATTTATTTTTTTTAATTAAAACAATTACGAAATTTGATTTTTTTTTTATCTTTTATTTTTTCTAATTAAAAAATTAATATAGTATAGATATAGATCTAGATATAGATATAGATTACGAAATTTGATTATAGAATTTGAAAACTAATTATGTAATTATCTGAAATTTAGAGGGGAATTGTGGTCTAAAAATCTAATTAAAACAATTAATATAGTATAGATATAGATATAGATATAGATTACGAAATTTGATTCTAGAATTTGAAAACTAATTATGTAATTATCTGAAATTTAGAGGAGTATTCTGGTCTAAAAATGTTTCTCAGGAATCCTGCTTAATATAGTATAGATATAGATATAGATATAGATTTTTATGTTTTATTTTTTCTAATTAAAACAATTAATATAGTATAGATATGAAGGTGTTCATATAACACATGCGGAAGCAATTGAAGATCGAAAGCACTTAACCCTATTAATTTTACTCCTAAAGCATGCTGGTTCTAGAGAAAACAGAACATAGAGTTAGAGAGCACCAACCTTTTTGTAGCTCACTTGAGAGGAATTCCTTGTGCTGTTTTCTTCTCCTATCCTCCTTGGACAACCTCTAGCGTCTTCTCTACTATTCTCCGGGCCAAGAACGACTTGTGGGAGTCTATAGTAATAGGGAATGGGAAGGGAATGCTTGAAGGTACAAGCTCTTGAGAGATCAATGGAGGTGAGTGTATTTGAGAGTAAATTCCAGCAGCATAACAGTAGGTAATTCACTCTCTTGCCCTTTGAATCTGATTCAAGCTCTTAAATAGACCTCTTCCATGCAAAGACTGTTGGGTTTTATGCCCTAAAACTCGTAGATAGTGAATGTAACCGTTGACCGGATATTAATGAAATAATATTGATATATTTTTTCATTAAATGTTATTAGTTATTTTATATTTGTTTTTGCCTAAAAATAACCCTAATCCAATAAACTAGACATCCTAGGCTGTAATATGAGTCTTGAACTATATGTAGCGACATATGGGATCATTGTTCAAGAAACAGCCTATAGGGTCTATAGTATAGGGATAAGACTGGGTGCCTTATCCTGGCAACACTATGGATACAGCCCACTTTGTATTTGATACAAACGCTATGATCCAACGCGTTCGTGTAGGAGACATGCGAGTGGGGGTATCCTATGCAATGAGTTTGCATAAGACCGAACCGCGAAATAGTAACCACTGGATATAACACCGTTAACTAGTTGGTTTTCTATTTCACTAGGACGACCTAGACAACTTAGTCTTAATCCTGAGTTGATTATGGACTCCTGCTCATGAGAGATTGTCCTTTGATTTGCATGGGTGAGAGTGGCCAATACGCCGACTCAATAAGCCTACCATTTTGTGGACAAGACCGAATGGGGAGCTGGGAACATAATCGTACAAGATGGAATTCACTCCTTCCCGACTTTAGGGAAGCAGATGAGTGTTCCCTTAAGTGGTTACTCCGAGTCTTGAACAAAGGGCCCTAGCCTCTCAATGGCACGAGAGGATTTTCTGTATGATGGTTGGACCACAAACAGGTTGTTCATTAGAGGAGAACTGATACTTAAGGAAATAGAAGTAACCCAGGGGTAAAATGGTAATTTGACCCAGCTGGTGTTACGGACACTCGTGAAGGACTAACTAGTAGATATTGGTCTACGGGTGGACACAGAAAATATGTCTGCAGTGAGAAGAGTGCAACTGTGAGTCTATAGTGGAATGTACACACAGTTAACGAATATTGATTAATTTGGTTAATGAGTTTGACCAATTAATCTCATATCGTTGGAGTTTCTGATCTGCAGGTCCATTAGATCCCACTGGTAGCTCATAAAGTAATTTGAGGCAACTAAGTAATAAATGTAAATTGAAAATGTTCAATTTACCAAGGGAAACAAATATAATATATATTGATATATTATTATGAGAGAAATTAATATTTGAAGAAATTCAAATATTAATATAAATTTATGGAAGTTTGAAAGAGTTCAAATAATGAATTAATTAAATTAAGGCCTAAAATCTATTTGGGCAAATTAATTAATTCAAGGCCGGAAATTAAATATGTGATATTTAATTGGTGGTTAATTAATTAAAGAATTCATTAACCGGGAATTAATCAATTATGGAAATAATTAATCACTTAAGGAAGTGATTAATCATTTATGGAAATGATCTAATCACTTATGGAAGTAATTAGTCATTTGTGGAAAAGATTAATCAATTGTGGAATTGATTGATCATGGATTGATTAAATAAGGAATAAGATTGAATCAATTTTGGAAAAGATTGATTTAATTGAATATTTTATTCATGGCCTCTCTTCTATAAATAGAACACTAGACCTAATTGGTCAAAGATACTCTCTTGCTCTTAGAATCACAAGACAAGACCTAGAATTCTCTCTAGCCTCCCTCTTAGAGAAAGACTCCCACAAGTCTTTTGCCTCCTAGACTTAGAGACATACCGGTGTAACCTCTGTGGTTATTGTGTCAATCAAGAAGAAATTTCCAGCGATTATAAGACAAGGAGGCTGCTGCGTTTTCGATCGTTGGAGCGTCGTTGGCGAAGAACGGTCAAGTCTACAACGAAGGTTTGTAACGGTTCTTGCCCTTTTCTTTAAGAAAAGCATGAAAATAAATTTAGATTTATTTTTCAGCATGTTTAAACCAATTTTCCAGCAACTTTAAAGTGTGCTTAAAGTGTATTTGAGTTTTTCGTAACGGTATTTTAATGTTAATTAATATACGGCGTAAGGTCCTTTCGATGCGCTTCCGCTGCGTGGGGACTTTTATTCCCTTCAATCGGCATCAGAGCCATCGCTGTCCCTATTAATTAATATCACTTTGCCTCTTCCAACTAATCATGCCTATGGGCATCATAGATTGGACTCATTCCCTCTAAACCCTTAATATTTCTCATGGTTATTGTTGATGCCAAAATTCGAGCAGGAGAACTCACCTGACCTTCACGTGACAGCAATGGTAAATTTGTTTGACGGGAGAAGACGTGACCTGCAAAATAAGGAAAAATTGTGCACCGGTAAGGTGCTTGCCACACCAATTCCGATGCTTAAGTCAGTTGGGAGATTATGAGTGTAGCCAACCATTGAGAAAGAAGAAGACTTAAGAAAAAGAAAAAATACCTAGTTGAGCCCCCTTTACTTTGGAGTTACCCTCTTCTATTTATAATTAATCTAGGGTTTTTTCCCTTCGTTTTAAGAGAGTGAATAGAAATAGAGATTAACCTAGGCCCAAGAAGTCTCCTTGGGCTTATTTCTACTCTGGCCTCTTGTCATTCCGACTTTAATAAAATTAGGTCCAAATTCACTCATAACATTTGAGTCCCCACTCTTGAATTGGGATTCATGAGAGGTTTGTTATCATAAGTCAAATGCCTTAAGCCCAATTTAAGAGTATAATCCTTGTGTTTTGCCGATTTTTGTGTCGATTTCCTCTTGGCTCCATTAAGGTTATTATATAAGCTCCTTCAAGCTTGAATGCTCTGAAGCTAGCCTTGGACATTTGTTATGAGAATCTCCACTAGAAAAGATGAAAATCGACTTCTAGGGAGGTCCCTTTTGGGTCAACGGAATTGCATTTGACATTTCAATCGTAATTAACCTGTCCATCTGTAAAGAAGACAAAGCAACAAAGGAGGAGAGAATACTTCCTAAATTGAGGTTAGAAGTAGGGGTGATCATTGGTCGGTCGACGTCAGTTTTGGGATCAAACCGCCATCGACCACTGACATGTCAGTTTCCGACAGTCGGTTATCATCGGTTTGGAAGACATTAGTGACGTCGACCGACAGACTACGCAAGGGTCGGTCGGTTATGGTCGGTTTAAAAACTCCAGCGAAGTGAAAGAAGATGATCAAGAAAAAATAAAGAAAAAAAGTTTGAATCCGCCAAGAAGAAGATAAAAAGAAAAGGAAAGAAGAAAAAGAAAGAAAAAACAGAGAAATAAGGGAAGAAATGAAACTAAAGAAGAAAGAAAAAATTGAGAAAGAAAGGAAGAAACGAAAACAAAGAAGAAGAAAATAGAAAAACCGAAAAAAAAGAAGAAGAAGAAAGGTATCGAAGACCCAAGAAGAAGATAAAAACGAAAAGGAAAGAAGAAAAAAGAAAAAAAGGAAAAAAAAAGAAGAAACCCAGAAACGGAAAAAAAAAGAAGAAGAAAAGTTTCGAAGACCCAAGAAGAAGATAAAAACGAAAAGGAAATAAGAAGAAAGAAAAAAAGGAAAAAAAAGAAGAAGAAGAAGAAGAATACTAAATTGTAGAGATAAAAGAAGGGAGGGAAGAAAGAAAGAAGCTGAAAAATGAAGAAATGAAAGAGGAAAGAGGATATGCAAATTTGAAATCTAAAATAAATAAATAAATATATTTTTTTTAATAAAATCTCGGGAAGAGCATCAACCGATGGTTTTCCCAAGGCAATCATGTTGCCAACATTAATGCTGGCAGTAGTGTGATAGACTGATAGGACTTTTACTTTTTTTTTTTAAAAAATTTAAACTATGTCAGTCGGTGTTGTCGGTTTTCACCCATTTTGGGTGAACTGACCAACCGACAAGTCAGTTTTACCGACCCTGACCGATCCTGATAACTCTCCAAAAGGGAGTTATTTAGGTCTTATTTCTATATTGATTAGTGTGTGTTTTGTGCTAAATAGGGTTGCTTTTAGTTATATATTATATGTTTTAACCCATTTGGAAGAATGAATGCTTTGGAAGTTATTTTGTGCAGAATGTATTGTTGAGCGACTTGAGGGAGCAAATTCTGTGCTGCAGCAAAGCTGGGAGCAAAACTGCCACGTCACAGCTCGTTAGCCAATTTAATGAACTGAATTCTGTTAAGCTATTCTCGGGATAAAGGAGCAAGGAGAGCCATCCACGTATCTAGGTCAACCTAATTCAAGCTTCCTATCACTCTATAAAAGGAGAGGCCGTCTCAAGTCAAAGGCATTCCTTTCTTGGAAGGAACATTCCACTCTTAGGAAGTTCATTTCCACTTTTGGAAGCCGAATAGAGGAGGGAGATTAGGGATATCAAGAAGACCATCAATTACGAAGTTGATCAAGGGAATTAGTATTTTCTTGCTTTGTTTTGTAATTATGGATGTGTTTACTCAGATTGTAACGTGTGTTGCTATGCACTTTATGAACTAAGTAACTTTAGGCGTTGGTTAGGGAACATGTAATTGTCGTGCTTAATCTCTATGCAATATAAGTTGATTTGATGCATCTTGATTATTTGTTGTGCTCATTTATATTTTGTGCCCACCTGGCCAGCCGCTATGAATATCACTTTCTAGTTTCAGGGATGATTTAGAAAGTGTGTGGCAATTAATCACACTAGATCATTGTGTATTGGTGAACGCCAGTGACTGAGCTAGGGATAGCCAGTTGCCTAGTGCTTGATCGGTAGTGCTTCATTGGAGTTGAAACATATTCTAAAAAATCCAAAGTTCCGGGAGGAATCTGCTAATAAGACTGCGAGAGTTTTGCATGATCAATAATATTGCTAGAGCATCTTTTAAAACAATTGCTAAATCCTGACCAGCGCTTGTTTCTAATCTGTCTGCTTATTTGTTACTTTCTGTTCTGTCATTTCTTTTGCTTCAGCATTCTATAAAAACCAATCATTTTAACCACTTTTGAAACCATTGAAAAACTAAACAAAATAGATAAAGTGAAAGCTAATTCAGACCTTGGATTCGATAAATACTTATTACTTGCTGTGGACTGTATATACTTGCACAGAGTTCTAGAGTCTTTTTATATCTTATTTTTACTCACTCTAGGAGCCCAATAGATCCCATAAAAAAAAACTGATGGACCGATGTCGGTTCGGTCGGTTTCGATCGGTCAGCTTGGTTTTTGGGTTTATTTTGCTCACCCTAATTAGAAAAATGATAAATTGGAGGAAAAGTAGGAAAAGAGAGCTTCAGAAATTGTCGGGCTAGTCTTAGCCTCGGGTCGAGGTCGAGGCTGTGGGTTGGGCTCTGGCTCAACTCCACCTCTCTTTTTTGGATCATCGACCTTCATCTCTCCAAACTTGAATACTCTTCAGCTCTGTCAACTCCACCGCTCTCTCTTTTGGATCATCGACCTTCATCTCTCCAAATTTGAATACTCTTCAGCTCTTTCATTCGTTTTGCTTATAGGGCATGACCTTAGCTTTAGTCTCAGCCCCCAATGTACTTTTCTGTTTTGAAGCCCCCTACGTAGATGCTTCTTTCCATTAGTCATTTATGTGAATAACAAGGTAAGACCATAGGGTCGGCCTCGACCACCTTTCACGTTATTACAAATTTTGAGTTCCTGCACCAAAATATCAGTTTCTGCAAAAGAAAAATGAAGGAAGAGGCTAGGGTCAACCTCGATCTCAAGCCCCTGTGAGTTCAAAATTCAAGTCCTTGCATTCATATATCAATTTATACAGAGGAATAAATGAGAGCATAGGCTAAAACATGTAATCTTTTAACCAGAACATGCTAAGCTAGTTTGCCTTTTGTTTTATTAGGGAAGCATATCCCTTGTGTAGCCTTCTACTCAAGTAAGATTTTGCACAAAGTAAAAAGTATTCTTGAGTAAAAGGTGTATATAAAGCATGACGTCATACCTTAGAATACTGATCTGTCTCCGCTCCTCGGAGGTCAGCCTTGGCACTGTCTTCTTCATATCATATAACCTTGTCTTTGTAGGCTCAACTAAGTGGTGAATATGAGTGGCTCCACCTAGGTGAGGACTTGGGGTAGTTGAGAATATGGGTGACTCAACTTCTCCAAGAACATTTAATTGGCTCAACTAAGTGGAGACTATGGGTGGCTCCACCCAAGTGAAGACTTGGGGTAGTTGAGAATGTAGGTGGCTCAACTCATCTAAGAACATTTTTAGGCTCAGTTGCCTAAGTCTTTTGTTGACCCAGCCTCGAGCCTCCTTATTTGTGTTGTTCGCCTCATTCAGGCTTTTTCTTGTCATGACAACTGACGAAATAATTTAAGTGGAAGAGCAAAAACATATTTGATAGCATGGTAAAAAAGAAATTTATAAAATTTGCAGAATCCTACACATTTTATATCAAGATACGATATCTAGTTGAGAATATGGGTAACTCAATTATCATATTAGATCAAGTGAAGTCAACTTGCTTCGTAAATAATGATGCTAATATTGTGAAACCTGTTCCAGCTCCTGCAAATAATGATGCTAATCGAAAGAATAACAATGGGCGTTCGAATAGAAGATCTTGGAATAAAAACATCAAGCCACAATGTCAACTATGTAGAAGATTTGGGCATACAGTGCAGCGCTGCTATTATCACTTTGAAAGATGGTTTCAAGGTCCAAATTCGCCCACTAATGGTCAATCCCCTGGACAACTTGCTCCAAATCAACATTACAACTCTTCTGGACAGCAAGCTTTTCAGTCTCCAACTAATGCCTTTGTTTTGCAACATGATTTGAATAAAGACAATCACTGGTATCCAGACTCGGGAGCATCGAATCATGTGACCAACGAGCTTGCAAATTTGTCGTTTGGATCAGAATACTATGGAGAAAACAGAGTCCATGTTGGTAATGGTGTAGGTTTGGAAGTCTTGAACATTGGAACTTCTTTTCTTAAGCCTACATCTTCTAGTCATGTTTTTCAACTTCGTAATTTGCTTCATGTACCTAAAATAACCAAAAATATGATTAGTGTAAGTCAGTTTGCCCGTGATAATCGTGTTTTCTTTGAATTTCATCCTTCTTTTTGTTATGTGAAGGATCAACTCAGTGGCAAAATCCTAGTCCAAGGGAAGCTAGTTGATGGGCTATATTCTTTTGCAATGGAAAAAGCTCATCCTAAAACCTCTAAGGTGCTAACTTCTCCATCTGTTGAGCATAATTCATAGGTGTTTAGTACTATTGTTCCTTTCAAAAATTCATGTAGCTCTCCTATCTTTGATATGTGGCATAACAGACTAAGTCACCCGCCTGTTAAAATCGTTTGTTCAATACTAGATTCATGTAAAATTCCATATTATTTGAATAAAAATCTATCTTTGAGTCATGCTTGTGCAATTGGAAAGTCTCATTGTCTTCCATATACTGATTCTGTTACTACTTATAATTCCCCTCTTGAGTTAATTGTTGCTGATATATCTAATTTTGTTTCCTAAAATTTGCACTGGTTCTTTGGTGGGTATTTTCTGCATTTGATGTATAAAGGTTTGCTAGTAGATTTTTTTGGGTTTTGGCATATTAGATTTGCAAATTTTTGTTGATTTGATCAATGTAAGGGCCCGGTGTTTTGGGTGTTTTGTTGCAAATCGAGTCTGTAAGTCCGTGTCAATATTATTTTGTCAATTGCTGCAAAGAATGGAAGAAATCGGAGCCAAATCGATCGAAAACAGCGCTGGTTTGGGTTGGTTCATAACTAGATAGGACTTAATTAGATTAATTATTGTAATTTGTCTAAATTATTTTGTCTTAGGATGCCAAAACCCGTCTACTTAGCTATTTATTTTGCTTTATGGATGTCATATATCTTAAATTCCCACCATAGGTTAAGCATATTCATGCATATTTAATTATAATTGTTATAATATAAGTATTATGCATGAATTTAAATTTCATGAGTATTTAAAATAAATTGTTATGATTAAATGGATGAAAGTTGAGAAGCATTGAGCATGAAACTACTTTAGTAAAAATATAAGAGTTATATTTATGAGAGTAATTTGTGTGTTATATTTAATTTTCATAAGCAATTAATATAAATGTTATGTTAATGTATGAAAATGGAAATGCTTATTTTTTATTTTCTTGTATAATTAATTTAAGAGTTAGATTAATTAAAGGAAATAAATTTGCATTGAGCATGAAATTACTTTAGTTTAAAAATATAAGAGTTATATTTATATAAATAATTTTCATGATTAATTATTTTTTCATGAGCTATTAATATAAAGAGTCATATTAATGTATGAAAATGACAATGCGAATTTTAATTGTCTTGGGTAATTAATTTAAGAGTTAGGTTAATTAAAAGGAAATTAAATTGCATTGAGCATGACATTACCTTAGATTAATATAATTGTTATATTATTGTATGTCATGTATGCTAGTATATGGTTTATAAATTAATTAGAATTTGATTGTTAATTTATGTCACCATAGTAGCATGTTATAGGGTTAACTCATTAAAATTTATAAGTGTTATAAAATTAATGAATAGAAACCGTTAACCTATAACAAAGAATTGCATGCAAACATAGGATCTTAGGAAAAATGGATTAATTTTAAATTTGTTTAAAATTAATTATACCTAATATCACATTTCTAATAAGATTAGAATTATTTTTTTCTTAGTATTGAAATAGGTTTAATGAACTAAGTAGGAAAAACATCACTATGGTTATAAGGGAACTCTCTCGGTAAAGTTCTGTTTAAGGCTGAAGGTATTTAAGCTGACGGTCTACGGAACACCTCCTACCTGGGAACTAACCCTATACCTGAGTTGAATTAACCATAGTTATGTTAGCATGCAATGTCACTAGATTAATTAAAAGTGTTTAATACACCTAGATCTTTAGAGTAAAAACTTTACATTACTATGGTTATAAGGGAACTCTCCTAGTGAAGTTCTGTCTAAGGCTGGAGGTATTTAAGCTGACGGTTTACAGAACACCTCCTACCTGGGAACCGACTCGGAATACCTGAGTTGAATTAATCATAGTTTAATGTTAGCATGCAATGTCACTAGGTAATTAAAATGGTTTAATTGACCTAAACATTAGTATAAAGACCTAATTATAAGGGTTATAATAGGCATAAACTTAGGTAAATTGACTTAGCCGATTTATCTAAGTTAAATAACCAAAAAATAAATGGCAGGACATTTAAGTGGGAGCGGGACGCGTGTAAACGTATCCCTCGGTCTCTGCCCTTAGTTCACACCGTGAGAATCCTATAGTCCGCCTGCGTGTTGCCCTGGAGCAACCATCCCTTCAGAGGGCCCGATCATAGGATTTGGAACACCATGAACGTCTGAAAAAGGATAACGACTCTTAATTTAATCACCAAAAGTTGTCTTTCCCTTCGGTATCCTGTTGTTGCGTACCTCTGAGATCTGAAAGTGGGAGGGTTACACTTACGGGGATGAGTTAAATGTGTTAACGAATCCTTGACCAAACAACGGTAACTAAACACTAACGAAATATGAGTTATTTTGGTGTTAGGGTTTGGTTGAGATTATCTCAATTTAGAGGAGGAATAGTTGACCGCCATTCGGTGGCTGTTGTTCTAAACCTTTGAAGTATCGTTGCAGAAACAAAATCAAAATTTTTCTAGGGTTTATTTGATTGCTTGTGTGTTTTTTGCTGAATCTGATTGGATTAGATGTAATGGGTTAGTGCGAGAAATAATCAAGTAATTTGTTATTTCAGCAATTCAATAATGAAATATGTGCATTGTCATACGCCTATTTAATAAATAACAATAATTATACAACAAACTTAAACGATTAATTTGTGGTGAATGATTTAAGATTAGTCTTAATAGGAATGTCCTCATGCCCCAAATGTCTAACTCATTAAGAAGTGTTCCTAATGAATTTGACATTGGACATTGCTCAGCCTAAGAAGACTTGTCCAAAGACAGTAAATTTGATTTACTAGTCTTGGAAACGTGATTTGTGGAGAGTGAAGATTCTGCCTGAATACTTGATTCAGGGGTCACAAATCACGTTTGTTCTTCTTATTAAAAGGAATGAGTTTCTGGCAACAGTTTGATACTGGTTATATAACTTTCAAAGTTGAAACTAGAGAAGTTATCTTGGCTGTGACAGTGGGGAACGTTAAGTTATTTTTCTCAGTGGGAGCAAATACATATTATTAGATAATGTGTATGTATTTCCTAAGATTAATAGAAATTTGATTTATGTATCTTATATGCTGGAACAATGTTGCTATGTACATTTCCCTACTAATGTAGTTCATTTCAAGAAAGGGAGTTAACTTTTGTTCGGCTGAACTGAAAAATAACATTAATGTTTTAAGACTAATCAAGAGTAAAGCAGTCATGAACAGTGAGTTGTTTGAGACTGCTACTACTCAAAGAAATGAGAGGCAAAGGATTTCTCCTAAAGGAAAATACCTTTCTTTGCCGCTTAAGGTTAGACCATATTTACCTCAATATGATTGGGAGTTTGGTCAAAAGTAGACTTCTAAGTGAGTTAGAAAAGGACTCTCTACTACCTTGTAGGTCATGCCTTAAGGGCAATATGACTAATAGGTCCTTTTGCTTATCTTACTGACTAGTAAAAGGGCAATATGACTAATAGGTCATGCCCTAAGGTCTCATTCCAGCCTCCCTCTCATATTCTCTCAACTCAAGAACACAAAGAGAGATTTTTTCTCTCTAGAGTTTTTCCATTCAATATTAGGTAGTCCCACAACTACGTTCCTAATCTCAGAGTTATAACGGGGAAGATCAATTGGTGGTGTCCCAATGGTTGACGCTTGGTCCCTATGAAATCAAGAAAGGTGTTCTTGATATTTCAGAGACGCCAACGACGGTATATATGCTTCTCCCCTTTAGATTAGTTCTAAGGTTGTATGCTTAGCCTTAATAATTGATTTAGAATAGTTTTCTAAATTTTTGTCAATGTATTGGTATTTTGGTAGAAACAAAATTAACTATGAATCAGTCCCAATTCGCTTCCGCTAACGGAATTAGGGAATTCCAATCCTTCAATTGGTATCAGAGCCGATCATAGATCTAATTTTGTTTGTCTAAATTTTGCATCGGCTGCTGGTGGGATTGATTAATGCATAATGTATGTATGGTTTGCATTGGACTGTTTAGGTTAATTTTATGGCCATATATTTTACCGTTTTTATGTGATTTGATCATGTAAGGGCCCTGTGTTTTGGGCATTTAAATGTAAAATCAAGTCGTATGTAAGTCCGAGTTTAGATTAGGTTTTTATGAAATGAAAATCGGTGAAATTGCGACAAAATTCGAGGCCAAAAGACGAAGAACAGTCGTTGATTTACCCAGAAAATTGCTCCATATGCAACAGCGTCTAGATGTTGTTCTTCGACGTCTCGACGCTGTCTCCATTCCGAGGCGGTAAGAAGAAGCCTCAGCGTCAAGAGCCTGTTGGTGCGACCATCCCATAGGAGGGCCGATCATAGGTTTCAGAACACCGCAAACTCGAGAAATGGATAGGGCCACTTAGGTTAATCACCAGCAGGTGTCTTTCCCTTCGGTAGCCTGTTGGTGCGTGCCTCTGAGATCTGAAAGTGGGAGGGTTACACTTACGGGGATGAGTTAAATGTGTTAACAAATCCTTGACCAAATAACGGTAACTAAACACTAACGAAATATGAGTTATTTTGGTGTTAGGGTTTGGTTGAGATTGTCTCAATTCAGAGGAGGAATAGTTGACCACCCTTCGGTGGCTGTTGTTCTAAACCTCTGAAGTATCATTGCAAAAACTAAATCAATAGTTTTCTAGGGTTTCTTTGATTGCTGATGTGTTTTTGCTGAATTTGATTGGATAAGATGTAATGGGTTAGTGCGATAAATAATCAAGTTATTTGTTATTTCAGGAATTCAATAATGAAATATGTGCATTTTCTTACACCTATTTAATAATTAACGGTGATTATACAACAAACTTAAATGATTAATTTGTGGTGAGCGATTTAAGATTAGTCTTAACAGAGGAATGACCTGATCATGCCCCAAATGTCTAACTCATTAAGAAGTGTTCCTAATGAATATGACATTGGGCCTTGCTCAGCCAAAGAAGACTTGTCCAAAGACAGTAAATTTGATCTACTAATATTGGAAGCGTGATTTGTAGAGAATGGTGGTTCTGCCTGAATACTTGTTTCAGGGGTCACAAATCACGTTTGTTCTTCTTATTAAAAGGAATAAGTTCCTAACAACAACTTGATGCTGGTTATATGACTTTCAAAGTTGAAACTAGAGAAGTTATCTTGGCTATGACAGTGGGAAACATAAAGTTATTTTTCCCAGTAGGAGCAAATACATATTATTAGATAATGTGTATGTATTTCCTAAGATTAACAGAAATTTTGATTTCTGTATCTTATATGCTGGAACAATGTTACTCTGTACCTTTCCCTGCTAATGCAGTTCATTTCAAAGAAAGGGAGTTAACTTTTGTTCAGCTAAACTAAAAAATAAGATAAATGTTTTAAGACTAATCAAGAGTAAAGTAGTCATAAACTGTAACGCCCTAGGTTTTCAACCATCGGCCTAGCGACGTTACAACAACTCTAGACTCTTAACCAACCAAAAATGAACCACTTTAAACCGAGTGCACCAAAAATTTCGGCAGCATAACGGCGTAAAACGGACTAACCCAAAAATTTTAACTCATGATAAGCACATTCAACACTTCTAAACATTCACGAAATCATACTCCACCAAACTACAAGCATTTTACTTAACCTAGCTCCTCTATACGAGTCAGGTCTCGTAGCATCATGCATTACACTAACAACCATGCTACATCACATAAGTCATCTTATTAATAAGAACAACTATCCACTTAGCACAGGCTAACCAAAATAGCCTTTATTCTTTACCAAAACTAACAACACTAGTTCTAAGTTAAAAAATAACATATCCATTCTCAGGTGAATCCCTCACCTTAGCAGAACAATCAACAATTAACTCCAAGTAGCCTACTCAAAGCAACTAAATAAAACCATAACAAGAGAAACCCAACACCCTAGGGATCCTCTTCATAGTTCTCCTCCTCGCCACCAAGGTCCAGATCATCTTTCGTACCTGCAACATCTATAATGTTGGGGGCAGATGGGGGAGGGGGTATCAGCACAACCGCAATACTGGTAAGTAGCTCACACATGCTAGATCACAAGTATCAACCAATGACAAACATCATGCTTCTTACACGCAAACAACATGCTTAAAAAGCAATAACAACCCAACATGCTCACAAAGCAATAGATTTCCATCATGCATATGCTTCCCACACCATGCACCCACACCTTACTAGATCTCACATGATTTATGCGTCATGCTCCACACCTAACATATGAATTACGTGCCATGCTGCGCAAATCAACACATGAATTACGCGCGACGCTACACACCTAGCCCACATGATTCCCGCGTCATGCCACGCTACAAACACATGCTTTACGCGACATGCTATGCTAAACAAACACATGTTTTACACGACATGCTACGCTAAACAAAACACATGCATTACGCGTCATGTTACGCACAACCAAACACGTGAGTTACGCGCCACGCTGCGCACCCACACATGGATTACGCATCATGTAACGCAACTGCTAGACTCATGCTTCACATCCCGTGACAACATGCTAGCCTAACTAAACATGCTTAACATCCAAACATGCCCATCTCAGGCAATGCAAAAGACACATTACATGCTTCACACAAGCACTTCAACGACCACAACACAGCAGTTCATATTTCATGCTCATCACAAGCGATAAATCAGTAAATGCTCATATCAAGCATTGCAGTAAATGACACAAGAATGACATTCTAAGAACTCCTAAAGCTTGGGCGATGCGACTAAGGCCTAGATAATTAATGAGAATTGATTTAGCATGCTTTTTAAACTACAAACAACAAGCAAAGTTCATTATCTCATGCTTAAAGAAGCTACAAGGGTTGGGCAACACTATATAGTGACGAGACTAAATGGGCATTACTAAACTACATTCTTATAAACCACAATAGCAAGCTACCACCCTTTTTCCTTTCATTCCAAGGCTCCTAGAGATGGAACAACGACAATAGGGCCTAACAAAGACTGGTTATTGATTTAATCATGCTTTTAGTCCATGACTAGCCAACAAAGACCCAATTAATTCACATCCTAAGGACCCATAGGAGGTTGGACAACGCTAACAAGACCAAACTAATTAATGGGTAAAGATTAAAACATGCTTCTAAAGCTTAAACACCTAACGGGCAATAAACCATAACGCTATTAAACTAGAAACAACAACGAATCCTACCCAAACGAACCTGTTTCCACTCTAGACGGGTTATATATACCTCAACCAGTGTGCTAGAACGCTTCTTGGGCAGTGGGTGATTGAACTTAAGTGATTCGAACTCAATCGAACACTTAAACAGTGCTGTAGAATAGAAAATCCAACACAACACTTAATTTCCAGAACATAATCCATTAGGTAATTAATTCTAAGCACCAACCGAACACGGGTAAGTGTTTAAACTTACCGAGATTGTTAAGCGATGCCGAAGCACCCACGAACGTCGCTGGACAGAGGCAAAAACGTGAGGAACAGACACTCCAAGGTGCTGGTCACGCACCATCTACCCAAAATAGAACAAAGGGAAGATTAGATCGGACCTTGAACGACTAAGAACAAAAGAGAAGAAGATTACCCACGGGCTTTTTCCCACTTCTCGACGAAAACCCACAAATACGGGCCTTGGCCAAACACTACAGAGGGAGATCACGACGGTGCTGCTCGACGGAAAGCAACGCTCGAGCTGGACAGTGAACCAGGCGACGACAGCTGGACAGGCCACGGCCTCACACGAGAGGGAGAGAGAGACTGCCGAGAGAGAGAGAGAGATCTCACGTGAAGACGGAGAGAGAAAGACTTGTTCTTCATTTACTTTATCTACTAGCCACGACTCCTTATCTTCCTGTATCTTATGGCTTAAAAACCTCACCTTCTAACCATAAAAGGGAGGATTAGAAAATTTTCAGAAGTTGGAGCCAAAACTGTCAAAACCATCATGGCTAGGCCTCTTTGATTATTAGAGCAAGTGAAAGGAGTAAATAAACTTTGGGAGAATGAATTCAAACCCACGGTGTCATCTACCTATTATATTTACATTCGAGATCCTTGGCAACCAAATTTCGTAGTATCAAACCGTTTTTCCATGAGATAGTCAAAATATGTGGAAGCAAGCTTCAATCCTTGGTATATATATATATAGCTACAACTCTTGAGATAATTCTTTCACAAATTGCATGTTTCTTTCTTCATCTTTCCATTAAGCTCTAACATAATCCACTGCCTTATAACTTGAAAGCTAGCAAACCCTTGGTCCTTTCCACAATTTGCATGATGTTTCTTTCTTCTTCCTACCACTAAGCTCTAACATAATCCACCGCGTTGGAACTTATATGTTGACAAATCACTGGACCTTTAGCTATCAATAACAACTAAATTAGACCGATGGATCAATAACTAGACACTGGGTTTTTTTTATTTCCTTACACTTGTCACATATTTCCAGCACAAACTGCATGAAGTCTCCACATAAGATTTGATTTGTCTCCAAATAAATGACAAGTATCGAAGAAACAATAATGGTTTCTACTAGGGCTAAAAGTAATGAAGAATGAGAGATGACTGTATAAATTGAAACCATTGGAAGAAATCAAATAAAACAAAAACAAAAAAGTGATGAAAAAGAAATAGGAGGCCTCAACATTACCCAAAAACAACTTTCCAATGTTACCAATGTTCACCTTTAGATAGACCTTGACATTACCAACCAAAAAGTTATGCTTCCCATGTTGGGTTTTATGTCCTAAAACTCGTGGATAGTAAATGTAACAAAGTCAATTGGAATCGATAAAGCGTTATCGAGGTTATTCGATTTTTGGTTGTCAAATAATAGCTTTTAATTATGTATTAATTAACTCAAATCCAATAAACTAGAATCCTTGGCTATGATATGAACACTTGAACTTTATGTAGTGACATAAAAGTGGATCAAGTTCAAATGAATAGCCTAAACGGTCTATAGTATAGGGATAAGACTAGGTATCTTATCCTAGGAAAAACTATGTGACGCGACCCACTTTGTTTTAGTACAAACGATGTGATCCTAAATCGTTCATGTAGAGACATGCGAGTGGAGGCATCCTATGCAAAAGAGTTTGTATAAGACTGGACCGCGAAATAAGTCACTTTCACTTTATAACGCTGTTTACTGTGAAACTGACTATTTCAAAACAATGACCTAGGTAACTTGATCTTAATCCTGAGCTAACTATGAACTCCTGTTTATTCAGGATTATCCTTTGATTTGCATGGGTGAGAGTGGCTCAACATCGCCGACTCAATAAGTTCCTACCATTTTGGGGATAAGACCAGGTAGATAGCTGGGGACATAGTCTTGCAAGATGGAATTCACTCCTACCCGACTTTAGGGATAGTAGAAAGGTTGTTCCCTTAAGTGCTGACTCTGGGATGTGAACAAAGGTGCACCGCCCTCTCATTGGCCTGAGAGATTTTAGGTTTAGTGGTGGGACCACAAACCAATTGTTCATTAGGGACTCAGTGGAGGCTTAAGGAACAAGAAGTGCTATAAGGGTAAAACAGACTTTAGACCTAGCTATAGTTACGAACAACCTGTGAAGGGTCGACTTACTAATCATAGTTATATCGGGTGGACAGAAATATATCTACAGTGAGGGGAGTTCAGTACGGGCTATAGTGGAGTATCCCGTTAGTTAACGAATGTTGGTTAACTAGAATTGAAAGAGTTCAACCGGTTAATCCCGGATCGTTGGAGCCCATGATTTGTAGGTCCATTAGGTCCCCCTGCTAGCTCAAACGAATTAAACCTTAGAAGAGAGTGATGAAAGAATTTGAAAACGTTCAAATTCACATTAGGGAGATGTCGTTAACTATATACGATATACTTAACGTATTTTAGTTTAATCTTTGAATTAAACAATAAACAATAAGAGAGTTGGAAATATTTAAAACAGGATTTAAATATTGCAAGTATGCATTCGATACATATTCGATTTGGATCGATTTGAATAAAGATTCAATCAAGTCGAGTTTTGAGAGATATCGGGATTGGTAGAATTATTTGGTTTAATATTTGATATTAAATTAAAATAACTATTATTAATTAAAATATTTAATTAATAAATTGGTTTAATTCAAAATTGATTAATTGAATCAATTTTATTTAAATTTAAACCATGTGGGTTTAGTTGTAAGAATTAGAATTTCTTTTTCTTATAAATTAAATCCAAGAGGCAAAATCAAGGCTTTTGACACTATGCCTAGTGACTAATCCCATCAATAGTTTGTTGTCCTTGTCTTGCAACATTTGAGTACATGGTCTTTGGTTTAAAAACCAGAATGAAGAGTATTATCATGATGGCTTTCTGAGAATTTGATTTTCTCTCAAAAATTTGAATGAAAAAGTTCATGGTTTCTCTCTCAAATACTCATTATTTTCATCTCCTAATTCATCATGCTCAGGTTTCCACAAGCCCGTTCTAAGGCCGGAGAATAGCGGGGAAGATCTCGGTGGTTGTCCACGACTTGATCGTGATGAGAATCATCCAACGAATCGCTTGAATCGAGCTCCAAGAGGTTAGTTTTTCCAAGCCTCTGTTTTTCGAAGTTTTGAGCATGTTTTTTTTTCTTAACGAAATTAATGAAGTTGAGCGCCTAAGATCTGTAATCGCTTTCGCTAGTGTCTCGTACACTCCTTCATCCCATTGTCAACGAAGTTTCGTGCTTTATCATAAAGGTTAAAGTTTCACGCATACCTTTCCGTATGGTGAAACAAGCTGTCAACCTTTCTTCCCCAGCCACTCCTTCATATTCTGTAGTTAGAAATAACAGTAACACAATCTTAGAAGGTTGAAAAACTTGTGAAATGGGAAAAACCTCATCATATTAGTAACTGAATCACCAATCACAAAGGGAGAAAGAAACCTTTTCATGCTTCGTTAATTAACAGGAATTACCTCAAAAAAAATCCCTTTTTCTTTTTGCCTCCAGTCAGAATTCGTCTATAAAGTTGTCTAAGTAGTGAATTGAACTAAGGATTTGTTGGGTTTTATGTCCTAAAACTCGTAGGTAGTGAATATTAACGAATTATATATTTGTATCAATAAAGTGTTATTGAGGATTAAGCAATAAAGTGTTATTGTCCTTTTAAGTCTAAAATTGCACAATATAACCCAAATCCAATAAACTAAGATCCAAGGTTGTTTATATGTAACTTGAACTAGTATGTTGGGACATACGGGGATTGGTGTTCAAGTAACAACCTAAAAGGTCTATAGTACAGGGATAAGGCTGGGTACCTTATCCTGGTAACACTATGTGATACGACCCGCTTTGTATTCGATATAGACGTATTGATCCAAGGCGTCCATGTAGGAGACATGCGAGCGGAGGTATCCTATGCAATAAGTTTGCATAAGACCGGACCACAAAATAGTAAACCACTAGATGTAACACCGTTAACTAGTTAGGTTACTATTTCAATAGGATGACCTAGGTAACTTAGTTTTAATCTTGAGTGTGTCATGAACTCCTTCTCACGAAGGATTATCCTTTGATTAGTATGGGTGAGAGTGGCCTGCACGCCGACTCAATAAGCCTACCTTCTTGGGGACAAGACCAAGTGGGGGGCTGGGGACATGACAACACAAGATGGAATTCACTCCTTCCCGCTTCTAGGAGAAGTAGATGAGTGTTCCCTTAAGTGGTGA
The DNA here is from genome assembly GCA_017139565.1 of Luffa aegyptiaca. Taxonomy (NCBI): domain Eukaryota; kingdom Viridiplantae; phylum Streptophyta; class Magnoliopsida; order Cucurbitales; family Cucurbitaceae; genus Luffa; species Luffa aegyptiaca. The sequence continues at coordinate 27,279,591 of CM029399.1, read as the reverse complement.
CTCCGGGTCTTGAACAAAGGGATCCCGCCCTCTCATTGGCCCGAGAGGGACTTTCTGTTTACTGGTTGGACCATAAACTTGTTGTTCATTAGAGGAGCACGGGTACTTAAGGGGCCAGAGGTAACTCAGGGGTAAAACAGTAATTTGACCCAGTTGAAGTTACGAACACTCGTGAAGGATTGACTTACCGTTATTGGTCAATATTCGTGGACACAAAAATATTCTACAGTGAGAAGAGTGCAGCTGTGGGTCTTTAGTGGAGTGACCCACAGTTAATGAATATTGGTTAACTCGATTAATGAGTTTAGTCAGTTAACCTCATATCATTGGAGCTTCTGATCAGTAGGTCCATTAGGTCCCCCTGCTAGCTCGTAAAGAGTAATTGGGAACAATTTTATCTTGAAAGAATTTGAATAGTTCAAATTTATCTTGGGAATCAAGTTAATTGTATGAGATACAATTAATATAAATGTATGGTGATACATTATAATATAAAGTTTAATTTGTGATTAAACTTTATTAAATTAGAGAATAATATATTTGAAAGAGTTCAAATATAAGGTTAATTGAATATATGATATTTAATTGGTAAATAAATTAATTTATTATTCAATTTGGTCTAATTAAATGTAATTTAATTAAACTATTATATGGGAGATTAAATTAGAATATGATTCTAATATGTAATTAATTAAATATGTGATATTTAATTAATCACAAAAATTAATTAATTGTTCAATTTAATTTAGTTAAATGTTATTTAATTAAATTAATAACTATAGATTAATTTTAATGTGAATTTGATTCATATTAAAACTATAGGTTATAAGAGAGATGCATATTTGAATAAGATTCAAGTGTTAGATTAATTAAATATGTGATATTTAATTGATCTAAGAATTAATTAATTGTGTAGTTTTAATTAATCTAATTAAATGTGATTTAATTAAGTTTAATTAAAACTATAACTTAAGTGAGGTATATGCATTTAGATGTGATTTATATGCATATGTTATTATATATAAGATATTTAGTAAACCTAATTAATTAATATGATTAATTTATTTAATTAAATAAATTATAATATTAATTATGTTTAATTAATTAATTAATTAGTAACTATATGATGAGGTGGACGGTCAAGATTTGATCTCCCCTCCCTCAAACATGCCTCACGCATAAGGGGTCTAAGTAGAATCTAATCATTTTGCATTTTTACCTCCCTCATAAGATCTCTCAAAACTCTCCCATTCTCTCTCAACAAGAAATACAGAGAAGAGTTCTTCTCTGTAAAATATTTCCCTCTCAAGATCGTGGTCCCACAATCATATTCCCAATCTCAGAGAATAGTGGGGAAATCTCATGGTGGTGTCCCAAAACCTTGGATTGCATTTTTGGTCCCTGTAGATTCAAGAACATGTTCTTGATTTCAGAGTCTTCCACGACGGTGAGTTTTTGCTTCTCTATTCTTTAGATTAGATCTAAAATTCATAATTGCTTAGCCTAGGAATTTCTATTCCTAAATTTGCCAATGTATGAGTATTTTGTGAAACGAAATTAAATTGTGAATCGGTCCAATTGCTTCCGCTGTAACGGAATTAGGAATTCCAATCCTTCATAAGGGACGCTACGAAATAGAAGTATCATAAACCAATAGACATTTTTCCGTATTACTTTTAACCAATAACAATACTCTTGTTAAATGAATCTCTAACCTCTCGAAAAAGGAATGTTTTCAAACAAAAAGTCACTGTAATCTGTATTCACTCTATTTGAACAAAAGGAGGTGAAATCCACAATTTTGGTCAAAACTCATAAGTTACAACCAATTGATATTGAGCCCCCGTTCTAATTGTGCAATTGGAAAAACTTTGAAATGCAAGGAAACCAGTAGTACAAAACTAGAGAAGTTCTTAAAAGAAAGTATAACCACCTACTATAGCTACGTACCTTTCTACTAAAATGGTCTGCTTCCCAGCGAGTGCAGAACTAGAAGTAACAAACAAACAAAAATTATTTTCTGGAACAAGGTCTTATCACTATTTGCTATGAAGGCTTTAGAACCAAAGCAATCTAGATACGTGTGTGTGTTAATAAACGAACAAGAACTATTTTCTCGTACAAATTCTTATCACTGGCTATGGAATCTCCAGAACCGAAGCAATCTAGATATGTTCCTCAATAGCCAACCTCAAATGCCCAGTGATTGATAAACATCTTTCATAAATAATGTTGTCTCTCACAAGAGAAGATCCTGCCTTTAGAAGAATTTTTCTAAGTAACAAGTCAAAGGTTTGATAATCGAGTATACTTCTCCATTCATACTTCACTTTTTTTTTCTTTTTTTCTTTTTTTCTTTTTTTAAGATTGAACTTTCATTTGAGAAAAAATTAAAGAATAGAAGGGCATATAAAAAGAAGATGAACAGAGGAGGGCACACTAAAGGAACAAACTCAAATCCAATAAATTAATACCTAACGAACAATTACAAAAAACCTTAAGCACTGAGGCCCCTACAAGAACACATTAAATATAGCTAGAGCCTACACATCCCTTGTCGACCGCTCAAAACCTCTAAAACCTCTATTATTTCTCTCCCCGCACCCAAAGACCCCACATAATAGCACATACCCTCGTAACCTCCCTTTCTTGCAAAAAGGAAGGTGGAGGAGGAACTCCTCAATCATCTTTTTGCTCCTCCTTTGGCATAGGAAAGGGGAAGCCTAACTCCTCCCTTCATACTTCATTCTTTGCCAAACTCAAGACAGAGGAATAAGAACATAATCTAGTAATAATATTAAGTACATATCTGAGACCATTAACGCATTAAAAATGGACATCTCCTAAAAAGTTATGCTTACAAAATGATAATGATAAGAAAAAAGTCTAAGCTAAACAAAACCAACTTGAGAAGCATCCATTGAGATAACTAATGGCATCAATAATCAAGATAGGCTGTAAGAATAACGCCTACAAAGCACACATTTGTGCATCAAAATTTGAATCAGCTCAGATCATTTGAGCTTCTAAGGGTTTTAAATGCAGAGACGCAATTTCTATATTAGAGCATTCAAATTTTTAGTAAATGTTGAAACATCACGGTAGAGTCGACACTAGGGAAAATTATAAATGAAGGAAATGAGAATATGAAAGAGAGATAGGCAAAGAAGATATACTCATTATGATCATTGAAACTTTAACATACAAGGAAATACTCTTAACGATTCTCCCAAAAGTCAATAGAAGAACCTGTACCATGCCATCACTAGTGAAGTACTAACTTGCAAACACGTAAAGTACTGGCAATTTCTAATTCGTAAGTTGCATGAGTATAGAACCACCAAACTCTTCTTTAAATACAATCTTCTAAGATGGAGAAAGACAATAAGATAAAAGGGATTTCAGAAACATGCGTAAAAAACAAAACATATTTGTTCTATCTCAAAGTTAAAGCATGTTTGATAATCCAACTAAAAGGGATAACCAAGATTTAGCAGTGATTCACATATTCTTACATAGCATCTTTTTCTTCCTGCCTTAAGAATGATTACATGAACATCTCAATATGGCATCATATGAGGTTATGTAGCAAAAAGATCATGTGAAGGGCCAACATCATGACTTATGTGGCGTAGAACAAGCCGTTGAAGATCATCCATCACCTTCCTCTCACGTTTTGCTTTCTCTTCATAGTTATACATTGCAAGGGCTCTTTTATCTTCAGCACTGTAAACTTGGTTTTCTTTTCTGATACGGATTGCATTCATTCTCTGATGTCTGCTACCGCTCATCACATAGCCAAGGGTCTCAAAGTTTTGAATTTCCTCAGCAAAAATACCCACTTCACCACGACATGGAATACGCTTCCCTTACTGAACATACTGAGCAATGGCGTCACCTTCTCCAGACCTAAGAGCACCACCATAGCTAATATGGCCCTCGGCTCTTGGTAGTGGCATTGGTCCAACTGGCATCTCATTATTAATGCAGGTTTCTTTTGTGCCTCCAAAATCTCCTTTATCTTCAAAGCTTCAGCATTAATATCGGCCATCTTCTCTCCATCAACCTTTAATTTACTCTTACCATCAACGTCCTCAAAACCAGAATTCTCCTCAGAAGAGGAACTCTTACTCTTCGTTTCTGACTGTCTTTTTCTCTTGCTCTTGGATTTTGATGAAGTTGAAGAGGCTTTCTGCTTCCTCAAATTTTCACCTTCACTTCCCTCACTCTCATCTGTATCACTGTACCTCCTCTTTCTACTACTTTTAGGCCTATTAGTACGACTCCTTTTCTTTGACCTGACACGATCACTAACGTTAGAATCATCTGTCTCACTTTCTTCACTGCCCTCTGTATCGCTGTATCTAATCTTTTTTTTCTTACTACTACTACTCTTATGTTTTCGACTCCTCCTATTAATAGACTTCTTTCTTCTCCTCCGGCTTTCTTCCTCTGATTCACTTTTACTCTCACTCTCTGTGTCACTGCCCGACTCTGAATTACTAAGAGATGATTTTCTACTCCTACACCTGGAACCTGAGCTCTTCAACCTTCTACTTTTTGCTTTTGTGTCGGATGATTCAGAATCAGAGTCAGAGTTGGAATTCTTAGTTTTATCAGATACATATTTTTCTTCATGTTGCTTTTTCTCGCTCGAGTCACTTTTATCTCCACCGTCGTCGTCACCATATTTCTTTGAAATTTCATCAGCTTTATCTTTATACTCTTCGTTATCATTCCTCGGTCGTCGGTTCTAGCACAATTAGACTCAAGATTTTACCTCATCTTCCTAATTACTAGCTCTAAGGTTGGAATAAGTTTCAGATTGCTAATTAGTAGAGCAGAAAATGATTAGAGGGTTGCAATCAGAAAAACAAAAACAAATGGAAGTTCGTATCTGGCAGCAATTACAGAGGGAGAGAGAGAGCACCGAAAGAGAATGTGAAGATCAGAAAGGGAGAATGGGCAGCGTGGGGGCTGGGATAGATTCGGCTTGAGTAAAGGACCTTTGGGCTTGGGCTTAAAAGAATTGAAATATGAGATCATAACATGAATGGACCTTATTGGAAACCAATTACAAAAGGTGTCCTAAAGAACCACAGAAATTATAGCGGATGGGTCAAATTGATTATCAATTTTCACAAATGCCCTAAATGATCAAAATTATTATTGGTAGGTTGTTTTTACACATTAATTGAGTTACTTTTGTTACTAAAATGCCATTTTCATTTAATGATTATACTAATTTTAATTAAATATAATATTATATTATATTATTTATTAAATATATAGATTTTGTTCTTTCCCCGATTATGGTCATCTATTTGATTTTTCCCCTAAATATTAGGAATTTTGTCTTATTCTTATTGGAAATAATTTCACTGAAATTTTATTTTATTTTATTTTTCATTATGGCGGCTCACATCAATTTCCTTTCTTTTTTCTCTGATTTTGGTTGCTCACTAGGGTTTTGTGCCCAATTTTTTTTCGTCATTCAATTTTCACTGTCACATTCACAGCAATTTCCCACAGACCGCACTCATATCGTCTTCAATTTCCATTTTATTCATAGTCCACGTTTTCAATTTTATTTGCTATTGGTTTTCAATTTTTTTTTGCTAACCTCGGCTGCAATTGCATATCACAACAGTTTCAATTTTATTCATAGTTCACATACATATTTTCTAATTTTTTTTTTTAACCTCAGCTGAAATTGCATCCTCTCCTGTTATTGTATTTCATGCCCTACAGTCCGCAATCACACCATTTTTTGCTCCCCCACAGACCGTACTTATACCATTTCATTTTTTCATGTTCGCTATAACAAATGGGTATGTTTGTATTTGTATTCTTTTTTTTAAATGAAAATTTCATTGATTAAGAGCTCGAAATTGCTCCCAAAAAAGAGACACCCGTGAGACAGGGTCTCTTATAAGTGTGAGATAAATTGCCTACATCGTTTGAACATAAATCTAGTATCCAATTAGGTATATCTTGGGCCCAACATTTATTGTCATTAAGTTCACAAGCTGTTTGGGCCAACGAAGTTGCTACCCTATTGTAAATTCTGTCAATGTGAATCACAGAATCAATTTGAAAAGAGGTCATTAGGGCATGAGCTTCCATTATGAAGTTACTCAGTTCCGACTCATCTTCATCGTCCTTAGACTGCAACTTGACCACTTGCAGTGATTCTTAGTTTTATCAGATACATATTTTTCTTCATCGTCCTTAGACTGCAACCATGGCAGAATCTGGGTTCAACCTGCCTATCTCTGGTTTTTTATTCGGTTTGAGCTACACAGAAAGAACTAAGAGGTGAGGTATGATTTTCTTGAAAGTTAATCCATTTTCTAACAAATTTCATGAAGGAAGCTTGAGCTAAATCTGATGTTAAGTTAATGGTTTTTGAAATGGAATACAGAACACAGAACTTTCGTGCAAATCAGGAGGATCGTTGGTTTTCTCTGGTTTTTCCAGCATTCTGGGGTGTACAAGTTGAATCAGAAGCTCAATATGGTATGGTTGGAAAGCATATTCAATTTCCTATAACTTTCATGAAGAATTCGTGAGCCAAAAATGACTAGAAGTAGGTTTAATTTCAGGAGAAAGATAGAGGGTAGCAGAGAAGCTCGAATCTGTACTTGTTGTGCTTGGGGGATTTCTGGTCAACTCTGTTGGGAATCTCATTTTCATTCCTTCAGGTAAGTTTTAGAGGGTTCTAAAATGAAGAGTTTGATATATAGTACATTAATTTTGGTTAAGTATTGAGGAAGTTATGAGTGTTGGAAGTTATGGTATTGAATCTGGAAAATTCTGAAAAAAAAATGTGAAGTGTGATTTTAATTCTAATGTTTAGAATTCATGAGCATGGAAAGACAAGACTACCTTTGGTTTTGATGCTCGATTTTGATTTGTTTGATAGGCCAAGAGGAAATAGGTCGGGTCTACAGACCAGGAAACTAGCCAAGATTGTGAGTGACAAAACAAATTTCGAAAATTATTTCTAAACTATTGTTTATGAGTTGACGTTTTACATGCTTTTCTATGAATGGTTTCAAGCATAAGTTATGAGCTTAGATTTTCTAATGAAGTTTAAGCTTGAGTTTTACGAAAGATAAAGATAAGCAGGTGTGTTTTAATGTTTTCATGGGATTTTCTAAGACTTCTAATGACTACATGACTGAGATATTGAGCCCGAGGCTAGATGCTACCATGTGCACACAAGTTATATTCCGTTGTTGACATTGAGTGTACTCCGTGACAACGATGCTGTCGTGAGTGCTGGGCGGGTCCCACTACGACAAAGACGATGGGAGTGCTGGGCGGGCCCCACTACATCGTAGAGCTACTAAACGTTGGTTGTACTGGGCGTGCCCTACACAACGTAGATCAGTCATGTTAGTTAAAACGTTTCATATACTTGATATGCCTTGCTAGATTTTAATGACGTACTTGCGGAGTATTTGAGAAAGCTTTTATCATTACACATTTATATTTCACGCTTTGACTAAACAGATTTATATGTTAAAGGTTTATCACGTGTTCTGATTTGCGGATTTACAGGTTTAAATTTTAGTCACTCACTGGGCTTCATAGCTCACTCTTTCAAAATGTTTTCCCACCTTCCAGGTAGAGATTGAGCTCCCGATGCCTGATAACTGCCAAAGTCTGTTTCTACTAAAAGCTTCCAGATCAAGCTCCAGTACGTGGGTGGAGTTGTACATTGTGTTTGTTTGTATTGTAAATGTCTTTGTAAGAACTAGACAGTTTATGGTTGTGTAAGCACTAGATGTCGTGGTTGTGTAAACCCCAGTTGGATATGTTTTGGGTTGTGATATCTCTATTAGGTTATTTTCCAAATCGAGTTATGTCAGGGCTGCACTTCATGTATGTCTAAAGGTTTTCAGGGATTCCGCCGTGTTGTGTTACATGTAAAGTATTTTATTTCTAAGATTAGCATGTTTATCAGGTTCAGCGATTCAGCAGGGTCAACAGGTATCATTAGAGGAGGACGATGTCTATTGGCTTCACTTCATCTCCCTGACTAAGCTAGTAGGTAGTTTGGGAGGAGGTGTGACATACAATGCTTCAATGTCTTCTGCAGCTTTTGCCTCTTCAACTTACTATATTCCTCATAGTTCAACCCCTTTAGCTCCTCATCCGAATCGGACTCTCCAGACGCACTTCAATTCCTGTACAGATATGCACGCCCTCCGACACGACCAAATCTCTTGGGCAGACCGTTTTAGTCTCCGTCAGCCCTAGGGCTCCGTCTAATGTCCTTGTAGCCAGGCACGACAAATCGACGACGATGGTTGTAGCGATCGTAACTTTCATAGCTAGGGCAACGACGTCTACGGTAATCGCCACCAAAAGCATCGGAGTCCGGAGAGTATCGACTGTCGCCGTTTTCTCGATCGGATCGATCTCTTCTTTCTGGAAATTCCATGGTAGACCCTAACCTACCCATTCGTTTATTTTCGATTCCGCAAACTAAATGGCTGTCGAATTCGCCTCTCGGCCGTCGGTTTCAGCACGATTAGACTCCAGATTTTATCTCAACTTCCTAATTACTAGCTCTAAGGTTGGAATAAGTTTAAAATTGCTAATTAGCAGAGCAGAAAATGAATAAAGGAATGCCATCAGAAAAATAAAAACAAATGGAAGTTCGTACCTGGCAGCAATTCAGAGGGCGAGAGAGCACCAGAAGAGAATGTGAAGATCATAGAGGGAGAATGGGCTGGGCGCGAGGGGGCTGGGATAGATTCGGCATGGATAAACTTTGGGCTTGGGCTTGGGTTTGGGCTTATTGGAGACCCAATTACCAAAAGTGTCCTAAAGAACCAAAGAAATTATAGCGGATGGGTCAAATTGATTATCAATTTTCACAAATGCCCTAAATGACCAAAATTATTATTGGTAGGTTTTTACACATTAATTGAGTTAATTTTGTTACCAAAATGCCCTTTTCATTTAATGATTATACTAATTTTCATTAAATATAGTATTATATTATATTATTAATTAAATATATATATTTTGTTCTTTCCCCGATTATGGTCTTCCATTTGATTTTTTAGCCTAAATATAAAGAATTTTGTCTGATTCTTAATGGAAATAATTTCACAGAAATTTACTTTTATTTTTTTCATTTTGGCGGCTGACATCAATTTCCTTTTTTTTTTTTCTCTCATTCACTTCTCACATTCACAGCAATTTACCACAGACCGCATTCATATCGTCTTCAATTTTCATTTTATTCATAGTCCACGTTTTCAATTTTATTTGCTACTTGTTTTCAATTTTTTTGGTTAACCTCGGCTGCAATTGCATATCACAACAGTTTCAATTTTATTCATAGTTCACATACAGATTTTCTAATTTTTTTTAACCTCAACTGTAATTGCATCCTCTCCTGTTATTGTATTTCATTCCCCACAGACCGCAATCACACCATTTTTCTCCCCCACAGACCGTACTAATACTGTTTCATTTTTTCGTGTTCGCTTTCACAAATGGGTATGTTTATATTTTATCTAACTTTCAGTTTGTCATATTTATAGAGCATTTTTTCGATTAAGTTATAGAGAGATTTTCCGTGATCAATTTCACAACTGGTTATTTTTATATTTGTATTCTTTTTTTTGGTTTGAAAATGAAATTTTCATTGATTAAGTGCTAGAAATTGGTCCCGAAAAAGAGACACCTGTGGTACAGGGTCCCCCACAAGTGTGAGATAAATTTCCTACATCCTTTAAACATAAATCTAGTACCCAATTAGGTATATCTTCGGCCCAACATTTATTGTCATTATGTTCACAACCTGGTTGGGACAATGAATGTGCTACCCCATTGTAAATTCTGTTAATGTGAATCACAGAATCAACTTGAAAAGAGGTCATTAGCGCATGAGATACCATTATGAAGTTACTCAGTTCTGACTCATCTTCACCTCCTTAGACTGCAACTTGACCACTTGGAGTGATTCTTAGTTTTATCTGATACATATTTTTCTTCATGGTTCTTTTTCTCGCTCGATTGACTTTTATCTCCAATGTCGTTGTCGCAATATTTGTTCGAAATTTCATCAGCTTTATCTTCATACTCTTCGTTATCATTCCTCGGTGGGCTTGGGCTCACTCTCCAAATACAATGCTTCAATGTCTTCTGCAGCTTTTGCCTCTTCAACCTCCGATATTCCTCATAGTTCAACCCCTTTAGCTCCTCATCCGAATTGGACTTTTCAGACACACATCAATTCCTGTCCAGATACGCGCGCCCTCCGACACGACGAAATCTTTTGGGCAGACCGTTTTAGTCTTCGTCAGCCTTAGGGCTCAATCTAATGTCCTGCTAGCCAGGCGCGATAGATCGACGACGATGGTTGTAGCGATCGTAAATTTCATAGCTAGGGTTACGACGTCTACGGTAATCGCCACAAAAAGCATCGGAGTCTGAAGTGTATCGACTGCCACCGTTTTCTCGTTCGGATCGATCTATTCTTTCTGGAAATTCAACGGTAGACCCTAGCCTACCCATTCGATTATTTTCGATTCCGCAAAATAAATGGATGTTGAATTCGCCTCTCGGCCGTCGGTTCTAGCACGATTAGACTCCATATTTTACCTCATCTTCCTAATTACTAGCTCTAAGGTTGGAATAGGTTTCAGATTGCTAATTAGCAGAGCAGAAAATGATTACAGGAATGCAATCAGAAAAATAAAAACAAATGGAAGTTCGTACCTGTCAGCATTTACCGAGGGAGAGAGAGCACCGAAAGAGAATGTGAAGATCAAAGAGGGAGAATGGGCTGGGAGCGAGGGGGCTGGGATAGATTCGGCATGGGTAAAGTTCCTTGTGGCTTGGGCTTGGGTTTGGACTCAAAAGAATTGAAATATGAGATATTAACATGAATGAGTCTTATTCGAGACCCAATTATCAAAAGTGTCCTAAAGAACCAAAGAAATTATAGCGGATGAGTCAAATTGATTATCAATTTTCACAAAATGACCTAAATGATCAAAAATTATTATTGGTAGGTTCTTACACATTAATTGAGTTAATTTTGTTACCAAAATTCCCTGTTCATTTTACGATTATACTGATTTTAATTAAATATAATATTATATTAAATTATTTTTTAAATATATAGATTTTGTTCTTTCCCCGATTATGGTGTTCCATTTGATTTTTTAGCCTAATTATTAGGAATTTTGTCTGATTCTTAATAGAAATAATTTCACAGAAATTTACTTTTATTTTTTTTCATTTTGGCGGCTCACAACAATTTCCTTTTTTTTTCTCTCATTAACTGCTCACATTCACAGCAATTTACCACAGGTCGCACTCACATCGTCTTCAATTTCTATTTTATTCATAGTCCACGTTTTCAATTTTATTTGCTACTGGTTTTCAAGTTTTTTGGTTAACCTCGGTTGCAATTGCATATAACAACAGTTTCAATTTTATTCATAGTTCACATACAGATTTTCTAATTTTTTTTAACCTCAACTGTAATTGCATCCTCTCCTTTTATTGTATTTTATCCCCCACAGACCGTACTCATACCATTTCATTTTTCTGTGTTCTCTTTCACAAATAGGTATGTTTATATTTTATCTAACTTTCTGTTTGTCATATTTATATAGCGTTTTTTCGTTTAAGTTAGAGAGAGATTTTTCGTGTTCAATTTCACACATGTTTATTTTTATATTTGTATTCTTTTTTTTTTTGTATGAAAATGAAATATTCATTGATTAAGTGCTAGAAATTGCTCCCAATAAAAAGACACCCGCGGGACAGGGTCCCCCACAAGTGTGAGATAAATTTCCTACATCCTTTAAACATAAATCTAGTACCCAATTAGGTATAGCTTGGGCCCACATTTATTGTCATTAAGTTCACAAGCTCGTTGGGACAATGAATGTGCTACCCCATTGTAAATTCTGTCAATGTGAATCACAGAATCAACTTGAAAAGAGGTCATTAGCGCATGAGCTTCCATTATGAAGTTACTCAGTTCCGACTCATCTTCATCCTCCTTAGACTGCAACTTGACCACTTGCAGTGATTCTTAGTTTTATCTGATACATATTTTTCTTCATGTTGCTTTTTCTCGCTCGAGTGACTTTTATCTCCAATGTCGTCGTCGCCATATTTGTTCGAAATTTCATCAGCTTTATCTTCATACTCTTCGTTATCATTCCTCGATGGGCTTGGGGTCACTCTCCAAATACAATGCTTCAATGTCTTCTGCAGCTTTTGCCTCTTCAACCTCTGATATTCCTCATAGTTCAACCATTTTAGCTCCTCATCCGAATCAGACTTTTTAGACGCACTTCAATTCATGTCCAGATACGCGCGCCTTCTGACATGACCAAATCTCTTGGGCAGACCGTTTTAGTCTCCGTCAGCCCTAGGGCTCCGTCTAATGTCCTGGTAGCCAGGCGCGACAGATCGACAACGATGGTTGTAACGATCGTAACTTTCATAGCTAGGGCTACGACGTCCACGGTAATCGCCACCAAAAGCATCGGAGTCCGGAGTGTTTCGACTACCACCGTTTCTCGTTCTGATCGATCTCTTCTTTTTGGAAATTCAGCGGTAGACCCTAGCCTATCCATTCGATTTTTTTCGGTTCCGCAAACTAAATGGCTGATGAATTCGCCTCTCGGCCGTCGGTTCTAGCACGATTAGACTCCAGATTTTACCTCATCTTCCTAATTACTAGCTCTAAGGTTGGAATAGGTTTCAGATTGCTAATTAGCAGAGCAGAAAATGATTACAGGAATGCAATCAGAAAAATAAAAACAAATGGAAGTTCGTACCTGGCAGCAATTACAGAGGGAGAGAGACCACCAAAAGAGAATGTGAAGATGAAAGAGGGAGAATGGGCTGGGCGCGAGGGTGCTGGAATAGGTTCGACATGGGTAAAGGGTCTTTGGCCTTGGGCTTGGGTTTGGACTCAACAGAACTGAAATATAAGATATTAACATGAATGAGTCTTATTGGAGACCCAATTACCAAAAGTGTCCTAAAGAACCAAAGAAATTATAGCGGATGGGTCAAATTGATTATCAATTTTCACAAAATGACCTAAATGATCAAAATTATTATTGGTAGGTTTTTACACATTAATTGGGTTAATTTTGTTACCAAAATGCCCTTTTCATTTATTGATTATACTAATTTTATATAAATATAATATTATATTAAATTATTTATTAAATATATAGATTTTGTTCTTTCCTCGATTATGGTCTTCCATATTATTTTTTAGCCTAAATATTAGGAATTTTGCCTGATTCCTAATGGAAATAATTTCACAGAAATTAACTTTTATTTTGTTTCATTTTGGCGGCTCACATCAATTTCCTTTTTTTTTCTCTCATTCACTGCTCACATTCACAGCAATTTACCTTAGACTGCACTCATAGCGTCTTCAATTTCAATTTTATTCATAGTCCACGTTTTAAATTTTATTTGCTACTGGTTTTCAATTTTTTTTTAACCTCGGCTGCAATTGCATATAATAACAGTTTAAATTTTATTCATAGTTCACATACAGATTTTCTAATTTTTTTAACCTCAACTGTAATTGCATCCACTCCTTTTATTGTATTTCATCCACCACAGACTGCAATCACACCATACATTGCTCCCCCACAGACCGTACTCATACCATTTCATTTTTCTGTGTTCTCTTTCACAAATACGTATGTTTATATTTCATCTAACTTTCAGTTTGTCATATTTATACAGCGTTTTTTTCGTTTAAGTTAGAGATAGATTTTTCGTGTTCAATTTCACACATGTTTATTTTTATATTTGTATTCATTTTTTTTTGTATGAAAATGAAATTTTCATTGATTAAGTGCTAGAAATTGCTCCCAAAAAAGAGACACCCGTGGGACAGGGTCCCCCACAAGTGTGAGATAAATTGCCTACATCCTTTGAACATAAATCTAGTACCCAATTAGGTATATCTTGGGCCCAACATTTATTGTCATTAAGTTCACAACCTGGTTGGGACAATGAACGTGCTACCCCATCGTAAATTTTGTAAATGTGAATCATAGAATCAACTTGAAAAGAGTTCATTAGCGCATGAGTTCCATTATGAAGTTACTCAGTTCCGACTCATCTTCATCCTCCTTAGACTGCAACTTGACCACTTGCAGTGATTCTTAGTTTTATCTGATACATATTTTTCTTCATGTTGCTTTTTCTCGCTCGAGTGACTTTTATCTCCAATGTCGTCGTCGCCATATTTGTTCGAAATTTCATCAGCTTTATCTTCATACTCTTCGTTATCATTCCTCTGTGGGCTAGGGGTCACTCTCCAAATACAATGCTTCAATGTCTTCTGCAGCTTTTGCCTCTTCAACCTCTGAAATTCCTCATAGTTCAACCATTTTAGCTCCTCATCCAAATCGGACTTTTCAGACGCACTTCAATTCATGTCCAAACACGCGCGCCTTCCGACACGATCAAATCTCTTGGTCAGACCGTTTTAGTCTCCGTGAGCCCTAGGGCTCCGTCTAATGTCCTGGTAGCCAGACGCGACAGATCGACGATGATGGTTGTAGCGATCGTAACTTTCATAACCAGGGCTACGACGTTTATGGTAATCGCCACCAAAAGCATCGGAGTCCAGAGTGTATCGACTGTCGCCGTTTTCTCTATCGGATTGATCTCTTGTTTCTGGAAATTCAACGGTAGACCCTAGCCTACCCATTCGATTATTTTTGCTTTCGCCAACTAAATGGTTGTTGAAATCGCCTCTCGGCCGTCAGTTCTAGCACGATTAAACATCTTCTTAATTACTAGCTCTAAGGTTGGAATAGGTTTCAGATTGCTAATTAGTTAGCAGAGCAGAAAATGATTACAGGAATGCAATCAGAAAAATAAAAACAAATGGAAGTTCATACCTGGCTGAAATTACAGAGGGAGAGAGAGCACCGAAAGAGAATGTGAAGATCAAAGAGGGAGAATGGGCTGGGCGCGAGGGGGCTGGGATAGATTTGGCATGGGTAAAGAGCCTTTGGGCTTCGGCTTGGGTTTGGGCTCAAAAGAATTGAAATATGAAATATTAACATGAACGAGCCTTATTGGAGACCCAATTACCAATAGGGTCCTAAAGAACCAAAGAAATTATAGCGGATGGGTCAAATTGATTATCAATTTTCACAAATGACCTAAATGATCAAAATTATTATTGGTAGGTTTTCACACATTAATTGAGTTAATTTTGTTACCAAAATTCCCTTTTCATTTAATGATTATACTAATTTTAATTAAATATAATATTATATTATATTATTTATTAAATATATAGATTTTGTTCTTTCCTTGATTATGGCCTTCCATTTTATTTTTCAGCCTAAATATTAGGAATTTTGTCTGATTCTTAATGGAAATAATTTCACAGAAATTTACTTTTATTTTTTTGTTAATTTTGGCGACTCACATCAATTTCCATTTTTTTTCTCATTCATTGCTCACATTCACAGCAATTTACCACAGAATTCACTCATATCGTCTTCAATTTCCATTTTATTCATAGTCTACGTATTCAATTTTATTTGCTACTGGTTTTCAATTTTTTTGGTTAACCTCGGCTGCAATTGCATATAACAACAGTTTAAATTTTATTCATAGTTCACATACAGATTTTCTAATTTTTTTTAACCTCAACTGTAATTGCATCCTCTCCTTTTATTGTATTTTATCCCCCACAGACCACAGTCACACCATACTTTGCTCCCCCACAGACCGTACTCATACCATTTCATTTTTATGTGTTCTCTTTCACAAATACGTATGTTTATATTTCAGCTAACTTTCAGTTTGTCATATTTATACAACGTTTTTTCGTTTAAGTTAGAGAGAGATTTTTCGTGTTCAATTTCACACATGCTTATTTTTATATTTTATTCTTTTTTTTTGTATGAAAATGAAATTTTCATTGATTAAGTGCTAGAAATTGCTCCAAAAAAAGAGACACCCGTGGGACAGGGTCCCCCACAAGTGTGATATAAATTGCCTACATCCTTTGAACATAAATCTAGTACCCAATTAGGTATATCTTGGGCCCAACATTTATTGTCATTAAGTTCACAACCTGATTGGGACAATGAACGTGCTACCCCATCGTAAATTTTGTCCAAGTGAATCACAGAATCAACTTGAAAAGAGGTCATTAGCGCATGAGCTTCCATTATGAAGTTACTCAGTTCCGACTCATCTTCATCCTCCTTAGACTGCAACTTGACCATTTGTAGTGATTCTTAGTTTTATCTGATACATATTTTTCTTCATGTGGCTTTTTCTCGCTCGAGTGACTTTTATCTCCAATGTCGTCGTCGCCATATTTGTTCGAAATTTCATCAGCTTTATCTTCATACTCTTCGTTATCATTCCTCGGTGGGCTTGGGGTCACTCTCCAAATACAATGCTTCAATGTCTTCTGCAGCTTTTGCCTCTTCAACCTCCGATATTCCTCATAGTTCAACCCTTTTAGCTCCTCATCCGAATCGGACTTTTTAGACGCACTTCAATTCATGTCCAGATACGCGCGCCTTCCGACACGACCAGATCTCTTGGGCAGACCGTTTTAGTCTCCGTCAGCCCTAGGGCTCCGTCTAATGTCCTAGTAGCCAGGCGCGACAGATCGACGACGATAGTTGTAGCGATCGTAACTTTCATAGCTAGGGTTATGACGTCTACAGTAATCGCCACCAAAAGCATCGGAGTCTGGAGTTTATCGACCGCCGCCGTTTTCTCGATCGGATCGATCTCTTGTTTCTGAAAATTCAACGGTAGACCCTAGCCTACCCATTTGATTATTTTCCGTTCCGCAAACTAAATGGCTGTTGAATTCGCCTCTCGGCCGTCGGTTCTAGCACGATTAGACTCCAGATTTTACCTCATCTTCCAAATTACTAACTCTAAGCTTGGAATAGGTTTTAGATTGCTAATTAGTAGAGCAGAAAATGATTACAGGAATGCAATCAGAAAAATAAAAACACATGGAAGTTCGTAACTGGCAGCAATTACAGAGGGAGAGAGAGCACCGAAAGAGAATGTGAAAGATCAAAGAGGGAGAATGGGCTGGGAGCGAGGGGGCTGGGATAGATTCGACATGGGTAAAGGGCCTTTGGGCTTGGGCTTCGGTTGGGCTCAAAAGAATTAAAATATGGGATATTAACATGAATGAGCCTTATTGGAGACCCAATTACCAAAAGTGTCATAAAGAACCAAAGAAATTATAGCTCATGGGTCAAATTTATTATCAATTTTCACAAATGACCTAAATGATCAAAATTATTATTGGTAGGTTTTTACACATTAATTGAGTTAATTTTGTTACCAAAATTCCCTTTTCATTTAATGATTATACTAATTTTAATTAAATATAATATTATATTAAATTATTTATTAAATATATAGATTTTGTTCTTTCCTCGATTATGGCCTTCCATTTTATTTTTTAGCCTAAATATTAGGAATTTTGTCTGATTCTTAATGGAAATAATTTCACAAAAATTTACTTTTATTTATTTTTTTAATTTTTCGACTCACATCAATTTCCTTTTTTTTTTCTCTCATTCATATCTCACATTCATAGTAATTTACCACAGACCGCACTCATATTGTCTTCAATTTCCATTTTTTTCATAGTCTACGTATTCAATTTTATTTGCTATTGGTTTTCAATTTTTTTGGTTAACCTCGGCTGCAATTGCACAAAACAACAGTTTAAATTTTATTCATAGTTCACATACAGATTTTCTAATTTTTTTAACCTCAACTGTAATTGCAACCTCTCCTTTTATTGTATTTCATCCTCCACAGACCACAATCACACCATACTTTGCTCCCCCATAGACCGTACTCATAACATTTCATTTTTCTGTGTTCTCTTTCACAAATATGTATGTTTATATTTCATCTAACTTTACGTTTGTCATATTTATACAGCGTTTTTTCGTTTAAGTTAGAGAGAGATTTTTCGTATTCAATTTCACACATGTTTATTTTTATATTTGTATTCTTTTTTTTTTTTGTATGAAAATGAAATTTTCATTAATTAAGTGCTAGAAATTGCTCCCAAAAAAGAGACACCCGTGGGACAGGGTCCCCCACAAGTGTGAGATAAATTGCCTACAACCTTTGAACATAAATCTAGTACCCAATTAGGTATATCTTGGGCCCAACATTTATTGTCATTAAGTTCACAACCTAGTTGGGACAATGAACGTGCTACCCCATCGTAAATTTTGTCAATGTGAATCACATAATCAACTTGAAAGAGGTCATTAGCACATGAGCTTCCATTATGAAGTTACTCAGTTCCGACTCATCTTCATCCTCCTTAGACTGCAACTTGACCACTTGTAGTGATTCTTAGTTTTATCTGATACATATTTTTCTTCATGTTGCTTTTTCTCGCTCGAGTGACTTTTATCTCCAATGTCGTCGTTGCCATATTTGTTCGAAATTTCATCAGCTTTATCTTCATACTCTTCATTATCATTCCTCGGTGGGCTTGGGGTCACTCTCCAAATACAATGCTTCAATGTCTTCTGCAGCTTTTGCCTCTTCAACCTTCGATATTCCTCATAGTTCAACCCTTTTAGCTCCTCATCCCAATCGGACTTTTCAGACGCACTTCAATTCATGTCCAGATACGCACGCCTTCCGACACGACCAAATCTCTTGGGCAGACCGTTTTAGTCTCCGTGAGCCCTAGGGCTCCGTCTAATGTCCTGGTAGCCAGGTGCGACAGATCGACGACGATGGTTGTAGCGATCGTAACTTTCACAGCTAGGGTTACGACGTCTACGGTAATCGCCACCAAAAGCATCGGAGTCCGGAGTGTATCGACTGCCGCCGTTTTCTCGTTCGGATCGATCTCTTGTTTCTGGAAATTCAACGGTAGACCCTAGCCTACCCATTCGATTATTTTCGGTACCACAAACTAAATGGCCGTTGAATTCGCCTCTTGGCCGTCGGTTCTAGCACGATTTGACTCCAGATTTTACCTCATCTTCGTAATTACTAACTCTAATCTTGGAATAGGTTTTGGATTGCTAATTAGTAGAGCAGAAAATGATTACAGGAATGCAATCAGAAAAATAAAAACAAATGGAAGTTCATAACTGGCAGCAATTACAGTGGGAGAGAGAGCACCGAAAGAGAATGTGAAGATCAAAGAGGGAGAATGGGCTTGGTGCGAGGGGGCTGGGATAGATTCGGCATGGGTAAAGGGCCTTTGGGCTTGGGCTTGTGTTGGGCTCAAAAGAATTGAAATATGGGATATTAACATGAATGAGCCTTATTGGAGACCCAATTACCAAAAGTGTCATAAAGAACCAAAGAAATTATAGCGCATGGGTCAAATTGATTATCAATTTTCACAAATGACCTAAATGATCAAAATTATTATTGGTAGGTTTTTACAGATTAATTGAGTTAATTTTGTTACCAAAATGCCCTCTTCATTTAATGATTATACTAATTTTAATTAAATATAATATAATATTATATTATTTATTAAATATATAGATTTTTTTCTTTCCCCGATTATGGTCTTCCATTTGATTTGTTAGCCTAAATATTAGGAATTTTGTCTGATTCTTAATGGAAATAATTTCACAGAAATTTACTTTTATTTTTTTTTCATTTTGGCGACCCACATCAATTTCCTTTTTTTTTTCTCTCATTCGCTGCTGACATTCACAGCAATTTACCACAGACCGCACTCATATCGTCTTCAATTTCGATTTTATTCATAGTCCACGATTTCAATTTTATTTGCTACTGGTTTTAAATTTTTTTTGTTAACCTCGGCTGCAATTGCATATCACAACAGTTTTAATTTTTATCATAGTTTACATACAGATTTTCTATTTTTTTTTGAACCTCAACTGTAATTGCATCCTCTCCTTTTATTGTATATCATCCCCCACAGACCGCAATCACACCATTTATCTAACTTTCAGTTTGTCATATTTATACAGTGTTTTTTCGTTTTAGTTATAGAGAGATTTTTCGTGTTCAATTTCACAAATTTTTATTTTTATGTTTGTATTCTTTTTTTTTTTTAATGAAATTTTCATTGATTAAGAGCTAGAAATTTCTTCCAAAATAGAGACACCTGTGGGACAGGGTCCCCCACACGTGTGAGATATATTGCCTACTTCCCTTGAACATAAATCTAGTACCCAATTAGGTATATCTTGGGCACAACATTTATTGTCATTAAGTTCGCAAGCTGGTTGGGCCAATGAATGCTCTACCCCATTGTAAATTCTTTCAATGTGAATCACAGAATCAACTTGAAAAGAGGTCATTAGCGCATGAGCTTCCATTATGAAGTTACTCAATTCTGACTCATCTTCCTCTTCCTTAGACAACATCTTGACCAGTTGCAGTGATTCTTAGTTATATCAGATACATATTTTTCTTCATGTTGCTTTTTCTCGCCCGAGTCACTTTTATTTTCACGTTGTCGTCGCCATATTTGTTCAAATTTTCATTAGCTTTATCTTCATACTCTTCGTTATCATTCCTCGGTGGGCTAGGGGGTCACTCTCCAAATACAATGCTTCAATGTCTTCTGCAGCTTTTGCCTCTTCAACCTCCGATATTCCTCATAGTTCAACCCCTTTAGCTCCTCACCTGAATCAGACTCTTCAGACGCTCTTGCATTCCTGTCCAGATACGTGCGCCCTCCGACACATTAAAATCTCTTGGGCAAACCGTTTTGGTCTCTGTCAGCCCTAGGGCTCCATCTAATGTCCTGGTAGCTAGGAGAAACAGATCGACGACGACGGTTGTAGTGATTGTAACTTTCATAGCTAGGGCTATGACGTCTACGAGAATCGCCACCGGAAGTATCGGAGTCCGGAGAGTATCAACGGTAGACCCAAGCCTACCGTTGTCTCTATGCACTTTATAGCTGATCAAGGGAATTAATATTTTCTTGTATTACTTTGTAGTTATGGATGCATTTACTTATATTGTAACGTGTGTCTCTATGCACTTTATGAACTAAGTAACTTTAGGCGTTGGTTAGGGAACATGTTATTGCCGTGCTTAACTTCTATGCAATAAATATTGATTTGATGCATCTTGATTATTTGTTTTGCTCATTTCTATTTTATGCCCGCTTGGCTAGCCGGTATGAATACCACTTTCTAGTTTCAGGGATGATTTAGGGAGTGTGTGGCATTTAATCACACTAGATCATTGTGTATTGGTGAGCGTCAGTGACTAAGCTAGGGATAGCCAGTTGCCTAGTGCTTGATCGGTAGTGCTTCATTGGAGTTGAAACACATTCTAAAAAATTCGGAGTTCTGGGAGGAATCTGCTAATAAGACTGCGAGAGTTTTGCATGATCAATAATATTGCTAGAGCATCTTTTAAAACAATTATTAAATCCTGACCAGCGCCTGTTTCTAATCTGTCTGCCCATTTGTTTACTTTCTGTTCTGTCATTTCTTTTGCTTCAACATTCTATAAAAACCAATCATTTTACCCACCTTTGAAACCATTAAAAAGCTAAACAAAATAGATAAAGTGAAAGCTAATTCAGACCTTGGATTCGATAAATACTTATTACTTGTTGCGGATTGTGTACACTTGCACAGAGTTCTAGAGTCCATTTGCATATTATTTTTACTCACTCTAGGAGCCCAACAATAAACAACCTTGGATCTTAGTTTATTGGATTTGGGTCATATTGTGCAATTCTAAACTTAAATTAACAATAACAGTTTATTGTAGAAACCTCAATAACATTTTATTGACACAAGTATACAATTCGTTAACATTCACAATCTACGAGTTTTAAGATATAAAACCCAACAGTTAGAACATGCACCTGACCTTTTCCATAATGGTTCTATTTAATCTTTCTGCCACCCCATTTTGCTGTGGTGTTCGTAGGACTACTTTATGCCGAGTTATGCCACTAGTTTTGCATAAATTATCAAAGTCCTCACTGCAATACTCTAAACTCTTATCCATTCTAAGGAATTTTATCTTTCTCCCTGTTTAATTTTCAGTCAGCACTTTCTAATCTTTGAATTTTTAAAAGGCTTGATCCTTTGACTTGAGTATGGGTATCCAAACATTCTTAGAATAATCATCAACAATACTCATATAATATTTCCCCACTCAATGATGTACTTAAGCAGGTCCGTAAAGGTCAAAATGGACATAGTCCAAGATTTCCTTTGCTCTATGTTATGATTTTGAAAACTGAACTTGAATTACCATAGATGCAATGTTCACAGGAGGACATGCTATTATTATTAACTCCTTGTAATATCCCATGTTTTCCTAATGCATATATCCCTTTTTGACTAATATGACCTAATCTCTTGTGCCACAAATCAACATTACTCACTGACATTGTAGTGACATTAGCTTCAACAGTTTCTCCTTTTGTTCTTTGGACAGAATTTCCATTTAGGACATACAAACTATTCACTTTTGTACCTTTTAGACTTACCAAGGAACCTTTCATCAACTTCAGTGTTCCTCCTCTACTCCTAAATGTACTTGCACGTGACATGAAAATATGGGGATCCTGAGGGATCCTGAGGTCATGAAAATATGGGTACATGAATGAACCGAGATCACATCCAAATGAGAGGGATCCTGAGGACATGAAAATATGGTCAAGATAATTTTAAAAGAATTGATAGATACTACCTATACCAACAAGGTGCACCTTCCTTTTTGGTGGCTCAATCATAGAAACTTTGAAGTTATGCGTGCTTGACATGAAGAAGTTCTATGTTGGGTGACCTCTTGGAAATTTTCCTTGGAAGTATGTGAGTGAGGACAAAGCATGCTAAAAGGACCCCATGTTGGTTTGTGGGGACAATCTTCACTCTTAGAAGTAGTTTCAGATAAGTATGGTGACGTTGCTAGGTCACAGGAGATGTAGGGGAATGCCAGGACCGTCAAGTGCCGAATCTGGATTCCAAATCTTACATTGTCTAAGATTCTTCATGTTCCATCTTCCAATTTTTGTCTAACTGAGCCTATTCCTTCAACTTTGCAGTTATTATTATTTGCCACATACACAATACCAGTTGTTATTTCTTGAAAAGTTTCAAAAACAAGTTTGGTTGCTGTCATATGATAAGGGCATCCAGAATTTGTTGTTCAGTTACACATAAAACCTCCCCCACATCAAAGCCTTCAGTGGCTACAAATGCCTCAGCTTGAGGTTATTCTTTTTCCTCGTTCTTCTTCCTTCTTTTGGACATCTCTCTTGAAATGTCCCTCTTTATGACATTTGAAACATTTTCATTGTTTTCATCAAGATTTTGACCTAGAATAGTTTTTCATTGTTTTCATTTGGTGGTGGCTATGATACCAATTTGTTATGCAAATTACCTTGCAAATTTCAGACTCAAGCAAACAAAACACCACGTAACAACTTGATAATCAACAAGCCATCGAGAAACAGAGAGTAACGATCAAAGGAGAAGAAGGATAAACACACTAGGAACTATAGTGGTTCAGCATAAAATTGCCTACATCCACTTGGTCACAGATGTTTCATTATCAAGATGTTTAATGGATTACAACTTAAGATCTATTCCCAAAAGAATACCCACCCTTCTGGATAAATCCCAGTCCGTGAATACACCCAACTCTCCCTCACTTTCTCTCCCCCTTCTCACACAAGACTTGCTCTCTTAAAAGCCCTTCAAGAAATAGAAAGTTCACCTTGCTTTTCCCTCTGCTAATTCGTTACAAAATCATTGGAGAATTGTATTTTCCAATTCTCTGCACATGATAGCCAACATCACATGGCCAAACAATGAGTCAGCCTCCAAGCATGTGAAGTCACCAAGCAAGAATTATGAGCTGGAATAATATTGCCAAATCAGCTGCAAAGTGTGTCACAAGTGCTATAAATAATAAATAATAAAAATAAAAGAAAGAAAGAAGGAAACTTTATGTTCTTATTTTATCACTTATCATTATGGTCTAGATTTTGCCCTTCATGTTTTTATAAAATTGAAGATATTTCATGTTTTAAGAGTAAAAAATTATCAACCTGAGGAAAGAAGAAAAATAAATATTTGATTTTCACTTCAAGATTCTGATAACAAAGAAGCCACATGTCCCTTTATAAAGAATAGGGTTGGCAAGAATACAACTAACTTGACAGGAAAAACAGGAAAATGCAAATACAAAAAATAAAAGAAA
Organism: Luffa aegyptiaca; assembly: GCA_017139565.1. NCBI lineage: Eukaryota > Viridiplantae > Streptophyta > Magnoliopsida > Cucurbitales > Cucurbitaceae > Luffa > Luffa aegyptiaca. The sequence goes on along the minus strand of CM029399.1, from coordinate 27,255,348 downwards.
ATTAGGTAGAAGGCACGTGACCAGTATTTGATTTTAATTCCCTAATACCTCCCCTCAAGCAAATGTTAGGATGTTCATATACATGAAGCTTGGAACGAATTCTCAAAAAGGAGTTTGAAGACAGAGGCTTTGTAAATATATCTGCAATTTGTTCAAAAGCTGGAAGATGATGCACAACAAGTTTTTGTTGAAGAACAAGGTCTCGAACAAAGTAGATATCCAGCTTGACGTGTTTAGTTCGTGAATGTAAGACTGGATTAGAGCTGAGGTGAACAGCTCCTACGTTGTCGCACCAAAGTATAGGCAAAGTAGTAATAGGAACACAAAGCTCATTCAAAAGAGATTGAATCCAAAGGATTTCTGTTGCAACATTGGCTATGCAACGAAATTCTGCTTCAATACTTGTTCTAGAAATTATGCTTTGCTTCCTTGAACCCCAAGTGATTAGATTGCCACCAAAGAAGACACAGTGGCCAGATTTCGACTTTCAATCATCAGGATCTGATGCCCAATCCGCTTCAGCAAACCCCTATAAAACAAAATCATTAGGAGGAGATAAAGTAGCGAAGTATTCTCTTGACGGCCTTTGATGCGCAAATTGCTAACCGCAAGTGTACGGGTCAAGTAATAATATAGTGTTTTCGTGTAAAACGAGTGTCGTTCTCTGGATTGGTTTTCTAGCAAATTAAGTACCGTGAATACTTTTGTCCAATTTTATTTAGGGAGCAAAACTTCATGAAAAAGATAAATCTAAAGACAAAAAGCATAAAATAAAGGGTGGAGACTCAAATGGAAAGACTCTTAGGGAATTGATTTCGTTGATTAAGATTGAGGATTGATTAATAGGAATGAATTGACCGTGCAATTATTCTACAAGCCAAGGAAACATTTATCATGATTACCTCTCCCGAGTATAATTGATTCTCATGCATATAACTAACTTGATATCCCTATCTAAGTTCATTAACATGCAAGGCATTATTCTGTTCGGTCCTTGTTATACTTCTAGAGATATTCTAAATCCCGTCACAAACTTAGAATTTCTACTCTAGTCATGCAATTGAACAAAGCAAGTCTTAGGCCAAATCCTCTCTCCCGAGTTAGATTCAACACTTAAATCATTCAATTAGTGATCATGTAATTGAAAGCATTACACATAAAATTGCATGCATAGAATAAGAACACATTCATACCCAAAATTCAATCCAACAATTTAAACAACTACATCAAACCCTAAGACAAACAACTAGCAATTCATAGTCTTTAAACCACAAACACTAATTGAAAGAAAAGCCATAAAAACTACAAGAGTTAAGGGAAAGAGAAAGGAAAACTCGAATCCGCCGACACCGCACGTCCCCGTCACGATCTCCACGTCTTCTCGCTTGATTCCCGCTCCTTGGCCTTGCCTTTAGCTCCCACAAAAGGTCTCTAGTCGAAATTAGGGCTAAAATCTCACCAATTGGACTCCCCTTGGCCGTAGCATGAAAAGAAGATTAAATAGGAAATCTGTCGATAGCGTCGAGACGCTAGTGTCATAGCGTCGCGACGCTATCAGCGTCGAGATGCTATGGTCACAGCGTCGCGACGCTATGACCTTTTGCCGCCTGAATCAGAAAAGGAAAGGCAGCGTCGAGACGCTCTAAGAGCAACGTCCCGACGCTGGTCTGCAGATGGCTCTCTTTTGGCTTCTTCTAACTTGAATCTTTTTCGTTCTTTAGCCAATTTTCATGTCCCGAACACATATTTAGCTCCAATTTCCCGATTTAACTCCGAAACATGATTCCTACAAATAGAACACAAAAATGCATAATTTTGGCCAATTAAATATAAAAGACTAGCTTAATTATTTAGGGAAAAATAGCTAGCTATGCTCGCTATCAGCCTTCCAATGAATGGTTGTAGAAGAATGCATGAACTGGCATACTTTGTTGACTGAATAAGACAGTATTGGTCGTGTAATTGTTATATATTGTAATCCTCCAACTATACTTCGATAGAATTGAGGGTTATTGAATTGTTCTCCCCCTCTTGTTGATAGAATTGAAGAGGATATCATTGGAGTTGAGATTGGACTAGCATTTAAAAATTGACCTTTCTCTAGCAATTCTCGAACATACTTGGTTTGGGATAAGACCAAATTTCCAACAACTTTGTGACTTACTTCAACAACAAGAAAATAGTTAAGGGGACCTAAATCCTTAAGAGCAAAGGTAGTGTGAAGGTTATTAATAAGAGCAGTAACAACAGATTGTGAATTGCCCAAAACAATCATATCATCAACATAGATAAGTATATAAATTAAAATGTTATTGTGAGAATACATGAACAAGGAGTTATCAGCTTTTGAATTTTGAAAGCCAGCAGTAGAAAGAAATGATTTTAACCGATCATACCAAACCCGAGGGGCTTGTTTAAGGCCATATAATGCTTTATTTAGTTTACACACTAAAGGAATAGAAGATAAAGAATTTGAAATAGCAAATCCAGGTGGTTGAGTCATATGAACCTCCTCATTAAGGAAACCATGTAAAAAGGCATTGTTAATATCTAATTGTCGAATTTCCCACTTATGAGCTAAAGCTAAAGTAAGTAAAATGCGAATTGTTGTAGGTTTAATAATAGGACTAAACGTTTCAGAGTAATCAATATCAGCACCCTGATGAAATCCTTTTGCAATCAACCTAGTTTTATAACGAGCTATGGATCCATCAGAGTGTCATTTTATTTTAAAAACCCATTTACAACCAATCACTTTCTTTTCCTTGGGATGAGGAACTAAGTCCCAAGTATTGTTAGCTTGAAGAGCTTTAAACTCATCCTTCATAGCTTGTAGCCGATGTGGACATTGTAAGGCAATTTTAAGAGAGGGAGCTTCGCATTCAATATATTCAGTAAGGAGGATTTTTGGTTTATGAATTCTAGCCTTGTCTCTAGTGATCATAGGGTGAATATATATTTGTTGTAGAAACAGAATGAGTAGAAGATGATGTAGGATTAGAAACATGGACAGATTCTAAGGAACAAGAAGGTTGATCAGAAACAGTAATTGAAGTAGAAGAAGGAGAAGAAGTTTTAACTGTGGGTGATAAAAGAGGCAGAGACTGAATGACAGATGAAGAGGAAGGAGAAGAGCTATGAAATTTATTTTTAAAAGGATAATTTTGCTCATCAAAGAGGACATGTCTGGAGATGTAAATGCGACCAGTATTTTGATCAAGACATTTGTAACCCCTGTGAAAGTTACTATAACCTAAAAAAATGCAAGGTGTGGATCTAAGTTGAAGCTTAATACTATTATAAGGCCCAAGGTAAGGAAAACATAGACAACCAAAAGATCTAAGATTTTTATTGTAGACACCGTATTTGGTCCGGCTTGGTTTTTAGTAATAATGTTTGAATTTTTCCAATATTTGGTGGTCAATTTATTTTTTGGTTTGGCAAAGCGAGCTTAGCTCTGCGGTAATTGGCATGTACCCTCGACCATGAGATCAGGGTTCGAATCCCCCCACCCCTATAATGTTGTCAAAAAAAATTTGTTTTTTGGTTTTCATTGTTTATTTTCATTTTCATTTCATTTTCTTTTTTGTTTTTAATTAATTTATTTCTTTTATTTTATTTTATTTTATTTATAATTTTTTTTTCTTTGGTCTTCCACTTCCACTTCCTTCTCCTTCTCCCCCTCATTCTCCAACTTCCCACTCTCTCCCCCTCTTTCTCAACCAATTCCCTCCTTTTCCCTCAACAATTTCTCCAAGCTCTCCAAAGCTTGTGGAGGAGAATGAAAAGACAAGAAAGGGTGGGAAAAGAGTGAGAAAAACCCAACAATGAGAGAAAGTGAAGAAAGAATGAGTGATGAAAATCTAAGAAAGAAAGGGAGAGAAAGAGGTGAAGTTTGAGAGAGAAAGGAGTGAAGTTTGAGGGAGGAAGGTAAAAATCGAAAGAGAAAGATGTAAATGGAAGGAAGAAGAAAAGAGAAAAAAGAGAAGAGATGAAGAGCATAGAGGAAGAAAATCGTGAAGAAGAAGAAAGGGAGGAGAGAGAAAAGAAGATGAAGGTAAAGTTGGTGGGTCCCACTGTAACGACCCAGGTTTTCCAACCTCTAACCTAGAGACGCTACTACAACCTTAAACCCTTAACTACGGAACTGAACCACTTTTAAACCGGATGTATCGAAAATATCGGCACCATAACGACATAAAATGGTCTGAACCAAATTTTTACACCTGATAAGCAATAAAAACACTTTTAAACAAACCACCCAACTCCACAAAACTACAATTCAGATCCACAACCTACTTCTCTATTCGAGTCAGGCCTCGAAGCAACATGCATTAATTCAATTCATACAACAGAACAAGTTATTAATCAACTTCTAACAACACTAGCCAGTTGTCCCAAACGAACGCCAACTACAACTTTATTCTTTAAACGATAAAGAATGGAACTAAACTTTCAGTTAATGAAAACTAAACATCTCAGGTGAACTCTCACCCTAACAGAATTATCAAATAACAAAATCAAGCTAGCCTACTCGGAGCATGAAAAAATAAAACTAAATCAACTATAGTCTAATCCACCACATCAAGGAAAGCAAACTCAAACTCCCTAGGTTCCTCCTCGAAGTTCTCCTCTTCCTCACCAAGATCCAGCTCGTCATCCAAACCTGCAACATCTAAAATGTTGGGGGGAGATAGGGAAAGGGGGTATCAGTACAACCGTGGTACTGGTAAGCAGCTCACACTTACCAAGCCACAAGCAACAACCAATACAATCAACATACTTAGCACACACATCCAACAGGTTTACACAGCCACAACAAACAACATGCTTTTAAGCTACAAACTAACAACATGCTTAAAAACAACCAACTCATGCAATTGCACCACACGTTATGCAACGCACGCACTAGACTCCACATGATTTCCGCGTCATGCTCCGCTAACTACATGATTTCCGCGTCATGCTCCCCAACACATGAATTCTGCGCCATGTGCTGCGCTACTCACATGATTTCCGCGTCATGCTCTGCTACACATGAATTCCAAGCCATGTGTTGCGCTACTCACATGATTCCCGCGTCATGCTCCGCTACACATGAATTTTGCGCCATGTGCTGCGCTACTCACATGATTTCCGCGTCATGCTCCGCTACACATGAATTCTGCGCCATGTGCTGTGCTACTTACATGATTTCCGCGTCATGCTCCTGATAGCGAGCATAGCTAGCTATTTTTCCCTATTTATTATAGTTAGTCTTTGAGTAATCTGTAGCCATTTTATCGCACTTTCATGTTTATTTTGTAGGAAATTATTATGTTGAGCTAAAACGAGAATTTGGAGTCAATCGGGTGCTCGGAACGCTAAAAGGAGACAAAGGAAATTAATTAGAAAGGAATTAGAAGCTGTCCAATCCGAGAAGGCAGTATGCTGGAATTTGGCGCAGCGTCGCGACGCTGCCCTAGAGCATCTCGACGCTGCCTGTAGCGTCGCGACGCTGTGACTAGAGCGTCTCGACGCTGCCTGTAGCGTCGCGACGCTGTGACAAGAGCATCTCGACGCTATCAATATTTTCCTAAACAGAATGGTGGATTTTGGGGTAGCGTCTCGACGCTGTCCATAGCGTCTCGACGCTGTCGGCAGATTTTCTATAAACTCAACACTTCTTGCATGGCCAAAGGGAGTCCAATTGGTTAGATTTTAGCCCTAATTTCGACTAGAGACCTTTGGTGGGAGCTAAAGCAAGGCCAAGGAGCGGGAATCAAGCGAGAAGACGTGGAGATCGTGACGGGGACGTGTCGGTTTCGACGGATTCGAGTTTTCCTTTCTCTTTCCCTTACCTCTTGTAGTTTTTATGGCTTTTCTTTCAATTAGTGTTTGTAGTTTAAAGACTATGAATTGCTAGTTGTTTGTTTTAGGGATTGATGTAGTTGTTTTAGTTTGTTGGATTGATTTGTGGTATGAATATGCATTTATTTTACCTATGCAATTATGGTTAAATGCTTTCAATTACTTGATCACTAGTTGAATGATTTGAGTGTTGAATCTTGCTCGGGAGAGGGGATTTGGCATAAGACTTACTTTATTTAATTGCATGACTAAAGTAGAAATTCTAAGTTTGTGACGAGATTTGGAATAACTTTAGAAGTTGCTTGAAGAACTAAACCCAAAGCCTTGCATGTTAATGAACTTAGATAGGGATATCAAGTTGGTTGCATGCATGAGAATCAATTATGCTTGGGAGAGATAGTTGTGATAAAAGGTTCCTAGACTTGGTAGAATAATTGCATGCTAAATTCATCCCATTAATTAATCTTCAATCTCAACAATGAAATCAATTCCCTAAGAGTCTTTTCATTTGAGTCTCCACCCTTATTTTATGTTTTTTGTCTTTAGATTTATCTTTATCTTTAAGTTTTGCTCCCTAAATAAAATTGGACAAGATTATTCACGGTACTTAATTTGCTAGAAAACCAATCCAGAGGACGACACTCGTTTAATCACGAAAACACTATATTATTACTTGACCCGTACACTTGCGGTAAGCAATTTACACATCAGCTCTGCACCTACCCCACATGAATTCCGTGCCATGTGTTGTGCCACTCTTACGTGATTTCCGCGTCACGCTCAGCACTCACACCCACGTGATTTCCGCGTCACGCTTCGCTACACATGAATTATGCACCATGTGCTGTGCCTCACACCCGACTCATGCTACACTTTTCCCATGCAACATGCAAGCCAGACTCAAATGCTTAACTCAACATCTCATCATGCTTAAGACAAACAATCATCATGTTTAAACATCTTAAGCGTACACATCTCAAGCCATACAGAAAATACATTTCATGCTTCATACAAAGCACTTTAAGGATCACAGCACAACAGTTCATATATATATAACGTTTCATACATAGCACAGATACGAGTAAAGCAGGAAACAAACAAACATACTTCAGGCACTCAAACAAGCTTAGTAAGTAGAAACTACTTACCTATAGCGCTCCTAAGCAACTCCAACAAGCCTAAAGTAGCCAAGAGAAGCTCCTAAATCACAAAGGCAGATAAAAGGGTTAGAATTTACCTAAAGATCTTAAGATAAGCTTGAAAAGCCAAATCCCACTTACTAGGCCTATTTCCTTGTTATACAGTCTTCAAACATTCCCCAAAATGAAAACCCAAAAGCTTTAGACCATGGGCAACCATGTCTAAGGAACTTCGGGCCATGGGCATATGCTGAACGACCATTACTAAGGCTTTTCAGCTGTTGGACAGCAAGTAAAAAAGATACACGAATGACATTCTAAGAACTCCTAAAGCTTGGGTATTGCGACAAAGGCTTAGATAATAAATAGGAACCTATTGGCATGCTTCTAAACCACGGACAACAAGAAAATGACTCAATAAATCATGCTTTAAGAACCTAAAAGGGTTGGGCAACGCTAACAAGGCCTAAACAATTAATGGGCATTGACACTACATGCTTTTAAACCACATACAGCAACAACGATCCATTTTAAAGCATAATCTAGAACCTATAAAGGTTGGGCAACACTTACGAGCCTAGATAAACCATGGGTAATGACTAACACATGCTTCTAAGGCTTAAACAACTAATGGGTAGAAAACTACAATGCTACAAACCAAGGGACAACAAGGCACCTTACCCAAACGAACCCGTTTCCACGCTAGACGGGTTATCCTAACCTCTAACGACATGCTAGAACGATCCTTGGGCAGTGGGTATTCGAGTTGAAGTGTATCGAACTCAATCGAACACTTAGACGGCGATGCATAACAGAAAATCAACGCTAATATTAAAATTTCAGCACCTAATCCATTGGGCATTTTTACTTTAAGCTCTAACAAGGATGAGTAAGAGCTAAACTTACCGGAATTGCTAAGCGACGATGAAACACCCACGAATTGAGCAAAGACGGCCCCAGACAACAGCTAATAAGACCTTAAATCCTGAAATACGGAATCCACAGCGAGTGGGTACATGCTTAAACTTGAATAAAGGTCCAAAGGAGCATGGTTAAGGGATTAAGCTTACCAAAAATGTCAAACGACACCAACAACACCCGAAAGCGCCGCTGGACAGAGACGAAACGCGAAAGATAGGGCTCCAAACTGCTGGCCACGCGAGATCTGACCAAAACTTATGCAAAGGGACTAAGATCGGGCCTTAATGACTACAAATGAGGGAGAAAACGGCTTACCCACGAGATTCTTCTCTTCTTGGCGAAATCCCACAAGAAACTGTGCGGGTTGGGTCTTGGCCGAAAACCACAGAGAGGAAGAGGGAGCTAGGTGCGACGGCGGCGCTTGGCTGACGGTAGAACGGCGGCAGCGGCATGCACTTGGGCTAGACGGAGAGAGAGAGATCACAGAGATGTAGATAGCGAGAACTCGCGCGGAGAGAGAACCTATGCGGCAGCGGCGAACTCAGGCTGGCTTCACGACGGCTGCGAAACGGGAGCGGCTGCGCGACAATGGCTGGGGCAGCGGCGGCGAACCCCGGCGACGGCTGGATTACACTGTTGGGGGGGGGGGGGTCCTTCACGGCAAGGAGGAAAGAGATGGAAAGGGAAGATGAGGGGCTAGGGTTTTTTTTCCTTAATTCCTTTTCTTTTCTTTGATTTTTTATTATTTTCTTAATAACCAAAAACCCAAAAATATCTTCCAAGAATAGGATTTCTTTTAACCAACACCCTTCAATCAACGTGAAATTAAATTTTCATGCTTAAGCTTCTCAACCAACATAGACCAAATCGAACGAGCTTTTAGGGAGAAAACTAATTAATATAATGATTAATTTCAAGATAATCTCCCAAACACCTTGGCATAAAAATTAAATCCCTAAGTTCAAGCCAAAATAGAAATTTATATTTCTTTCAACTCAAAACACGACATTTAAATACACCCAAAGACACGGGGCGTCACACCCACTCTTTTATTTATTTATTTATTTTTTCTTTCCTTCATATTTACTCATCATTTTTCTTTTATTTGCTTGAAAGCTTATTTCAAATTCTTTATTTGTTTAAAGTGTTTTTTTTTTCTCACTTTGATTTTAAGCTAGAATTCAAATCAATTTCAAATTAGCCTTACTTGAGATTTTCTTAAATCAATTTCAACTTGGTTTTTAATTTAAAATTTCTAATTTGAATTTCGATTTTAATTAACTTTAATTTGGAGATCTCAATTTAATTCCAATTTAATTTTGATTTGAAGTTTTGGTTTCAATTCCATTTTGATTCTTAATTTGGATTTCCAATTCAATTTCATTTTGATATTTAAAAAAATCAATGTCAATTTGGTTTAATTTGGATTCCTAACTCAATTTTTATTTTTGATTTTAAATTGATTCAATTTCAATTTGGTTTAGTTTGTAATTTTAGAAATCAATTTGAATTTGGTTTAATTTGGATTTCCAATTCAATTTCATTTTGATTTGAAATTGATTTAGTTTAAACTCGGTTTAATTTGCAATTTTAGAAATCAATTTGAATTTGGTTTAATTGGGATTTCCAATTCAATTTCATCATGGTTTTAAATTCAATTTCAATTTGATTTAAAATTTGATTTCCTAAATCAATTTCAAGTTATCTTTATTGTGTCATTTCCCCCAAATAAATTTCGTTTCAAATTGAATTTTACATTGAAATCTCCAAATCAATTTCAATTTGGTTTTAATTTGGAATTTTTCAATAGATTTCAATAGGTTCTAATTGAAATTTTAAAATCAATGTCTACTTGGTTTTATATTGAAAATAAATTTGAATTTTAAATAGATTTGAAATCAATCAATGGCTATGTTTTTTTAAAAAACAATTTCAATTGTTGAAGGTTAAGTCAAATTTCAAAAATGTTATTTACTATTTTGAAATGTTAAAATAAATTGATTATGGAAACTTGAAAGCTAATTTTGTCTAAGAACGGGTACTTAAGCTGACCGAAAGGGAACACCCTGCTTGGAAATTAGCCTAAAGTTTAACTAGTCAATTATTTTGGCAATCAAAATTTCGATTTGATCTTAATTTAGAATTTTTCAAATAAACTTCAATTTGATTCTAAATTGGATTTTCCAAATGAATTTCAAAATAGTTTTACTTTAGTAATCCCAAATGAATTTGAAAGTGAATTTTAATATAGTATTGAAATTTGAACTGTTTAAATGAATCTCAAATGGGATTTAATTTGAAGTTTCAAATTGGATTTCAAGAATTTTTTTTCAAGTTGATTATGGAAACTTTAGGCTAATTTTGTCTAAGAACGGGTATTTAAGCTGATCGAAAGGGAACACCCTGCCTGGAAAAAAAGAAAAAAAGGAAAAAAAAAAAGAAGAAACCCAGAAACGGAAAAAAAAAAAGAAGAAGAAAGGTTTCGAAGACCCAAGAAGAAGATAAAAACGAAAAGGAAATAAGAAGAAAGAAAAAAAGGAAAAAAAAAAGAAGAAGAAGAAGAAGAACACTATATTGTAGAGATAAAAGAGGGGAGGGAAGAAAGAAAGAAGCTGAAAAATGAAGAAATGAAAGAGGAAAGAGGATATGCAAATTTGAAATCTAAAAGAAATAAATAAATATTTTTTTTAAATAAAATCTTGGGAAGACCATCAGCCGATGGTTTTCCCACGGCAATCATGTTGCCAACATTAATGCTGGCAGCAGTGTGATAGACTGATAGGACTTTTACTTTTTTTTTTTTTAAATTTAAACTATGTCAGTCGGTGTTGTCGGTTTTCACCCATTTTGGGTGAACTGACCGACCGACAAGTCGGTTTTACCGACCCTGACCGATCCTGATAACTCTCCAAAAGGGAGTTATTTAGGTCTTATTTCTATATTGATTAGTGTGTGTTTTGTGCTAAATAGGGTTGCTTTTAGTTATATATTATATGTTTTAACCCATTTGGAAGAATGAATGCTTTGGAAGTTATTTTGTGCAGAATGTATTGTTGAGCGACTTGAGGGAGCAAATTCTGTGCTGCAGCAAAGCTGGGAGCAAAACTGCCACGTCACAGCTCGTTAGCCAATTTAATGAACTGAATTCTGTTAAGCTATTCTCGGGATAAAGGAGCAAGGAGAGCCATCCACGTGTCTAGGTCAACCTAATTCAAGCTTCCTATCACTCTATAAAAGGAGAGGTCGTCTCAAGTCAAAGGCATTCCTTTCTTGGAAGGAACATTCCACTCTTAGGAAGTTCATTTCCACTTTTGGAAGCCGAATAGAGGAGGGAGATTAGGGATATCAAGAAGACCATCAATTACAAAGTTGATCAAGGGAATTAGTATTTTCTTGCTTTGTTTTGTAATTATGGATGTGTTTACTCAGATTGTAACGTGTGTTGCTATGCACTTTATGAACTAAGTAACTTTAGGCGTTGGTTAGGGAACATGTAATTGCCGTGCTTAATCTCTATGCAATATAAGTTGATTTGATGTATCTTGATTATTTGTTGTGCTCATTTATATTTTGTGCCCGCCTGGCCAGCCGGTATGAATATCACTTTCTAGTTTCAGGGATGATTTGGAAAGTGTGTGGCAATTAATCACACTAGATCATTGTGTATTGGTGAACGCCAGTGGCTGAGCTAGGGATAGCCAGTTGCCTAGTGCTTGATCAGTAGTGCTTCATTGGAGTTGAAACATATTCTAAAAAATCCAGAGTTCCAGGAGGAATCTGCTAATAAGACTGCGAGAGTTTTGCATGATCAATAATATTGCTAGAGCATCTTTTAAAACAATTACTAAATCCTGACCAGCGCCTGTTTCTAATCTGTCTGCTTCAGAAATTGTCGGGCTAGTCTTAGCCTCGGGTCGAGGTCGAGGCTGTGGGTTGGGCTCTGGCTCAACTCCACCTCTCTTTTCTGGATCATCGACCTTCATCTCTCCAAACTTGAATACTCTTAAGCTCTGTCAACTCCACCGCTCTCTCTTTTGGATCCTCGACCTTCATCTCTCCAAATTTGAATACTCTTCAGCTCTTTCATTCGTTTTGCTTATAGGGCATGACCTTAGCTTTAGTCTCAGCCCCCAATGTACTTTTCTGTTTTGAAGCCCCCTACGTAGATGCTTCTTTTCCATTAGTCATTTATGTGAATAACAAGGTAAGACCATAGGGTCGGCCTCGGCCACCTTTCACGTTATTACAAATTTTGAGTTCCTGCACCAAAATATCAGTTTCTGCAAAAGAAAAATGAAGGAAGAGGCTAGGGTCAACCTCGGTCTCAAGCCCCTGTGAGTTCAAAATTCAAGTCCTTGCATTCATATATCAATTTCTACAGAGGAAGAAATGAGAGCATAGGCTAAAACATGTAATCTTTTAACCAGAACATGCTAAGCTAGTTTGCTTTTTGTTTTATTAGGGAAGCATATCCCTTGTGTAGCCTTCTACTCAAGTAAGATTTTGCACAAAGTAAAAAGTATTCTTGAGTAAAAGGTGTATATAAAGCATGACGTCATACCTTAGAATATTGATCTGTCTCGGCTCCTCGGAGGTCAGCCTTGGCACTGTCTTCTTCATATCATAAAACCTTGTCTTTGTAGGCTCAACTAAGTGGTGAATATGAGTGGCTCCACCTAGGTGAGGACTTGGGGTAGTTGAGAATATGGGTGACTCAACTTCTCCAAGAACATTTAATTGGCTCAACTAAGTGGAGACTATGGGTGGCTCCACCCAAGTGAAGACTTGGGGTAGTTGAGAATGTAGGTGGCTCAACTCATCTAAGAATATTTTTAGGCTCAGTTGCCTAAGTCTTTTGTTGACCCAGCCTCGAGCCTCCTTGTTTGTGTTGTTCGCCTCATTCAAGCTTTTTCTTGTCATGACAACTGACGAAATAATTTAAGTGGAAGAGCAAAAACATATTTGATAGCATGGTAAAAAAGAAATTTATAAAATTTGCAGAATCCTACACATTTTATATCAAGATACGATATCTAGTTGAGAATATGGGTAACTCAATTATCATATTAGATCAAGTGAAGTCAACTTGCTTCGTAAATAATGATGCTAATATTGAGAAACCTGTTCCAGCTCCTGCAAATAATGATGCTAATCGAAAGAATAACAATGGGCGTTCGAATAGAAGATCTTGGAATAACAACATCAAGCCACAATGTCAACTATGTAGAAGATTTGGGCATACAGTGCAGCGCTGCTATTATCACTTTGAAAGATGGTTTCAAGGTCCAAATTCGCCCACTAATGGTCAATCCCCTGGACAACCTGCTCCAAATCAACATTACAACTCTTCTGGGCAGCAAGCTTTTCAGTCTCCAGCTAATGCCTTTGTCTTGCAACATGATTTGAATAAAGACAATCACTGGTATCCAGACTCGGGAGCATCGAATCATGTGACCAACGAGCTTGCAAATTTGTCGTTTGCATCAGAATACTATGGAGAAAACAGAGTCCATGTTGGTAATGGTGTAGGTTTGGAAGTCTTGAACATTGGAACTTATTTTCTTAAGCCTACATCTTCTAGTCATGTTTTTCAACTCCGTAATTTGCTTCATGTACCTAAAATAACCAAAAATATGATTAGTGTAAGTCAGTTTGCCCGTGATAATCGTGTTTTCTTTGAATTTCATCCTTCTTTTTGTTATGTGAAGGATCAACTTAGTGGCAAAATCCTAGTCCAAGGGAAGCTAGTTGATGGGCTATATTCTTTTGCAATGGAAAAAGCTCATCCTAAAACCTCTAAGGTGCTAACTTCTCCATCTGTTGAGCATAATTCATAGGTGTTTAGTACTATTGTTCCTTTCAAAAATTCATGTAGCTCTCCTATCTTTGATATGTGGCATAACAGACTAAGTCACCTGCCTGTTAAAATCGTTTGTTCAATACTAGATTCATGTAAAATTCCATATTATTTGAATAAAAATATATCTTTGTGTCATGCTTGTGCAATTGGAAAGTCTCATTGTCTTCCATATACTGATTCTGTTACTACTTATAATTCCCCTCTTGAGTTAATTGTTGCTGATATATCTAATTTTGTTTCCTAAAATTTGCATTGGTTCTTTGGTGGGTATTTTCTGCATTTGATGTATGAAGGTTTGCTAGTAGATTTTTTGGGTTTTGGCATATTAGATTTGCAAATTTTTGTTGATTTGATCAATGTAAGGGCCTGGTGTTTTGGGTGTTTTGTTGCAAATCGAGTCTGTAAGTCTGTGTCAATATTATTTTGTCAATTGCTGCAAAGAATGGAAGAAATCGGAGCCAAATCGATCGAAAACGGCGCTGGTTTGGGTTGGTTCATAACTAGATAGGCTTAATTAGATTAATTATTGTAATTTGTCTAAATTATTTTGTCTTAGGATGCCAAAACCTGTCTACTTAGCTATTTATTTTGCTTTATGGATGCCATATATCTTAAATTCTCACCATAGGTTAAGCATATTCATGCATATTTAATTATAATTGTTATAATATAAGTATTATGCATGAATTTAATTTTCATGAGTATTTAAAATAAATTGTTATGATTAAATGGATGAAAATTGAGAAGCATTAAGCATGAAATTACTTTAGTAAAAATATAAGAGTTATATTTATGAGAGTAATTTGTATGTTATATTTAATTTTCATAAGCAATTAATATAAATGTTATGTTAATGTATGAAAATGGAAATGCTTATTTTTTATTTTCTTGTATAATTAATTTAAGAGTTAGATTAATTAAAGGAAATAAATTTGCATTGAGCATGAAATTACTTTAGTTTAAAAATATAAGAGTTATATTTATATAAATAATTTTCATGCCTAATTATTTTTTCATGAGCTATTAATATAAAGAGTCATATTAATGTATGAAAATGACAATGCGAATTTTAATTTTCTTGGGTAATTAATTTAAGAGTTAGGTTAATTAAAAAGAAATTAAATTGCATTGAGCATGACATTACCTTAGATTAATATAATTGTTATATTATTGTATGTCATGTATGCTAGTATATGGTTTATAAATTAATTAGAATTTGATTGTTAATTTATGTCACCATAGTAGCATGTTATAGGGTTAACTCATTAAAATTTATAAGTGTTATAAAATTAATGAATAGAAACCGTTAACCTATAACAAAGAATTGCATGCAAACATAGGATCTTAGGAAAAATGGATTAATTTTAAATTTTTTTTAAAATTAATTAGACCTAATATCACATTTCTAATAAGATTAGAATTATTTTTTTCTTAGTATTGAAATAGGTTTAATGAACTAAGTAGGAAAAACATCACTATGGTTATAAGGGAACTCTCTTGGTAAAGTTCTGTCTAAGGCTGAAGGTATTTAAGCTGACGGTTTACGGAACACCTCCTACCTGGGAACTAACCCTATACCTGAGTTGAATTAACCATAGTTATGTTAGCATGCAATGTCACTAGATTAATTAAAAGTGTTTAATACACCTAGATCTTTAGAGTAAAAACTTTACATTACTATGGTTATAAGGGAACTCTCCTAGTGAAGTTCTGTCTAAGGTTGGAGGTATTTAAGCTGACGGTTTACAGAACACCTCCTACCTGGGAACTGACTCGGAATACCTGAGTTGAATTAATCATAGTTTAATGTTAGCATGCAATGTCACTAGGTAATTAAAATGGTTTAATTGACCTAAACATTAGTATAAAGACCTAATTATAAGGGTTATAATAGGCATAGATTTAGGTAAATTGACTTAGCCAATTTATCTAAGTTAAATAACCAAAAAATAAATGGCAGGATATTTAAGTGGGAGCGGGACGCGTGTAAACGTATCCCTCGGTCTCTGCCCTTAGTTCACACCGTGAGAATCCTATAGTCCGCCTGCGTGTTGCCCTGGAGCAACCATCCCTTCGGAGGGCCCGATCATAGGATTTGGAACACCATGAACGTCTGAAAAAGGATAACGACTCTTAATTTAATCACCAAAAGTTGTCTTTCCCTTCGGTATCCTGTTGTTGCGTACCTCTGAGATTTGAAAGTGGGAGGGTTACACTTACGGGGATGAGTTAAATGTGTTAACGAATCCTTGACCAAACAACGGTAACTAAACACTAACGAAATATGAGTTATTTTGGTGTTAGGGTTTGGTTGAGATTATCTCAATTTAGAGGAGGAATAGCTGACCGCCATTCGGTGGCTGTTGTTCTAAACCTTTGAAGTATCGTTGCAGAAACAAAATCAAAATTTTTCTAGGGTTTCTTTGATTGCTTGTGTGTTTTTTGCTGAATCTGATTGGCTTAGATGTAATGGGTTAGTGCGAGAAATAATCAAGTAATTTGTTATTTCAGCAATTCAATAACGAAATATGTGCATTGTCTTACGCCTATTTAATAAATAACAATAATTATACAACAAACTTAAACGATTAATTTGTGGTGAATGATTTAAGATTAGTCTTAATAGAGGAATGTCCTCATGCCCCAAATGTCTAACTCATTAAGAAGTGTTCCTAATGAATTTGACATTGGACATTGCTCAGCCTAAGAAGACTTGTCCAAAGACAGTAAATTTGATTTACTAGTCTTGGAAACGTGATTTGTGGAGAGTGACGATTCTGCCTGAATACTTGATTCAGGGGTCACAAATCACGTTTGTTCTTCTTATTAAAAGGAATGAGTTTCTGGCAACAGTTTGATACTGGTTATATAACTTTCAAAGTTGAAACTAGAGAAGTTATCTTGGCTGTGACAGTGGGGAACGTTAAGTTATTTTTCTCAGTGGGAACAAATACATATTATTAGATAATGTGTATGTATTTCCTAAGATTAATAGAAATTTGATTTATGTATCTTATATGATGGAACAATGTTGCTATGTACATTTCCCTACTAACGTAGTTCATTTCAAGAAAGGGAGTTAACTTTTGTTCAGCTGAACTGATAAATAACATTAATGTTTTAAGACTAATCAAGAGTAAAGCAGTCATGAACAGTGAGTTGTTTGAGACTGCTACTACTCAAAGAAATGAGAGGCAAAGGATTTCTCCTAAAGAAAAATACCTTTCTTTGCCACTTAAGGTTAGGCCATATTTACCTCAATATGATTGGGAGTATGGTCAAAGTAGACTTCTAAGTGAGTTAGAAAAGGACTTTCTACTTGTTAGAGTCAAACCTTAGAGTTTACACTACTACCTTGTAGGTCATGCCTTAAGGGCAATATGACTAATAGGTCCTTTTGCTTATCTTACTGACTAGTAAAAGGGCAATATGACTAATAGGTCATGCCCTAAGGTCTCATTCCAGCCTCCCTCTCATATTCTCTCAACTCAAGAACACAAAGAGAGAATTTTTCTCTCTAGAGTTTTTCCATTCAATATTAGGTAGTCCCACAACTACGTTCCTATTCTCAGAGTTATAACGGGGAAGATCAATTGGTGGTGTCCCAATGGTTGACGCTTGGTCCCTATGAAATCAAGAAAGGTATTCTTGATATTTCAGAGACGCCAACGAATGTATGTATGCTTCTCCCCTTTAGATTAGTTCTAAGGTTGTATGCTTAGCCTTAATAATTGACTTAGAATAGTTTTCTAAATTTTTGTCAATGTATTGGTATTTTTTTTTTTTTTGAAAAGATGTATTGGTATTTTGGTAGAAACAAAATTAACTATGAATCAGTCCCAATTCGCTTCCGCTAACGGAATTAGGGAATTCCAATCCTTCAATTGGTATCAGAGCCGATCATAGATCTAATTTTGTTTGTCTAAATTTTGCATCGGCTGCTGGTGGGATTGATTAATGCATAATGTATGTATGGTTTGCATTGGACTGTTTAGGTTAATTTTATGGCCATATATTTTACTGTTTTTATGTGATTTGATCATGTAAGGGCCCTGTGTTTTGGGCATTTAAATGTAAAATCAAGTCGTATGTAAGTCCGGGTTTAGATTAGGTTTTTATGAGATGAAAATCGGTGAAATTGCTACAAAATTCGAGGCCAAAAGACGAAGAACAGATGATGATTTACCCAGAAAATTGCTCCATATGCAATAGCGTCGAGGCATTGTTTTTCGACGTCTCGATGCTGTCTCGATTCCGAGGCGGTAAGAAGAAGCCTCAGCGTCAAGAGCCTATTGGTGCGACCATCCCATAGGAGGGCCGATCATAGGTTTCAGAACACCGCGAACTCGAGAAATGGATAGGGCCACTTAGGTTAATCACCAGCAGTTGTCTTTCCCTTCGGTAGCCTGTTGGTGCGTGCCTCTAAGATCTGAAAGTGGGAGGGTTACACTTACGGGGATGAGTTAAATGTGTTAACAAATCCTTGACCAAACAACGGTAACTAAACACTAACGAAATATGAGTTATTTTGTTGTTTGGGTTTGGTTGAGATTGTCTCAATTCAGAGGAGGAATAGTTGACCAACCTTCGGTGGCTGTTGTTCTAAACCTCTGAAGTATCGTTGCAAAAACTAAATCAATAGTTTTCTAGGGTTTCTTTGATTACTGGTGTGTTTTTGCTGAATTTGATTGGATAAGATGTAATGGGTTAGTGCGATAAATAATCAAGTTATTTGTTATTTCAGGAATTCAATAATGAAATATGTGCATTGTCTTACGCCTATTTAATAATTAACGGTGATTATACAACAAACTTAAATGATTAATTTGTGGTGAACGATTTAAGATTAGTCTTAACAGAGGAATGACCTCATGCCCCAAATGTCTAACTCATTAAGAAGTGTTCCTAATGAATATGACATTGGGCCTTGCTCAGCCAAAGAAGACTTGTCCAAAGACAGTAAATTTGATCTACTAATATTGGAAGCGTGATTTGTAGAGAATGGTGGTTCTGCCTGAATACTTGTTTCAGGGGTCACAAATCACGTTTGTTCTTCTTATTAAAAGGAATAAGTTCCTAACAACAACTTGATGCTGGTTATATGACTTTCAAAGTTGAAACTAGAGAAGTTATCTTGGCTATGACAGTGGGAAACATAAAGTTATTTTTCCCAGTAGGAGCAAATACATATTATTAGATAATGTGTATGTATTTCCTAAGATTAACAGAAATTTTGATTTCTGTATCTTATATGCTGGAACAATGTTACTCTGTACCTTTCCCTGCTAACGCAGTTCATTTCAAAGAAAGGGAGTTAACTTTTGTTCAGCTAAACTAAAAAATAAGATAAATGTTTTAAGACTAATCAAGAGTAAAGTAGTCATAAACTGTAACGCCCTAGGTTTTCAACCATCGGCCTAGCGACGTTACAACAACTCTAGACTCTTAACCAACCAAAAATGAACCACTTTAAACCGAGTGCACCAAAAATTTCGGCAGCATAACGGCGTAAAACGGACTAACCCAAAAATTTTAACTCATGATAAGCACATTCAACACTTCTAAACATTCACGAAATCATACTCCACCAAACTACAAGCAGTTTACTTAACCTAGCTCCTCTATACGAGTCAGGTCTCGTAACATCATGCATTACACTAACAACCATGCTACATCACATAAATCATATTATTAATAAGAACAACTAACCACTTAGCACAGGCTAACCAAAATAGCCTTTATTCTTTACCAAAACTAACAACACTAGTTCTAAGTTCAAAAATAACATATCCATTCTCAGGTGAATCCCTCACCGTAGCAGAACAATCAACAATTAACTCCAACTAGCCTACTCAAAGCAACTAAATAAAACCATAACAAGAGAAACCCAACACCCTAGGGATCCTCTTCATAGTTCTCCTCCTCGCCACCAAGGTCCAGATCATCTTTCGTACCTACAACATCTAAAATATTGGGGGCAGATGGGGGAGGGGGTATCAGCACAACCGCGGTACTGGTAAGTAGCTCACACATGCTAGATCATAAGTATCAACCAATGACAAACATCATGCTTCTTACACGCAAACAACATGCTTAAAAAGCAATAACAACCCAACATGCTCCTCACAAAGCAATAGATTTCCACCATGCATATGCTTCCCACACCATGCACCCACACCCTACTAGACCTCACATGATTTACGCGTCATGCTCCACACCTAACATATGAATTACGTGCCATGCTGCGCAAATCAACACATGAATTACGCGCCACGCTACACACCTAGCCCACATGATTCCCGCGTCATGCCACGCTACAAACACATGCTTTACGCGACATGCTATGCTAAACAAACACATGTTTTACACGACATGCTACGCTAAACAAAACACATGCATTACGAGTCATGTTACGCACAACCAAACACGTGAGTTACGCGCCACGCTGCGCACCCACACATGGATTACGCGTCATGTAACGCAACTGCTAGACTCATGCTACACATCCCGTGACAACATGCTAGCCTAACTAAACATGCTTAACACCCAAACATGCCCATCTCAGGCAATGCAAAAGACACATTACATGCTTCACACAAGCACTTCAACGACCACAACACAACAGTTCATATTTCATGCTCATCACAAGCGATAAATCAATACATGCTCATATCAAGCATTGCAGTAAATGACACAAGAATGACATTCTAAGAACTCCTAAAGCTTGGGCGATGCGACTAAGGCCTAGATAATTAATGAGAATTGATTTAGCATGCTTTTTAAACTACGAACAACAAGCAAAGTTCATTAATCTCATGCTTAAAGAACCTACAAGGGTTGGACAACACTATATAGTGACGAGACTAAATGGGCATTACTAAACTACATTCTTATAAACCACAATAGCAAGCTACCACCCTTTTTCCTTTCATTCCAAGGCTCCTAGAGATGGAACAACGACAATAGGGCCTAACAAAGACTGGTTATTGATTTAAACATGCTTTTAGTCCATGACTAGCCAGCAAAGACCCAATTAATTCACATCCTAAGGACCCATAGGAGGTTGGACAACGCTAACAAGACCAAACTAATTAATGGGTAACGATTAAAACATGCTTCTAAAGCTTAAACACCTAACGGGCAATAAACCTTAACGCTATTAAACTAGAAACAACAACGAATCCTACCCAAACGGACCTGTTTCCACGCTAGACGGGTTATATATACCTCAACCAGCGTGCTAGAACGCTTCTTGGGCAGTGGGTGATTGAACTTAAGTGATTCGAACTCAATCGAACACTTAGACGGTGCTGTAGAATAGAAAATCCAACACAACACTTAATTTCCAGAACATAATCCATTGGGTAATTAATTCTAAGCACCAACCGAACACTGGTAAGTGTTTAAACTTACCGAGATTGTTAAGCGATGCCGAAGCACCCACGAACGTCGCTAGACAGAGGCAAAAACATGAGGAACAGACACTCCGAGATGCTGGTCACGCACGATCTACCCAAAACAGAACAAAGGGAAGATTAGATCGGACCTTGAACGACTAAGAACAAAAGAGAAAAAGATTACCCACGGGTTTTTTCCCACTTCTCGACGAAAACCCACAAAGACGGGCCTTGGCCAAACACTACAGAGGGAGATCATGATAGTGAGCATAGCTAGCTATTTTTCCCTAAATAATTAAGCTAGTCTTTTATATTTAATTGGCCAAAATTATGCATTTTTGTGTTCTATTTGTAGGAATCATGTTTCGAAGTTAAATCGGGAAATTGGAGCTAAATATGTGTTCGGGACATGAAAATTAGCTAAAGAACGAAAAAGATTCAAGTTAGAAGAAGCCAAAAGAGAGCCATCTGCAGACCAGCGTCGGGACGCTGCTCTTGGAGCGTCTCGACGCTGCCTTTCCTTTTCTGATTCAGGCGGCAAAAGGTCATAGCGTCGCGACGCTATGACACTAGCGTCTCGACGCTATCGACAGATTTCCTATTTAATCTTCTTTTCATGCTACGGCCAAGGGGAGTCCAATTGGTGAGATTTTAGCCCTAATTTCGACTAGAGACCTTTTGTGGGAGCTAAAGGCAAGGCCAAGCAGCGGGAATCAAGCGCGAAGACGTGGAGATCGTGACGGGGACGTGCGGTGTCGGCGGATTCGAGTTTTCCTTTCTCTTTCCCTTAATTCTTGTAGTTTTTATGGTTTTTCTTGCAATTAGTGTTTGTGGTTTAAAGGCTATGAATTGCTAGTTGTTTGTCTTAGGGATTGATGTAGTTGTTTTAGGTTGTTGGATTGATTTGTGGTATGAATATGCATTTATTTTACCTATGCAATTATGGTTAAATGCTTTCAATTACTTGATCACTAGTTGAATGATTTGAGTGTTGAATCTTGCTCGGGAGAGGGGATTTGGCCTAAGACTTACTTTATTTAATTGCATGACTAAAGTAGAAATTCTAAGTTTGTGACGGGATTTGGAATAACTTTAGAAGTTGCTTGAAGAACTAAACTCAAGGCCTTGCATGTTAATGAACTTAGATAGGGATATCAAGTTGGTTGCATGCATGAGAATCAATTATGCTCGGGAGAGATAGTTGTGATAAAAGGTTCCTAGACTTGGTTGAATAATTGCATGCTAAATTCATCACATTAATTTATCCTCAATCTCAACAATGAAATCAATTCTCTAAGAGTCTTTCCATTTGAGTCTCCACTTTTATTTTATGCTTTTTTGTCTTTAGATTTATCTTTCGTCATTGAGTTTTGCTCCCTAAATAAAATCGGACAAGATTATTCACAGTACTTAATTTGCTAGAAAACCAATCCAGAGGACGACACTCGTTTTACACGAAAACACTATATTATTACTTGACCCGTACACTTGCGGTAAGCAAATTGCGCATCAGATCACGACGGCGCTGCTCGACGGAAAGCAACGCTCGAGTTGGACGGTGAACCAGGCGACGACAGCTGGACAGGCCACGACCTCACACGAGAGGGAGAGAGAGACTGCCGAGAGAGAGAGAAAGAGATCTCACGCGAAGACGGAGAGAGAAAGACTTGTTCTTCGTTTACTTTCTCTACTAGCCACGACTCCTTATCTTCCTGTATCTTATGGCTTAAAAACCTCACCTTCTAACCATAAAAGGGAATATTAGAAAATTTTCAGAAGTTGGAGCCAAAACTGTCAAAACCATCATGGCTAGGCCTCTTTGATTATTAGAGCAAGTGAAAGGAGTAAATAAACTTTGGGAGAATGAATTCAAACCCACGGTGTCATCTACCTTGTATATTTACATTCGAGATCCTTGGCAACCAAATTTCGTAGAATCAAACCGTTTTTCCATGAGATAGTCAAAATACGTGGAAGCAAGCTTCAATCCTTGGTATATATATATATATATAGCTACAACTCTTGAGATAATTCTTTCACAAATTGCATGTTTCTTTCTTCATCTTTCCATTAAGCTCTAACATAATCCACTGCCTTATAACTTGAAAGCTAGCAAACCCTTGGTCCTTTCCACAATTTGCATGATGTTTCTTTCTTCTTCCTACCACTAAGCTCTAACATAATCCACCGCGTTGGAACTTATATGTTGACAAATCACTGGACCTTTAGCTATCAATAACAACTAAATTAGACCGATGGATCAATAACTAGACACTGGGTTTTTTTTATTTCCTTACACTTGTCACATATTTCCAGCACAAACTGCATGAAGTCTCCACATAAGATTTGATTTGTCTCCAAATAAATGACAAGTATCGAAGAAACAATAATGGTTTCTACTAGGGCTAAAAGTAATGAAGAATGAGAGATGACTGTATAAATTGAAACCATTGGAAGAAATCAAATAAAACAAAAAACAAAAACAAAAAAGTGATGAAAAAGAAATAGGAGGCCTCAACATTACCCAAAAACAACTTTCCAATGTTACCAATGTTCACCTTTAGATAGACCTTGACATTACCAACCAAAAAGTTATGCTTCCCATGTTGGGTTTTATGTCCTAAAACTCGTGGATAGTAAATGTAACAAAGTCAATTGGAATCGATAAAGCGTTATCGAGGTTATTCGATTTTTGGTTGTCAAATAATAGCTTTTAATTATGTATTAATTAACCCAAATCCAATAAACTAGAATCCTTGGCTATGATATGAACACTTGAACTTTATGTAGTGACATAAAAGTGGATCAAGTTCAAATGAATAGCCTAAACGGTCTATAGTATAGGGATAAGACTAGGTACCTTATCCTAGGAAAAACTATGTGACGCGACCCACTTTGTTTTAGTACAAACGATGTGATCCTAAATCGTTCATGTAGAGACATGCGAGTGGAGGCGTCCTATGCAAAAGAGTTTTTATAAGACTGGACCGCGAAATAAGTCACTTTCACTTTATAACGCTGTTTACTGTGAAACTGACTATTTCAAAACAATGACCTAGGTAACTTGATCTTAATCCTGAGCTAACTATGAACTCCTGTTTATTCAGGATTATCCTTTGATTTGCATGGGTGAGAGTGGCTCAACATCGCCGACTCAATAAGTTCCTACCATTTTGGGGATAAGACCAGGTAGATAGCTGGGGACATAGTCTTGCAAGATGGAATTCACTCCTACCCGACTTTAGGGATAGTAGAAAGGTTGTTCCCTTAAGTGCTGACTCTGGGATGTGAACAAAGGTGCACCGCCCTCTCATTGGCCTGAGAGATTTTAGGTTTAGTGGTGGGACCACAAACCAATTGTTCATTAGGGACTCAGTGGAGGCTTAAGGAACAAGAAGTGCTATAAGGGTAAAACAGACTTTAGACCTAGCTATAGTTACGAACAATCTGTGAAGGGTCGACTTACTAATCATAGTTATATCGGGTGGATAGAAATATATCTACAGTGAGGAGAGTTCAGTACGGGCTATAGTGGAGTATCCCGTTAGTTAACGAATGTTGGTTAACTAGAATTGAAAGATTTCAACCGGTTAATCCTGGATCGTTGGAGACCATGATTTGTAGGTCCATTAGGTCCCCCTGCTAGCTCAAACGGATTAAACCTTAGAAGAGAGTGATGAAAGAATTTGAAATCGTTCAAATTCACATTAGGGAGATGTCGTTAACTATATACGATATACTTAACGTATTTTAGTTTAATCTTTGAATTAAACAATAAACAATAAGAGAGTTGGAAATATTTAAAACATGATTTAAATATTGCAAGTATGTATTCGATACATATTCGATTTGGATCGATTTGAATAAAGATTCAATCAAGTCGGGTTTTGAGAGATATCGGGATTGGTAGAATTATTTGGTTTAATATTTGATATTAAATTAAAATAACTATTATTAATTAAAACATTTAATTAATAAATTGGTTTAATTCAAAATTGATTAATTGAATCAATTTTATTTAAATTTAAACCATGTGGGTTTAGTTGTAAGAATTAGAATTTCTTTTTCTTATAAATTAAATCCAAGAGGAAAAATCAAGGCTTTTGACACTATGCCTAGTGACTAATCCCATCAATAGTTTGTTGTCCTTGTCTTGCAGCATTTGAGTGCATGGTCTTTGGTTTAAAAACCAGAATGAAGAGTATTATCATGATGGCTTGCTGAGAATTTGATTTTCTCTCAAAAATTGGAATGAAAAAGTTCATGGTTTCTCTCTCAAATACTCATTATTTTCATCTCCTAATTCATCATGCTCAGGTTTCCACAAGCCCGTTCTAAGGCCGGAGAATAGCGGGGAAGATCTCGGTGGTCGTCCATGACTTGATCGTGATGAGAATCATCCAACGAATCGCTTGAATCGAGCTCCAAGAGGTTAGTTTTTCCGAGCCTCTGTTTTTCGAAGTTTTGAGCATGTTTTTTTTTCTTAACGAAATTAATGAAATTGAGCGCCAAAGATCTGTAATGGCTTTCGCTAGTGTCTCGTACACTCCTTCATCCCATTGTCAACGAAGTTTTGTGCTTTATCATAAAGTTTAAAGTTTCACGCATACCTTTCCGTATGGTGAAACAAGTTGTCAACCTTTCTTCCCCATCCACTCCTTCATATTTTGTAGTTAGAAATAACAGTAACACAATCTTAGAAGGTTGAAAAACTTGTGAAATGGGAAAAACCTCATCATATTAGTAACTGAATCACCAATCACAAAGGGAGAAAGAAACCTTTTCATGCTTCGTTAATTAATGGGAATTACCTAAAAAAAAATCCCTTTTTCTTTTTGCCTCCAGTCAGAATTCGTCTATAAAGTTGTCTAAGTAGTGAATTGAACTAAGGATTTGTTGGGTTTTATGTCCTAAAACTCGTAGGTAGTGAATATTAACGAATTATATATTTGTATCAATAAAGTGTTATTGAGGATTAAGCAATAAAGTGTTATTGTCCTTTTAAGTCTAAAATTGCACAATATAACCCAAATCCAATAAACTAAGATCCAAGGTTGTTTATATGTAACTTGAACTAGTATGTGGGGACATACGAGGATCAATGTTCAAGTAACAACCTAAAAGGTCTATAGTACAGGGATAAGGCTGGGTACTTTATCTTGGTAACACTATGTGATACGACCCGCTTTGTATTCGATACAGACGTATTGATCCAAGGCGTCCATGTAGGAGACATGCGAGCGGAGGTATCCTATGCAATAAGTTTGCATAAGACCGGACCACAAAATAGTAAACCACTAGATGTAACACCGTTAACTAGTTAGGTTACTATTTCAATAGGATGACCTAGGTAACTCAATTTTAATCCTGAGTGTGTCATGAACTCCTTCTCACGAGGGATTGACCTTTGATTAGTATGGGTGAGAGTGGCCTGCACGCCGACTCAATAAGCCTACCTTCTTGGGGACAAGACCGAGTGGGGGGCTGGGGACATGACAACACAAGATGGAATTCACTCCTTCCCGCTTCTAGGAGAAGTAGATGAGTGTTCCCTTAAGTGGTGACTCCGGGTCTTGAACAAAGGGATCCCGCCCTCTCATTGGCCCGAGAGGGACTTTCTGTTTACTGGTTGGACCATAAATAGGTTGTTCATTAGAGGAGCACTGGTACTTAAGGGGCCAGAGGTAACTCAGGGGTAAAACGGTAATTTGACCCAGCTAAAGTTACGAACACTCGTGAAGGATTGACTTACCGTTATTGGTCAATATTTGTGGACACAAAAATATTCTACAGTGAGAAGAGTGCAGTTGTGGGTCTTTAGTGGAGTGACCCATAGTTAATGAATATTGGTTAACTTGATTAATGAGTTTAGTCAGTTAACCTCATATCATTGGAGCTTCTGATTTGTAGGTCCATTAGGTCCCCCTGCTAGCTCGTAAAGAGTAATTGGGAACAATTTTATCTTGAAAGAATTTGAATAGTTCAAATTTATCTTGGGAATCAAGTTAATTGTATGAGATACAATTAATATAAATGTATGGTGATACATTATAATATAAAGTTTAATTTGTGATTAAACTTTATTAAATTAGAGAATAATATATTTGAAAGAGTTCAAATATAAGGTTAATTGAATATATGATATTTAATTGGTAAATAAATTAATTTATTATTCAATTTGGTCTAATTAAATGTAATTTAATTAAACTATTATATGGGAGATTAAATTAGAATATGATTCTAATATGTAATTAATTAAATATGTGATATTTAATTAATCACAAAAATTAATTAATTTTGAATTAATTAAATGTTCAATTTAATTTAGTTAAATGTTATTTAATTAAATTAATAACTATAGATTAATTTTAATGTGAGTTTGATTCATATTAAAACTATAGGTTATAAGAGAGATGCATATTTAAATAAGATTCAAGTGTTAGATTAATTAAATATGTGATATTTAATTGATCTAAGAATTAATTAATTGTGTAGTTTTAATTAATCTAATTAAATGTGATTTAATTAAGTTTAATTCAAACTATAACTTAAGTGAGGTATATGCATTTAGATGTGATTTATATGCATATGTTATTAAATATAAGATATTTAATAAACCTAATTAATTAATATGATTAATTTATTTAATTAAATAAATTATAATATTAATTATGTTTAATTAATTAATTAATTAGTAACTATATGATGAGGTGGACGGTCAAGATTTGATCTCCCCTCCCTCAAACATGCCTCACGCGTAAGGGGTCTAAGTAGAATCAAATCATTTTGCATTTTTACCTCCCTCATAAAATCTCTCAAAACTCTCCCATTCTCTCTCAACAAGAAATACAGAGAAGAGTTCTTCTCTGTAAAATATTTCCCTCTCAAGATCGTGGTCCCACAATCATATTCCCAATCTCAGAGAATAGTGGGGAAATCTCATGGTGGTGTCCCAAAACCTTGGATTGCATTTTTGGTCCCTGTAGATTCAAGAACATGTTCTTGATTTCAGAGTCTTCCACGACGGTGAGTTTTTGCTTCTCTATTCTTTAGATTAGATCTAAAATTCATAATTGCTTAGCCTAGGAATTTCTATTCCTAAATTTGCCAATGTATGAGTATTTTGTGAAACGAAATTAAATTGTAAATCGGTCCAATTGCTTCCGCTGTAACGGAATTAGGAATTCCAATCCTTCATAAGGGACGCTACGAAATAGAAGTATCATAAACCAATAGACATTTTTCCGTATTACTTTTAACCAATAACAATCCTCTTGTTAAATGAATCTCTAACCTCTCGAAAAAGGAATGTTTTCAAACAAAAAGTCACTGTTATCCTGTAATCTGTATTCACTCTATTTGAACAAAAGGAGGTGAAATCCACAATTTTGGTCAAAACTCATAAGTTACAACCAATTGATATTGAGCCCCTGTTCTAATTGTGCAATTGGAAAAACTTTGAAATGCAAGGAAACCAGTAGTACAAAACTAGAGAAGTTCGTAAAAGAAAGTATAACCACCTACTATAGCTACGTACCTTTCTACTAAAATGGTCTGCTTCCCAGCGCGTGCAGAACTAGAAGTAACAAACAAACAAAAATTATTTTCTGGAACAAGGTCTTATCACTATTGGCTATGAAGGCTTTAGAACCAAAGCAATCTAGATACGTGTGTGTGTTAATAAACGAACAAGAACTATTTTCTCGTACAAATTCTTATCACTGGCTATGGAATCTCCAGAACCGAAGCAATCTAGATATGTTCCTCAATAGCCAACCTCAAATGCCCAGTGATTGATAAACATCTTTCATAAATAATGTTGTCTCTCACAAAAGAAGATCTTGCCTTTAGAAGAATTTTTCTAAGTAACAAGTCAAAGGTTTGATAATCGAGTATACTTCTCCATTCATACTTCACTTTTTTTTTCTTTTTTTCTTTTTTTCTTTTTTTAAGATTGAACTTTCATTTGAGAAAAAATTAAAGAATACAAGGGCATATAAAAAGAAGATGAACAGAGGAGGGCACACTAAAGGAACAAACTCAAATCCAATAAATTAATACCTAACGAACAATTACAAAAAACCTTAAGCACTGAGGCCCCTACAAGAACACATTAAATATAGCTAGAGCCTACACATCCCTTGTCGACCGCTCAAAACCTCTAAAACCTGTATTATTTCTCTCCCCGCACCCAAAGACCCCACATAATAGCACATACCCTCGTAACCTCCCTTTCTTTCAAAAATGAAGGTGGAGGAGGAACTCCTCAATCATCTTTTTGCTCCTCATTTGGCATAGGAAAGGGGAAGCCTAACTCCTCCTTTCATACTTCATTCTTTGCCAAACTCAAGACAGAGGAATAAGAACATAATCTAGTAATAATATTCTAGCCATAAGTACAGATCTGAGACCATTAACGCATTAAAAATGGACATCTCCTAAAAAGTTATGCTTACAAAATGATAATGATAAGAAAAAAGTCTAAGCTAAACAAAACCAACTTGAGAAGCATCCATTGAGATAACTAATGACATCAATAATCAAGATAGGCTGTAAGAATAACGCCTACAAAGCACACATTTGTGCATCAAAATTTGAATCAGCTCAGATCATTTGAGCTTCTAAGGGTTTTAAATGCAGAGACGCAATTTCTATATTAGAGCATTCAAATTTTTAGTAAATGTTGAAAACATAACGGTAGAGTCGACACTAGGGAAAATTATAAATGAAGGAAATGAGAATATGAAAGAGAGATAGGCAAAGAAGATATACTCATTGTGATCATTGAAACGTTAACATACAAGGCATGTGAGTGAGGGCGTCCTATGCAAAGAGTTTGTATAGAGATCGGACCAGGAGATAAGTCACTTTCACTTTACAACACCGTTTACTGTTGAAACTGAACATCTCATACATATAACCTAGGTAACTCGATCTTAATCCTGAGTTAACTATGAACTCCTGTTTATTTAGGATTATCCTTTGATTTACATGGGTGAGAGTGGCCAAACATCGCCGACTCAATAAGCCTACCATTTTGGGGATAAGACTAAATGGATAGCTGGGGACATAGCTTTGCAAGATGGAATTCACTGCTACCCATTTTAGGGTTAGTAAAGGTTGTTCTCTTAAATGCTGACTCCGAGTCTTGAACAAAGGGGCCCCACCCTCTCATAACCTTGAGAGGGACTTGGTTCAGTGATTGTATCGCGAACTAGTTGTTCATTAGAGGATCAGTGGAACTTAAGGAACAAGATGTAACTATAGGGGTAAAACGGACTTTTGACCTAGCTCTAGTTACGAACAACCGGTGAAGGGCCGACTTAGTAATCATGGTTATCTAAAGTGGACAAGAAATATATCTACAGTGAGGGGAGTTCAGCTACGGGCTATAGTGGAGTGTCCCGAAAGCTAATGAACGATGAATGACTAGATTAATGAGATTAACCGGTTATCATCATTTCGTTGGAGCCCATGATCTGTAGGTCCATTAGGTCCTTCTACTAGTTCAATAGGAATAAAACTTGGAACAATATGATAGGTTAATATTTGAAACGTTCAAATTCGAAAAAGGATACAAAAGTCGCTTATATACGATATTTAACGACATATTAGTTTAATTACGAATTAAACTTAAAATGAGAGTTGTATATATTTAAATATGATTTAAATATTAAACACGTGAATAAAGATTCATGTTCGGGAAATTTCGTTGGGAGAAAAACCAAGATTGCACAAGTGGTATTAATTTAATATAAGATATTAAAATTAAATGATTTTATTTTAAATTAAATAAGTTTTATTTAAATTAAAATAAAATTATAATTAAGTCGGATTATTCAGATTTATGTTTTAAATTAAAAATTTTGAACTTAAAAGAAATTCAAAAAGGTTGGTAATTTTTGGAGGTGGTGCTTAGTGACTAATCACCTTAGATTAGCCTTATTGCACCACCTAATTCATGACTCAAATCACTCCCAAATTGCTGTCAATTTTTGGTGCAATTCTTGTGCATGATTTTTCCTCTATATATAGAGGATGAGCTGATGAAAATGGGTGGAATTCTTCAACCTAAAATGCTGCCAAAATTCTCCCAAGAACTTCCATATTCATACTTTCAAGCTTGCTAATACCCATAAGTTTTCCTTTCCAATTTCTATCAATTGAGGATCCCACAATTCGTTCCAAGGCCTGAGGATAGTAGAGAAGATCCAAGTGGTTGTCCAAAAGCTGTTCGTGTGAATTATAAAGCATCAGATTATACGAATTGGGAGCTTCAAGAGGTAGGTACCTTATTACTCTGTTTTTGGTTCTTATGAACAACATGACTTCAAGAATTAAATTGATCAAATTGTGTGCCTAAGATCCAAAATTGCTTCCGCATGTGTGATATTAACACTTACAATTGGTATCCGAGCATGGTTTGGGCACCCAATTTGCATTAATTTGATCATGGTGGGTAGCATTTGCATATTGAATTTTTTTTTGGGTGCTAGAATGGATATATTACGGTTTTGGCAATTTAATTCTCTCAAATTTGTTGAAATAATTTGTAATTGCCTACATGTTTATGGGCATAAATGAGTTAGTATCGAGTCTGTAAAATTTGAGAGTCATTAGAGTCCATTTAGTACTGTAATTGCTCGAAAGAAGAAGAAGAACTCAAGTTGGCTGACTGGCTGACCATTCGGGCTGAAAGATGGTTGATTGGCTGACCATTCGAGCTGACAGATGGTTGACTGACTGACTGGCTGACCATTCGGGCTGACAGATGGTTGACTGGCTGACAATTCGGGCTGACCAGACAAGGATTTTTTAAGCAGTTTTTTAATTATTAAATGCAATAATTTAGTTGTTTGCTTGCTTGAATTGCCAAAACCGGTCCATTTTAGTGTGGTTTAGTTAATTATGCATGGATGGATGTATGTTTTATTAAATAGCCAACAATATGCATAAAGCATGTCATTTAGATTTCAAATCCCACCATAGGAAGCATGTTACATGCATTAAGTATATTATAATCAAGTTATAATATTAAGATGCATGTTTAGGTTTCATGATAGATGCATGTTGAATGAAGTAATTTCGTTTAATCAATCAATAACGAACAAAGCATGCTGCATGAAACTTCCTTAGCTCGATTTAAAGCGTTTCGATCGAATAAATGCATGTTATAGGTTAATGTCGTTTTTGTTATAATACCGACATATACTTTTAAAATCTATAACAAATATAAAAACATGCTCACTTAGGGTTAAAAGGAACTCAAAGATCAATCGATTCAAAATAGTTTTAGGTCGATAACTTGTAAAGCTAAGGTTACAAGAGAACTCACCCGGTTAGATGCTGTCTAAGGCTCGAGGTATTTAAGTTGACGGTTTACGGAACACCTTCTACCTGGGCATCAAGCCGGTACTTGAGTTAAGTTAACCCGGTTTTTTGAGCATGCGTGAGCGATGTGAGGTTATAATATGATTTTTCCACCTAGACATCGTAGGATAAGTCCGTTTATGGACGTATCACCTAGACTTAGGTAAAATTTATTAGCCGAATTCTATCTAAGTCAAAATTAAAACCCTAAAAACATAATAGGACACTTCAGTGGGAGGAAAAGTAATAAAAACGAGATATTTAAAATCAAAGTTTTTACTCCCACGTCCCCCTATGTTCACACCGTGAGATACATGCTCGGCTTCGCATCACCCTGGAAGTGGCCTCCCTACGGAAAGTGTTTAGCATGCATCAATATCAAGGTGAATGGGGAAAGTGTTCATAGTAAGTGGGAGAAGGATGCGTGACAACGTATCCTACGGTCTCCACCCCTAGGTTGCACTGTGAGATTCCTATGATCCGCTTGCGCGTCGCCCTGGAAGCGACCACCCCTACGGAGGGCCTGATCATAGGATTCGGAACACCGCGAACTTCAGAAATGGATAGGGTCTCTTAGGTCAGTCACCAACAGTTGTCTTTTCCTAACGGTAGCCTGTTGGTGCATACCTCTGGGATCTGAAAGTGGGAGGGTCACACTTACAAGAATGAGTTCTTGACCAAAACAAAAGGTAGCTAGTAACTAAAAGAATATGAGTTATTCTGGTTTTAGATATTGGCTGAGATTAGTCTCAATTCAGTGGAGGAGTAGCTGATCACCCTACGGTGGCTGTTACTCTAAACCTCTGAAGTATCGTTGCAAAACTATATCGATAGTTTATTAGGGTTACTTTGATTAAATAGTTTTGCTAAAATTGATTGGATTGTTTAAATGGTTAAAGGCAAAATCTAATATAGTAAATTGTTTATTATTTTCAGCATGTCTTCCTCAATATTACAACTGCTTAAAAACGATAAGTTAACCGGCGCAAATTATGCAACGTGAAAATCTAACCTGAACACGGTTCTGGTTATTGATGATCTGCGGTTTGTCCTGACAGAGGAATGTCCTCCGGTCCCTATTCGTACTGAATCTCAATCTGTTAAAGATGCATATGATCGCTGGATGAAGGCCAATGAAAAGGCCCGAGTCTATATTTTGGCTAGTTTATCTGAAATTTTAGCCAAGAAACATGAGGGAATGGTCTCAGCAAGATAGATCATGAATTCACTTCAGGAAATGTTTGGACAACCGTCCTTTCAACTCCATCATGAAGCCCTCAAATACATTTACAGTTGTCGCATGAAAGAAGGCCAACCTGTTCGAGAACATGTTCTTGATATGATGGTCCATTTAAATGTTGCTGAAGTAAATGGAGCGGTCATTGACGAACGTAGTCAAGTAGCATTTATAATGGAGTCACTTCCAAAAAGCTTCCTACAATTCCGAAGCAACGCTATAATGAATAAGATTCAACCAATTTGACTACGCTCCTGAATGAGTTACAGACATTTCAATCACTTATGAAAGGTAAGGAATTGAAAGAACGAGAGGCAAATATAGCCCATTCCAAGAGAAAATTCCTAAAGGGTTCATCCTCAGGAACAAAGTCTGCACCTCAAAATTCTGGCTCTAAAAATATCCAGAAAATGGAAGGAGTAAAGGGAAAGGCTCCCGCTACTGCTAATCGAGGAAAGAAGAAAGCAAAGAAAGCTGATAAAGGAAAATGCTTCCATTGCAACGTTCAAGGGCATTGGAAGAGAAATTGCCCCAAATACCTCACTGAAAAGAAGAAAGAAAAAGAAGGTAAATTCGATTTACTCGTTTTAGAAACTTGTCTCTTAGAACATGATCAAGATGCCTGGATACTTGATTCCGGAGCTACTAATCATGTCTGTTCTTCTTTGCAGGAAAATAGTTCATTCTGGCAGTTAAAGAAAGATGAAATGACGCTCAAGGTTGGAACAGGAGACGTCATTTCAGCTTCTGCAGTGGTAGATGTCAAGTTGTTTGTAGGAGATAGGTTTTTGCTTTTGGAAAATCTATACATAGTTCCTAAATACGTAGGAATCTTATATCTATCTCCTGTCTAATCGAACAAAGATATTCTGTAAATTTTGAAGTTAATGAAGCGTTCATCTCTCGAAAAGGAATGTTTGTCTGTTCAACAAAATTAGAAAACAACTTGTATGTCATAAGACCAACCGTAACAAAAACAGTTTTAAATCACGAGTTATTTAGAACTGTTGTTACTCAAAGAAAAAGGCAACGCATTTCTCCAAATAGTAACGCTTATCTTTGGCATCTAAGGCTAGGCCACATTAATCTTGATAGGATCAAAAGATTGGTAAAGAATGAACTTTTAAATGAGTTAGAAGACGATTCATTACCTCCATGTGAATCCTGCCTAGAAGGAAAAATGACTAAAAGATCATTTACGGCAAAAGGTTATAGAACCAGAGAACTTCTAGAACTTATACATTCATGTAGGGATAATAACCCTAGGCAGCGGAAGACGTCATAAACCTTTTTCGATTTAAACGCCGATTGGGATACCAATACGACGGCAAATAAAATTACAGCAGATTAATATAATTAAAACATGCTGTAACAGATTATAAAACGTGCTGTGATCAAAAGGAAAAACTCCTAGATCTAATCTAAGAAGGATCCTATTGATCCAAGGTCAAGAATACTATACCTTTGTAGAAATTCTTGAACCGTTTCACCAAATCTCCTAGATTTTCACCCAAAACCAGCAGCAAGAGGTCCTTGATCTCGCTGTAAAATAGCCACGAACACCACCACCAAGGTTGCACCGGTATTCTCTTGAAGGATATGCGTTAGGGACTTGTGGGAGCGCGATCTCTAAGGGTTTTTGGTGAATTGTGTTCTCTGTATTCTTTGGAAGAGAAATCCAGAGAGAGAACTTCAGATTGAGAGAGAGAGAGATTGTTCTGCGTTAGAGAGAGATCCCAAAACTGAATAAAATTGAGTTGCCGTAAAATTGCCCAACTCCCTCCTTAAAACTCTCCCATTCACGCAAAACTGAGGGAAAATGGAGGACACGTTCCCATCAGTTAACCTAACTGATGGGAAAAGATTTAATCAATATTAAATAATATTAATTAATCTTTTAACTAAATTAACTATTAATTTAATTAAATGCCATTTGTATAAACCTATTTATACAAAATAAACTCCATTTAACCTATAGTTTTAATATTACTTAATCAAATCAAATTTAATTAAAAAATTAAAACCAAAATATTAATTAATTCACCAATTAATTAATATCACAATTAAATATCATATATTTAATTATATTTCTCTCAAATTAACTATAGAATTAATTTACATCATATGTGCATTAATTATAACCTATAGTTTTTAATATGAATCCAATTCATATTTAATTTAATATTCAAACTCCTTTGAATATTCAATTCACCCTTAGAAATTTACCTCAACGCCCTTATAGAGCTACCGGTGGGACCTAATGGACCTACAGATCAGAAGCTCCAACGATATGAGATTAATTGGCTAAACTCATTAACCAAGTTAATCAATATTCATTAACTGTGGTTCACTCCACTATAGAACCACAGCTGCACTCTTCTCACTGCAGATATATTTCTTTGTCCACGGATATCGACCATCAACAGCAAGTTAGCCCTTCACGTGTGTTCGTACCCCAGCTAGGTCAAATTACAGTTTTACCCCTTGGCTACCTCTTCATCCTTAAGTACCAGTGGTCCTCTAATGAACAACCTGTTTGAGGTCTAACCAACAAACAGAAGTCCCTCTCGTGCCATAAAGAGGGTAGGGCCCATTGTTCAAGACCCGGAGACACCACTTAAGGGAACACACCTCTACTTACCCTAAAGACGGGGAGGAGTGAATTTCATCTTGTAAGACTATGTTCCCAGCTCCCCACTCGGTCTTGTCCCCAAAATGGTAAGCTTATTGAGTCGGCGAATAGGCCACTCTCACCCGTACAAATCAAAGGACAATCCCTCATGGATAAGAGTCCATAATCCACTCAAGATTAAGGCCAAGTTGCCTAGGTCATCCTAGTGAAATAGAAACCGAGCTAACTAACGGTGTTACAGTTAGTGGTTAACTATTTCGCGGTCCGGTCTTTGTGCAAACTCATTGCACAGGATACCCCCACTCGCATGTCAACTACATGAACGCGTTGGATCATTACGTTTATATCAATATACAATGCAGGTCGTATCCATAGTGTCACCAGGATAAGGTACCCAGCCTTATCCCTATACTACAGACCCTTTAGGCTAAAACTTGAACATTGATCCTCGTATGTCTCTACATACTAGTTCAAGCCTCATTCTTTTGGGATAGGTGTCCTAAAACTCGTAGATAGTGAATGATAAACGAATTTTATACTTATTCGATAAAGGCGTTATTGAGACTAATTCAGTAAAGTTATTACTGAATAAAGTAAATTGCACATATAATTACCCAAATCCAATAAACTAAGATCCATGGCTATAGGATGAACTCTTGAGCTTTATGTAGAGACATAAAAGTGGATCAAGCTTGAGTAATAGCCAAAACGGTCTATAGTATAGGAATAGGGTTGGGTACCTTATTCTGGGGACACTATGAGACGCGGCCCACTTTATAGATGGCATAGACGATGTGATCCTAAATCGTCCATGTAGAGACATGCGAGTGGGGGCGTCCTATGCAATGAGTTTGCATAAGACCAGGACCAAGAAATAAGTCACTCTCGCTTTATAACACCGTTTACTGACGAGACTGACTATTTCATATGATGACCTAGGTAACTCGATCTTAATCCTGAGCTAACTATGAACTCCTGTTTATTCGGGCTTATCCTTAGATCTGCAAGGGTGAGAGTGGCTCAGTATCGCCGACTCAATAAGCCTCCCATTTCAGGGATAGGAACGGGTAGATAGCTGGGGACATAGTCGTGCGAGAAGGAATTCACTCCTACCCAAAATAGGGATAGTAGAGAGGTTGTTCCCTTAAGTGCTGACTCCGGGGCTTGAACAAAGGGATCCCACCCTCTCATTGGCCTGAGAGGGACTCGGTTTATTGGTTGGACCATAAACCAATTGTTCATTAGAGGATCAGTGGGACTTAAGGAACTAGAAGTACTATAGGGGTAAAACGACTTTTTGACCTAGCTATAGCTACGAACAACCTGTGAAGGATTGACGTACTAATCATGGTTAAATCAAGTGGACAGAAATATATCTATAGTGAGGGGAGTGCAACTATCGGGCTATAGTGGAGTGCCCCGGTAGTTAACGAATGTTGGCTAGCTTGGATTATGAGATTAGTCGGTTAGCCTCAAATTGTTGGAGCCCATGATCTATAGGTCCATTAGGTCCCCCTACTAGCTCATATCGGAATTAAGCCTAGAACAAAAGATAGGAAGCTTTGAATCGTTCAAAAATCGGGAAAACGGATATTATCGTAAATTGTGTTTGACACAATAATTTAATTATGAATTAAATTAGAAAATGAGAGATGGAGTATTTAAAACTGTTTTGAATACCATATATATGTATTAGGAATCATATATGATTTATTGCACAAGATTAGAATGATTAATTGGATTAATCATAAGAAATCATTTTGTAATGCCTCAAAATCAATTACCTAATGTTAAATTCAATTTGGAATTGAAATGAACATTAAATTGCAAGCTTGAAATTAGATTTCAATTTGTATTTGGTGGATTTAGTTGGAAATCCACTTATGCATGAACATTCAAAGTGGAAAGACAACTCACTCATGCATTGTTGCATGTCTTGTGAGATGTACACCTAGAATCCACTTGAACTTGCAAATACACCATGTGTCTTGTGTCTTGAGGCTTGGCTTTGCATGAAGAATGTATTTAAAAGGAGCTTGAATCAAATTCAAAGCTATGAGAGCCATTTTCCTTAATGTTATGCTGCTGGAATTTGGACTCAAAGTTCTCTCTTCTCTCATTCTTCTCCATTGCTTGATGCTTCAAGCATTCCCTTCCCATTCCCTATCTTATATAGACTCCCACAAGTCGTTCTTGGCCCGGAGTATAGTAGGGAAGACTCTAGAGGTTGTCCAAGGAGCATAGGAGAGGCAAACACCACAAGGAGTTCAACATAAGTGAGCTACAAAGGTTGGTGTTTTCTAAACTCTCTATTCTGTCTTTTCTAGAACATGCATGCTTTAGGAGTAAAATTGAATGTCTTAAGTGCTTTCGATCTTCAATTGCTTCCGCATGTGTAATATGTACACCTTCAATTGGTATCAGAGCATGATTAGAGCACTTAATTCGTTTTAATTTTGCTTTGGTGGGTACCATTTTGAAATTGAATTTTCTGTGTGCTAAAATGGAATTGTTCTGGTTTGGCAATTTTTTGAGGATTCAACCTTCATGAAATTGTAATTGCTCGGATATGTAAGAGCGTTAATGTGTGTACTATAGTCTGTAATTTTTATAGAGTCATTAGAGTCCATATAGGCTGTAAAATCGAAGAAAAACCGGAGAAGACGCCATTAGAAAGCATGTTATAGGGTTTATTCATTAAAAGTTATAAGAGTTATAAAAGTTGATGAATAGAAACCGTAAAATCTATAACAAAGAGTTGCATGCTAACATAGGATCTTAGGATCTTATCATTCTTTAAATGGTTTAAAATGAAATAGACCTAAGATCGCCTTTTTCTAATAGGATTAGAAATATGTCTTACTTAGTTTTTTAAAATAGTTTTGAAATTCGAGTAAGTAGGACATAAGACCTTGGTTATAAGGGAACTCTCCCGGCAAATGGTTCGGAACCTGAGTTGAATTAACCATAGTCTTACTAGCATGCAATGTCACTAGGTTATTAAAAGTGTTTAATCACCTAGACATTTAGTGTAAAGACCTTGTTTAATAAGGCATAGACTTAGATAGATTCATTTAGCCAGAATTTTCCTAAGTAATAAGACCCTAAAACTTTACAACACTTTAGTGGGAGGAAAAGTATAGAAACGAAATATTCATATTAAGTTTCTACTCTCACGTCCCCCTGAGTTCACACCGTGAGATCCATGCTTGGCCTCGAGACGCCCTGGGAGCGTCCCCCTACGGATGGTGTTTGCATGGGTTAATATCAAGGTGAATGGGGAAAGTGTTCATAGTAAGTGGGAGAAGGAAACGTGTCAAACGTATCCTGCGGTCTCCATCATTAGGTTGCACCGTGAGATTCCTATGCGCTGCCTGCGAGTCGCCCTGGGAGCGATCACCCTACGGAGGGCTTGCGCATGGGATTCGAAACAACGCAAACTCCAGAAATGGATAGGGTTTCCTAGGGCCATTCCCAACATTAGCTCTTCCCTACGGTGGCATTGTTGGGGCCGTCCTCTGCGATCTGAAAATGATGGGTAACACTTACAAGATGGTCTTGACCAAATTAACGTTAGCTAATAACTATTGGAGTAAGAGTTATTCTGGGAATAGTATTTGGCCGAGATTGTCTCGATTCAGAGGAGGAGTAGCTGACTGCCCTACGGTAGCGGTTATTCTAAACCCCTGAAGTATTGTTGCAAAATAAATCAATTGTATATATGGGTCGATGATTGCTTTTGCTAAATCTGATTGGATAAATGTGATTAATGGGTTTAGTGGATGTTTCTAATAGAGATTAATTTGTTTGTTTCAACAATATGTCGAAAAACGTATGTGCTTTGTCAAATGCCAAATTAAACGGTTTAGTACATACGACTAAGAATACTTGCTTAAACACTAAACACGTGGCAACGAATTTAGGTTTGGTCTCAACTGAGGAATGTCCTCAAACTAACTGCATAGCCAAGAAAAACATGATCCACGACTCTAAATGCGATTTATTAGTCTTGGAAACGTGTTTAGTGGAAAACGACGATTCTGCCTGGATACTCGATTCAGGTGCCACTAATCACGTATGTTCTTCATTTCAAGGAATGAGTTCCTGGCAACAGCTAATAGCTGGAGAGATGACTCTTAAAGTTGGAACAGGAGAAGTCATCTCGGCTATTGCAGTGGGAGATGTAAAATTATTCTTCACCAAGGAACGTTACATGATATTAGATAATGTATACATAGTTCCGAAAATTAAAAGAAATTTGATTTCTTTATCTTGTTTATTAGAACAAGGTTACTCAATTTCTTTTTCTGTTAATGAAGCGTTCATAACTAAAAGAGGTATTGATGTTTGCTCTGCAAACTTGAAGAATAAATTGTATGTTTTGAGACCAATTGAGTCTAAAGCTATTTTAAACCATGAGATGTTTAAAATCGCTGAGACTCAACCTAAAAAGCGAAGAGTTTCTCAAGATACCTATCTCTGGCACTTGAGGTTAGGCCATATCAACCTCAATAGGATTGGGAGATTGGTCAAGAGTGGACTTCTAAACAAGTTAGAAGACGACTCGTTGCCTCCTTGTGAGTCATGCCTTGAGGGCAAGATGACAAAACGACCTTTTACCGGAAAAGGTTATCGTGCCAAAGAGCCCCTAGAGCTCATTCATTCGGACCTCTGTGGACCAATGAACATTAGAGCTCGATGAGGGTACGAATATTTCATCGGTTTCATTGATGATTATTCGAGGTATGGCTATCTCTACCTAATGCATCATAAGTCCGAGGCTTTTGAAAAGTTCAAAGAGTACAAGGCTGAGGTTGAGAACCTATTAGGTAAGACGATAAAAACACTTCGATCCGATCGAGGTGGAGAGTATATGGACTCAAGTTTTCAAGACTATTTGATAGAGCATGGAATTACGTCCCAACTCTCAGCCCCTGGTACACCTCAGCAAAACGGTGTATCAGAAAGGAGAAACAGAACCTTGTTGGACATGGTTCGTTCGATGATGAGTTATGCTCAGTTGCCTAACTCGTTTTGGGGATATGCAGTAGAAACTGCGGTTTATATCTTGAACGTAGTTCCATCAAAGAGTGTTTCTGAAACACCGTTTGAGCTTTGGAAAGGTCGTAAAGCTAGTTTACGACATTTCAGAATTTGGGGATGCCCTGCATACGTGCTAGATGCAAACCCAAAGAAATTGGAGCCTCGTTCTAGATTTTGCCTATTTGTAGGCTATCCCAAAGAAACGAGAGGTGGATACTTCTTCGTTCCTGAGGAAAATAAAGTACTTGTATCGAAAAATGCTACATTCCTAGAAGAAGACCACCTCAGAGATCACAAGCCACGAAGTAAAGTCGTTTTAAGTGAACTATCAAACGAAGCTACAGAAACATCAACAAGAGTTGTTGATGATGCTGGCACCTCGAGTCAATCGCGTCCTTCTCAAGAAATAAGAGAACCTCGACGTAGTGGGAGGGTTGTTAGACAACCTGATCACTATTTGGGTTTAACTGAAACTCCAGTCCTCATACCTGATGAGGGAATCCAGGATCCATTAACCTTTAAACAGGCAATGGATGATGTTGACAAGAACGAGTGGATTAAAGCCATGGACTTGGAAATCGAGTCCATGCATTTTAATTCAGTATGGGATCTTGTAGATCAACCTGAAGGGGTTAGACCCATAGGGTGTAAATGGATCTACAAGAGAAAATGAGACGCTACTGGAAAGGTACAGACCTTTAAGGCATGACTTGTGGCAAAGGGTTTTACCCAGCGGGAGGGGATTTTGCACCGAGGAGACGTGATCGTCACGAAGATAGCATCGGAGCACAACATTGCTGATCCATTCACAAAGGCTCTCACGACTAAAGTGTTCGAGAGTCATCTAGAACGTCTAGGTCTGCGAGATATGTACGAGAAATAATCTAGGTCAAGTGGGAGATTTGTAACCGGTATTTTGATACCTTTGCATCCTGGGTATTTAGATGCCCTAGTTTATTGTATTTTTACTCTGTTATTAATACAAGTATTTATTCACCCACTGTTGTTATAGATTATAGTACATCCCACTAAACTAAGAGTTTTAGTTCAAGTGGGAGATTGTTGGGATAGGTGTCCTAAAACTCGTAGATAGTGAATGATAAACGAATTTTATACTTATTCGATAAAGGCGTTATTGAGACTAATTCAGTAAAGCTATTACTGAATAAAGTAAATTGCACATATAATTACCCAAATCCAATAAACTAAGATCCATGGCTATAGGATGAACTCTTGAGCTTTATGTAGAGACATAAAAGTGGATCAAGCTTGAGTAATAGCCAAAACGGTCTATAGTATAGGAATAGGGTTGGGTACCTTATTCTGAGGACACTATGAGACGCGACCCACTTTATAGATGGCATAGACGATGTGATCCTAAATCGTCCATGTAGAGACATGCGAGTGGGGGCGTCCTATGCAATGAGTTTGCATAAGACCAGGACCAAGAAATAAGTCACTCTCGCTTTATAACACCGTTTACTGACGAGACTGACTATTTCATATGATGACCTAGGTAACTCGATCTTAATCCTGAGCTAACTATGAACTCCTGTTTATTCGGGCTTATCCTTAGATCTGCAAGGGTGAGAGTGGCTCAGTATCGCCGACTCAATAAGCCTCCCATTTCAGGGATAGGAACGGGTAGATAGCTGGGGACATAGTCGTGTGAGAAGGAATTCACTCCTACCCAAAATAGGGATAGTAGAGAGGTTGTTCCCTTAAGTGCTGACTCCGGGGCTTGAACAAAGGGATCCCACCCTCTCATTGGCCTGAGAGGGACTCGGTTTATTGGTTGGACCATAAACCAATTGTTCATTAGAGGATCAGTGGGACTTAAGGAACTAGAAGTACTATAGGGGTAAAACGACTTTTTGACCTAGCTATAGCTACGAACAACCTGTGAAGGATTGACGTACTAATCATGGTTAAATCAAGTGGACAGAAATATATCTATAGTGAGGGGAGTGCAACTATCGGGCTATAGTGGAGTGCCCCGGTAGTTAACGAATGTTGGCTAGCTTGGATAATGAGATTAGTCGGTTAGCCTCAAATCGTTGGAGCCCATGATCTATAGGTCCATTAGGTCCCCCTACTAGCTCATATCGGAATTAAGCCTAGAACAAAAGATAGGAAGCTTTGAATCGTTCAAAAATCGGGAAAAAGGATATTATCGTAAATTGTGTTTGACACAATAATTTAATTATGAATTAAATTAGAAAATGAGAGATGGAGTATTTAAAAGTGTTTTGAATACCATATATATGTATTAGGAATCATATATGATTTATTGCACAAGATTAGAATGATTAATTGGATTAATCATAAGAAATCATTTTGTAATGCCTCAAAATCAATTACCTAATGTTAAATTCAATTTGGAATTGAAAT
The DNA here is from genome assembly GCA_017139565.1 of Luffa aegyptiaca. Classification (NCBI taxonomy): domain Eukaryota; kingdom Viridiplantae; phylum Streptophyta; class Magnoliopsida; order Cucurbitales; family Cucurbitaceae; genus Luffa; species Luffa aegyptiaca. The sequence continues at coordinate 27,211,508 of CM029399.1, read as the reverse complement.
GAACATTAAATTGCAAGCTTGAAATTAGATTTCAATTTGTATTTGGTGGATTTAGTTGGAAATCCACTTATGCATGAACATTCAAAGTGGAAAGACAACTCACTCATGCATTGTTGCATGTCTTGTGAGATGTACACCTAGAATCCACTTGAACTTGCAAATACACCATGTGTCTTGTGTCTTGAGGCTTGGCTTTGCATGGAGAATGTCTTTAAAAGGAGCTTGAATCAAATTCAAAGCTATGAGAGCCATTTTCCTTAATGTTATGCTGCTGGAATTTGGACTCAAAGTTCTCTCTTCTCTCATTATTCTCCATTGGTTGATGCTTCAAGCATTCCCTTCCCATTCCCTATCTTATATAGACTCCCACAAGTCGTTCTTGGCCCGGAGTATAGTAGGGAAGACTCTAGAGGTTGTCCAAGGAGCATAGGAGAGGTAAACACCACAAGGAGTTCAACATAAGTGAGCTACAAAGGTTGGTGTTTTCTAAACTCTCTATTCTGTCTTTTCTAGAACATGCATGCTTTAGGAGTAAAATTGAATGTCTTAAGTGCTTTCGATCTTCAATTGCTTCCGCATGTGTAATATGTACACCTTCACATTCTATTAGCCTTGGATGTTTAGTTTATTGGATTAGGGTTAATAAGACAAGATATAATACAAACATTGAATAATACATCACTTTTATTAATGTTCGGTCAAATGTACATTTACTATCTACGAGTTTTAGGGCACAAAACCCAACAAACTCCCACTTGAACTAAAACTCAAGTTAAAGGGAAAGTATATACAATATAATCCAAAGCTGGAAATGGTACATGTATGTTGTACATTACATGAAAAGTAATTATACAAAATACAATAAACTAGGGCATCCTTACACCCATTACACATCTCCCACTTGCCCTAGATTACGCTATATACATGTCTCGCAGACCTAGACTTTCTAGATGACCCTCGAACACTTTAGCCAAGAGGGTCTTCGTAAACGGATCAGCAATGTTGTGCTCTGAAGCGATCTTGGTCACGACCACATCCCCTCTTTGCACAATCTCTCGAATCAGATGATACTTCCTCTCTATGTGTTTACCTCGTTTGTGGCTGCGAGGTTCCTTTGAATTGGCTACAGCCCCACTGTTGTCACAGTATAACGTAATGGGCAAGTTCATATTTGGAACAACTTCCAAATCTGTCAAGAACTTCCTTAGCCAAACAGCTTCCTTAGCTGCTTCACAAGCAGCTACATACTCAGCCTCCATCGTGGAGTCAGCTATGCATCCTTGCTTTATACTTCTCCAAACTACAGCTCCCCCATTAAGGGTGAACACTGACCCTGACGTGGATTTCCTAGAATCCTTGTCAGACTGGAAGTCAGAGTCGGTGTATCCAGTGAGAGCTAACTCTTTAGCCCCAAACACCAGCATGTAGTCCCTCGTTCTCCTAAGACACTTGAGGATTCCTTTAATGGCAGTCCAGTGGTCTAACCCTAGATTTGATTGATATCTGCTGACAATCCCTACTGCATAACAGATGTCAGGCCTCGTGCAGAGCATAGCATACATTAAGCTACCCACTGCAGAGGCGTAGGGAATCCGTCTCATATCCTCAACCTCTTGAGGTGTCTTAGGAGACTGTTCCTTAGACAGGTGAACTCCATGCCTGAAAGGCAGCAAGCCCTTCTTGGAGTTCTGCATCGAATATCGGGCCAACATCTTGTCGATATACGTTGCTTGAGACAGAGCTAGCGTTTTGTTCTTTCTATCCCGAATAATCTGGATGCCAAGAACATACTGGGCCTCACCCAAATCTTTCATTTGGAATTGGGCCGCTAGCCATTCTTTTACGTCAGACAGATATCATACATCATTCCCAATGAGTAGGATGTCGTCTACATAAAGTACAAGGAAAGCTACTTTATTCTTGTTGATTTTCTTGTAAACACAAGGTTCATCAACATTTTGGTCAAAACCAAAAGATTTGATCGTTGTATCAAATCTAATATTCCAAGATCTGGAGGCCTGTTTCAACCCATAAATGGATCGATTCAGTTTACAAACCTTTTGCTCCTAACCTTGGGTTATGAACCCTTCGGGCTGAGATATAAAAATACTCTCGTCAAGATTGCCATTCAAAAAAGCAGTCTTGACATCCATTTGCCATATTTCATAGTTATAAAATGTGGCAATGGATAAGAGAATTCTTATGGACTTAAGCATAGCAACTGGAGAAAAGGTTTCTTCATAGTCCACCCCTTCTCTTTGGGTATAACCCTTTGCTACAAGTCTTGCTTTGAAAGTCTGTACTTTCCCAGCAACATCTCTTTTCCTCTTATAGATCCTTTTACACCCAATGGGTTTGACCCCTTCAGGTGGATCTACAAGTTCCCAAACTTGATTGAAGTACATAGACTCCATCTCAAGGTCCATGACTTTGGCCCACTCGTCTTTATCTACGTCATTCATTGCTTGACGATAAGACAATGGATCTTCTACGCCGTCATCAGGTATGACTACTTGTGTTTCCATTAAACCCAAGTAGCGGTCAGGTTGTATTACAACCCTCCCACTGCGTCGAAGCTCTCCCACTACGCGAGGAGGACTAGATTGACGAGAAGAACTGGATTCTCCAACAACTCTTGTTGAAGGACCAGGTTCATCAACAACCCTTGTTGATCCCTCTGTAGCTTCTCCTAATACTAACTTACTTCGTGGTTTATGATCTCGAATGTGGTCTTCCTCCAAGAAAGTTGCATTTGTCGATACAAATACTTTATTTTTTTGAGGGTCGTAGAAAAGACCACCTCTCGTTTCTTTTGGGTATCCAACAAATTGGCAAATTCTAGTACGTGGTTCCAATTTCTTAGGATTTGTCACTAGCACATGTGCAGGACAACCCCGAGATACGGAAGTAAAGCAAACTAGGTTTACGCCCCCTCCATAACTCAAAAGGAGTTTCATAAACACTTTTTGAGGGAACGTTGTTAAGAATATGTACTGCAGTCTCTACTACATACCCCCAAAACGAGCTAGGCAATTGAGCATAGCTCATCATAGATCGAACCATGTCTAACAAGGTTCTATTTCTCCTTTCTGATACACCATTCTGCTGAGGTGTACCAGGTATTGAGTGTTGGGACTGGACTCCATGTTCTATCATATAGTCCTGGAATCTTTGATCCAAATACTCTCCACCTCGATCTGATCGTAGTGTTTTAATTGTTTTACCTAACAGGTTTTCTACCTCAGTCTTAAACTCTTTGAACTTTTCAAGAGCCTCAGACTTATGGCCCATTAGGTATAAGTAACCGTATCTAGAATAATCATCTATGAAAGAGATGAAATATTCATAACCACTTCTAGCCTTTACATTCATTGGACCACAAAGATCCGAATGTATCAGTTCAAGTGGTTCTTTGGCCCTATAACCTTTTCCAGTAAAAGGCCTCTTGGTCATTTTACCCTCGAGACACGATTCACAGGGTGGTAAAGATGTATCTTCTAAATCAGTTAGAAGTCCATTTTTAACCAAATGATCGATCCGATCGATGTTAATATGACCGAGACGAAGATGCCAAAGATACGTGTTGTTACTGAGAGGAGAAATCTTTTGCCTTTTGTTTTGAGTTTCGGCCGTTTTAAACATTTCATGACTTAAAATAGCCTTAGCGTCGGTTGTTCTTAACACAAATAAATTATTTTCACGCTTAGCTGAACAAATATAAATTCCATTCCGAGAAATTAAAGCTTCATTAAGCAAGAATGAAATAGTATAATCTTGTTCAAGTAAAGCAGAAACAGAAATAAGATTCCTTTTAATTATAGGAACCAAATACAAGTCCTCTAAAATTATTATTTCTAAAAAATACTTTTGCAGCTCCCACTACACGAGCTGAAACGACCTCTCCTGTTCCAACCTTGAGAGTCATTTCGCCATCAGCCAACTGCTGGAAATCATTTCCCTGAAAAGAAGAGCAAACATGATTAGTGGCTCCCGAATCCAATATCCAGGCAAACTCATCATGTTCTACGAGACAAGTCTCTAAAACCAGTAAATCGAATTTACCTTCTTTTTCTCTCTTCTTCTCTGCGAGGTAACGGGGACAGTTGCGCTTCCAGTGACCATCCATATTGCAGTGGAAGCATCTGCCTTTGTCGGCCACAACCTTGGCCTTGCCCTTACCTTGCACAGCTTGTGCAGGAGCCTTCCCCTTGTCTCCCTTCCTCTTCTGAATTTGCTTCGATGAAGAAGCTTGAGATACAGATTTAGTCCCTGAGGATGAACCCTTCAGGAACTTCTTTTTGGAATGGGCCACATTGGCCTCTCCTTTCACCACATTTTTGCCCTTGCTTTTCAGCATGGACTCATAAATTTATAACTCCGAGAGGAGGGTAGTCAGGTTGAACTGAATTTTGTTCATACTCGCATTCGTCCTAAATGGCATATAGCTCGTTGGAAGCGAGTGAAGGTCACGTAACCTGACTGCGCTTGCAGACTACCCCGTCATTCCCCTAAGCAATGTTGAACTGGTTTATCATATCCAAGACATGTTCCCGGACAGACTGACCTTCTTACATCTTGGCGTTGAAGACGTTCTTCAAGGCATCGTGGTGGAGCTGATAGAACAGGAGTCCAAACATCTCCTGCAGGGAATTCATAATCTCCCTGGCAGTTTCCACGTTCTCGTAACTCTTGGCCAAGACTTCAGATAAGTCGACCAATATATAGACTTTGACCTTTTCATTGGCCTTCGTCCAGCGTTTGTGGGCATCTTTTACTGCCTGAGCGGCAGTACGAGGGGGAACGGGAGGACATTCCTCCATTAAGACGAACCTAAGATCCTCTACCACGAGTATGGTATTTAGATTCGATTTCCATATTCGAAAGTTCTCGTCCGTTAGTCGTTTGTTTTTAAGCAAGGAAATTATAGAGAAGACATTGCTGAAAAACAAACAATTGACCGTATTAGTTATCTTTGCCTTAATCCATCAAACAAGCAATACAAACAATTGCATACATCCAATCAATTCTGCAAACAATCAATCAAAGAACCCTAAGAAAACCATTGATTGTATCTTGCAACGATGCTTTAGAGGTTTAGAAGAACAACCACCGAAGGGTGATCAGTTGTTCCTCCTCTAAAATGAGACTCTTCTCAGTTAATCTCTAATCCCAGAATAACTCATATTCCATTAGATTTTAAACGGCGTTGTTGGGTCAAGGATTTGTTAACCAATTAACTCCTCCCTGTAAGTGTAACCCTCCCACTTTCAGATCTCAGAGGCACGAACCAAAAGGCTACCGTTAGGAAAGACAACTGTTGGTAATTAGCCTAAGCGATCCTATCCTACTCAGGAGTTCACGGTGTTCCGAATCCTATGATCAGGCCCTCCGAAGGGATGGTTGCTCCAGGGCAACATGCAGGCGGATCATAGGAATCTCACGTTGTGACCTAGGGGTGGAAACCGAGGGATACGTTGACACGCGTCCCGCTCCCACTTATTATAGTTACTTTGCCCATTCACCTTGGTATTGACCCATGCAAACACTTTCCAAAGGGAGGCCGCGCTAAAACGACACGAAGCCGAGCATGGATCTCACGATGTGAACATACAGGGACGTAGGAGCAAAACTCAATTTAAATTAAGTTTTGAAATCTTCCTCCCACTAAAGTAACCTATCGAGTATTTTAGGGTTTGATTAGTGATAGCGAGCATAGCTAGCTATTTTTCTGTAATTAATTAAGCTAGTCTTTTACAATTATTTGGCCAAATTTATGCATTTATATGTTTTATTTGTAGGAAGTATGTGTTTGAAGCTAAAGTGAGCAATTGGAGTCAGATGGAGTTTTCAATCTAAAAAAAAAAAAAACAAAACAAAAAAAAAAACAAAAAAAATCATAGCGTCGCGACGCTCTCGGCAAACTTCCAGAATCCGTGATTTTGCGGTAGTGTCGCGACGCTACCCATACAGCGTCGTGACACTACGACCAATTTTTGCTGTAAAACAGAGAGAAAACCCATATTTTGAAGCTGAAGCAAGCGGGGGAGCGTAGAATTGAAGAATTTGTTCGTGGAGATCGTAACGGGGACGTGCGGTCTCGGCCTCCATAGTGTTTAATCTTCTTTCCCTCTTACTTTAGTTAGATTTAATGGATTTTTCATGCTTAGTCTATCTTGTAACGCCATGTATGAGTAGCTAAGCTTGTTACTTAGGGATTGATGTAGTCTTTTTAGTTCATGGATTGATTTATGGGTTGAATTGTGCAATTGCTTTATGTTTGCATTCTTAATTTAATGCTTTCAATTAATTGGCCATTAGTTGAATGATCTAAATGTTGAGTCTTGCTCGGGAGAGGGGATTTAGCGTAGACTTAATTAAGATTGCATGACTAAAGTTTATATTCTAAGCTCGTGACGGATTTTAGATTAACTTTAGAATTGGTCAAAAAGAACTAATTGCCTTGCATGTTAATGAACTTAGATAGGGATATCAAGTTGGTTATTTTGCATGAGAATCAATTATACTCGGGAGAGGTAGTTGCGATTAAAGGTTCTTAGGCTCATAATTCCATTGTGCATGATAATTCATTCCCTAAAATCAATCCTAGACTAAATTGGCGAAATCAATTCCCTAAGTGTTCTTTCAATTGAATCTCCGTTGTTTATTTGCTTTGATCTAGTTTTCTATCACTCACTACTTTCCGTTCCCTAAATAAAATTGAGCAAGATTATTCATGATACTTGATTTAACTTAAAAATCCAATCCAGAGGACGACAGTCAATTTTTCGATCACTTTATTATTACTTGACCCGTGCGCTTGCGGTAGGAAAATTCCACATCAAGTTTTTGGCGTCGTTGCCGGGGATTGACATATTTAGTTAATTTTAATATCGTAGAAAAATTGTCCGATCTTAGTTTAGGGTGTATTTTATTTTTGTTATTTTTGTTTTTAGGTAGATTGCATTTTTTTTCCTTTGTTGTTTTGTTCTCCATATTTAGATTTTTCCATATTTGTTTGAATTTTCCATAGATAGAATTTTTCTTTTTAGTTTTTTCCTTTTTAGTATAGTTTTTCCTTATTTGCTAGTTTCCTTATTTGTTTTTGCCATATTTGTTTTTGCATTCCTTTTTTGTTTATCGTTTTCCTTTTGTAGATTATTTTTTCCTTATTTAGATTTAGTATTTTCCTTTTCTAGTTTCTTTCCTAACTTATTTTATTTCCTTTTCTTTTATTTTCCTTGTTAGGTTAGTTTTGTTAGTGTATGCGAAAGGTTAGGGAGTTGGCCTTAGTTCCCTTCAACCCGGAGATAGAGAGAACTTTAAGTAGAATTCGAAGGGAAAACCAAGAAAATCATATCCAAATGGCCAATCCTAACCCTGAGGAGCCTAAGCCTATTAGGGACTACTTTCAGCCGGTCTTTCAGGAGCAACAGTCGGGGATTGTCTATGCCCCGATCAATGCTAATAATTTCGAGCTGAAAACAGGTCTCATTCAGATGGCTCGAGACTGCGCCTACAGAGGATCGCCCACAGAGGATCCCAATTCTCACCTGAAATCTTTCTTGGACATTTGTGGGACGGTAAAATTAAATGGTGTTTCTGAAGATGCCATTCGCTTACGTTTATTTCCTTTTTCCTTGCAGGATAAAGCTCGCGATTGGTTGCAATCGATTCCACCTGGGAGCATTACCACCGGGGATGCTTTGGTCCAGGCGTTTTTAAAGAAATTCTTCCCTCCTGCCAAGACAGTCAAGCTGAGGACTGAGATTGGGACGTTCCAGCAGCAGTTTGATGAGCAGCTGTTCGAGGCTTGGGAGCGATTTAAAGAGCTGCTGAGGAAGTGCCCTCAGCATGGTTATCCTGACTGGCTTCAGGTTCAATTATTTTATAATGGCTTAACTCCTAGTACAAAAACTATCGTTGATGCAGCTGCAGGTGGGACTCTGTTGTCCAAAACTGTTGAGAATGCTAGGACTTTGCTAGAGGAAATGGCCACCAATAGCTATCAGTGGCCATCTGAGCGGTTGGGACCGAAAAAGATTGTTGCTGGAGTCTTCGAGATTGACAACGTAAGTGCACTTCAGGCCCAGATGTCTTCCCTTGCTAATGCATTTTTAAAGTTTTCAGGTACAGGGAGTGCTCAATCGATTGAGTCTGCAGCTGCCCTTGCATCCCAGACTCAGGAGGAAAATCTCGAGCAAGTTCAGTATGTCTCTAATTTTAATTCTAGGGGGTACAATAATAATTCTACACCTACACATTATCACCCTAGTAATAGAAATCATGAGAATTTTTCGTATACAAATAATAAGAATGTTCTGAATCCTCCTGGCTTCACTCCTAAGCAAGAAAGTAAACAGTCTTTAGAGGATCTAGTTGGAGCTTTTATTGCAGAATCAAGTAACAGGTCAAATAAGCTCGAGGAGGCCGTGATTGCCATAAACACTACTGTCAATGGTCATTCTGCAGCTATCAAAAACATAGAGACTCAGCTGGGACAACTGGTAAGTGTTGTCAACACTATGAAAAAAGGTAAAGCCCCAGCTGAACAGGAGAAATCTTCATTGGAGTACTGCAAGGCCGTCTCTGTGCATCACGAGGAGGAAACTCAAGTAGCTGAGGAGGATGAGACTACTGAAACTGAGGAACTCACTGGAGAAGTTGAGGAGGGCACCACCTCAAACGAAGCTGAAAAGCTTATACTTGAGTCGTCTATCCCTTCTCCTACTGCTTTAGTTCCTAAGTCAAAGAATAGGAAAAAGAAAAATTCTAAGGCTCAGTTTAATAAGTTTCTTGATGCTTTTACAGGATTGACTGTTAATATTCCTTTTGCAGATGCACTAGAGAAGATGCCTCATTATAAGAAGTTCATGAAGGAATGGCTGAACAAAAAGAAGAAGGAAAAGCAGATGGAGACTGTATACCTCGCATCGACATGCAGTGCTCGTGTCCAACAGAACGTACCAGAAAAATTGTCTGATCCAGGGAGTTTTACTATTCCTTGTAACTTTGGTACTTATTCTTGTAGAGCACTATGTGATCTAGGGGCTAGCATAAATATCATTCCATTATCATTGTGCAAAAAGCTAAATATAGGAGAGATAAAATCTACTACTGTTAGGCTTCAGTTGGCTGACCAGTCTGTGGTTAGTCCTTATGGAATTGTGGAGAATGTTCTGATTAAAGTAGGTAGGTTTTTCCTTCCTGTTGATTTCTTTGTTTTGGACATTAAAGAGTATCCTACCATGCCTATTATATTAGGGAGACCATTCCTTGCTACAGGGAGGGTTATAATTAATATTGAGCACAGGGAGCTAATCATTAGAGTCCAACAGGAGAAGGAGATTCTAAAAGCTTTTGAGGACCCTAAGAACACATCAGAGACCATGTTGGTGGGATACAGGAAAGGTGCTAGGAAGAGCACGGTTGAAGGAACAGCTGACATTAGACACACTTGATGCCTATTCGGTTAACACGTCGAGCTATTGACGTTAAACAAGCGCTTAAGGGAGGCAACCCAAGTAAGTTCAGTTGTGTTTTTCTTTTTGCTTTTGATTTATTGTTTGTTTTTGTTTTGTAGGTCTTGGTTCCAGTTTCTCCTTTGCTTGCAAGCTTCCACAAATGAGGACATCGTCATTCCAGGACAGTATTGTTCACTCCTCCTACTCTTTTATTGTTCTCATGTTTGATTATGCTTTATTTTCTTCATACATTGAGGACAATGCATGCTTTAAGTTTGGGGGTGGAATAGCATGTTTGTGGAGCCCTTGAGCATCTGAGCTCGGGCTATAGTTTTGAGCTTTCTTTGAATTGAGCATATGGTTGTTTTCTGGATGCTATTTTTGCATGACTATGATTTCCTAGGATAGGCTTTCTTGTCAATTTTCAAGCTTTCGATGAGTTGTAAGCATGAGTGCCCAAAAAGGGAGACTTTTTAAACTTTTTCTAGGAGATGTCTTGCATGAGTAGAGTATTTGTCTTGGCTAGATTTGGATTTGAATGCTTAGGAGCGAATTATTAGGTTCATATGCTTGTTGTCACCTCGATAGGTGTAGGGAAGAGCTAAAGAGTTAATTTTTTGCAAATTAGCAGGTTTGATCTTGCTTAGGAGGAAAGAAAAGAATATATGCTTATCATGCTCCTAAAGAAAAATCATTCTTGTTGTTACAATTTGAAAGAAAAAAAAAAGAGAAAGTCATGACTTATGCACATAATGCAATGCTTAATAAAGTTTTGGAAAAAAGAGCTACCCCTGTTGTGATAAGTTAGGCCAACCAAAGGGTAAAACTCGGGTTAAGGGTCCCTGCAATAGGTGTGTGAAAGCTAGTGCCACATAAAAATGCATGTTGTAATTTTCAATTATAAGCACCTTAAGTATGGAGGAAAACAAACTAATCTGTTCCATTGACTCGTTAGTGAATCCTTAGTGCCAGTGTAGAGGGAAGATGAGCTGAGAGTTTAGTAATCCAATCCCGGGCTAGTAGAGTCTGATCTCGTTAAGTTAGATCTCGCTTGTGCAAGTTAATTTTGGAAAACTTTTGATTTGTCTCCCTCATTGGTCCTTATGTGCATGTCTCTTGTTTGCTTGACTATTGACTTTTGAGCCTTGAGGATTGAGTCATGTTTGTTGCATCCATTCTTCAACTGTATGCTTGATTTTAGTTTGCTCGAGGACTAGCAAAAGCTTAAGTTTGGGGGTGTTTGATAGCGAGCATAGCTAGCTATTTTTCTGTAATTAATTAAGCTAGTCTTTTACAATTATTTGGCCAAATTTATGCATTTATATGTTTTATTTGTAGGAAGTATGTGTTTGAAGCTAAAGTGAGCAATTGGAGTCAAATGGAGTTTTCAATCTAAAAAAAAAAAAAAAAAAAAAAAAAAAAAAAAAAAAAAAAATCATAGCGTCGCGACTCTAGGACTAGCGTCGCGACGCTCTCGGCGAACTTCCAGAATCCGTGATTTTGCGGTAGCGTCGCGACGCTACCCCTACAGCGTCGCAACGCTACGACCAATTTTTGCCTTATTTAAAGATTGCGATTAGGGCTGATTGGGTGACTTCTTTTGGGGAGATTTTTAGCCGTAAAACAGAGAGAAAAACCATATTTTGAAGCTGAAGCAAGCGGGGGAGCGTAGAATTGAAGAATTTGTTCGTGGAGATCGTAACGGGGACGTGTGGTCTCGGCCTCCATAGTGTTTAATCTTCTTTCCCTCTTACTTTAGTTAGATTTAATGGCTTTTTCATGCTTAGTCTATCTTGTAACTCCATGTATGAGTAGCTAAGCTTGTTACTTAGGGATTGATGTAGTCTTTTTAGTTCATGGATTGATTTATGGGTTGATTTGTGCAATTGTTTTATGTTTCCATTCTTAATTTAATGCTTTCAATTAATTGGCCATTAGTTGAATGATCTAAGTGTTGAGTCTTGCTCGGGAGAGGGGATTTAGCGTAGACTTAATTAAGATTGCATGACTAAAGTTTATATTCTAAGCTCGTGACGGATTTTAGATTAACTTTAGAATTGGTCAAAAAGAACTAATTGCCTTGCATGTTAATGAACTTAGATAGGGATATCAAGTTGGTTATTTTGCATGAGAATCAATTATACTCGGGAGAGGTAGTTGCGATTAAAGGTTCTTAGGCTCATAATTCCATTGTGCATGATAATTCATTCCCTAAAATCAATCCTAGACTAAATTGGCGAAATCAATTCCCTAAGTGTTCTTTCAATTGAATCTCCGTTGTTTATTTGCTTTGATCTAGTTTTCTATCACTCACTACTTTCCGTTCCCTAAATAAAATTGAGCAAGATTATTCATGATACTTGATTTAACTTAAAAATCCAATCCAGAGGACGACAGTCAATTTTTCGATCACTTTATTATTACTTGACCCGTGCGCTTGCGGTAGGAAAATTCCACATCAATTAGACCTAGATAAATCCGGCTAAGTCATTTATCTAAGTCTAGTCCTATTATAACTATTATAACAAGACCTAATGTCTAGGTGCATTAAACCAATTTAATTTACCTAGCGACATTATTCTAACATTAACCTGTGATTAATTCAACTCCGGTGATCCAGATCAGTTCCCAGGTAGGAGGTGCTCCGTATACCGTCAACTTAAATACCTCCAATCCTTAGACATAACTTCACTGGTAGAGTTCCCTTATAATCACAGGAATGTTGTCCTACTTAGTTCATTAAAACTATTTTAAAACTAAGTAAGAATTTCTAATCCTATTAGAAAAATGATCTTAGGTCTAATTAATTTTAACTCATTTAAAATTAATTCATTTTAACCTAAGATCCTATGTTTGCATGCATATCTTGATTATAGATTGACGGTTTCTAATCATAAATTTTAAACTATTTCAAAATTTTAATGATTAGCCCCATAATCATGCATACTATAGTTTAAATCAATTAACAATCATATTCGAATTAATCAAATTTAAACTATATAACTTTACATTGCATGAAAATTAATATAACTTTTATATTAACCTATGGATGTTTCATGCTCAATGCAACTTGATTTCCATTTTTAATAAATTAACAATTAATTATAGCCAAAAATGGTAAATCATAGTAGCATGCTGCAAACAATTCATTTTTAAATATAACCCTTATATTAAAACTATGTAATTGCATGCATCATGCAATCCCATTTTTCATGATTATTATATAACTCAACTATATATAAATAAATCATGAAAATCCATGCATTATCCCATACATCATAATCATATTATAACATACATAATGCATGAGCTTGCTTTATAACCTAAGGTGAGATTAAATTTAAATGACATCCATAGAGCATTTAAATAGCGAATAAACCGATTTAATTGGCCCCTAGGATAGATTAAAACATAATTACACTAATAAAGCAATAAATCTATCCTATTACAAAAATCTGCAGCTCCAAAACCGGTCTAAAACTCTCGAACCGACCCGAACTGGACTTGAAAACCTCGAACCGCGCCCAAACCGGGTTGAACCGGACCAAACCAGTCCCAGCTCAACCGTTTCACACAAACCGAACCAGCCAATTAGGGTTTCAACCCATGTCTGCACGTAAATCCCAACTGCCGCACGAAATCGCGACAGCGTCGAGACGCTTTAGCGATAGCGTCCCGACGCTGGCGCGATTTCAACAATCCGTAGCGTGAAATCGCGACAGCGTCTGGAGCTGTTTTCTGGGCAAAACCGCGGCTGTTCTTCACAGAATTGATGCAATCCCGCTGCGATTTTCACCGATCTTCAATCCTAATCTAGACCCGGACTTTACAGACTCGATTTATAGTATAATGCCCAAAACGCAGGGGCCCTTACATGATCAAATCAATGAAAAAACTGTAAATCTAAGGCCAAATTAAATCTAAACAGTTTATCGCAAACCCTTACATTCACAATGCAATTGATCCCACCTATCATAGCCAATCGCAAATCTCAAAAACAACGTTTAAAATTCGATAGGGCTCTGATACCAATTGTAGGGATAATAACCCTAGGCAGCGGAAGACGTCAAAAACCTTTTTCGATTTAAACGCCGATTGGGATACCAATACGACGACAAATAAAATTACAGCAGATTAATATAATTAAAACATGCTGTAACATATTATAAAACATGATCTAATCTAAGAAGGATCCTATTGATCCAAGGTCAAGAATATACTATACCTTTGTAGAAATTCTTGAACTGTTTCACCAAATCTCCTAGATTTTCACCCAAAACCAGCAGCAAGAGGTCCTTGATCTTGCTGTAAAATAGCCACGAACACCACCACCAAGGTTGCACCGGTATTCTCTTGAAGGATATGCGTTAGGGGCTTGTGGGAGCGCGATCTCTAAGGGTTTTTGGTGAATTGTGTTCTCTGTATTCTTTGGAAGAGAAATCCAGAGAGAGATTGTTCTGCGTTAGAGAGAGATCCCAAAACTGAATAAAATTGAGTTGCCGTAAAATTGCCCAACTCCCTCCTTAAAACTCTCCCATTCACGCAAAACTGAAGGAAAAATGGAGGACACGTTCCCATCAGTTAACCTAACTGATGGGAAAAGATTTAATTAATATTAAATAATATTAATTAATCTTTTAATTAAATTAACTATTAATTTAATTAAATGCCATTTGTATAAACCTATTTATACAAAATAAACTCCATTTAACCTATAGTTTTAATATTACTTAATCAAATCAAATTTAATTAAAAAATTAAAACCAAAATATTAATTAATTCACCAATTAATTAATATCACAATTAAATATCATATATTTAATTATATTTCTCTCAAATTAACTATAGAATTAATTTACATCATATGTGCATTAATTATAACCTATAGTTTTTAATATGAATCAAATTCATATTTAACTTAATATTCAAACTCCTTTGAATATTCAATTCACCCTTAGAAATTTACCTCAACGCCCTTATAGAGCTACCGGTGGGACCTAATGGACCTACAGATCATAAGCTCCAACGATATGAGATTAATTGGCTAAACTCATTAACCAAGTTAATCAATATTCGTTAACTGTGGTTCACTCCACCATAGAACCACAGCTGCACTCTTCTCACTACAGATATATTTCTGTGTCCACGGATATCGACCATCAACAACAAGTTAGCCCTTCACGTGTGTTCGTACCCCAGCTAGGTCAAATTATCATTTTACCCCTGGGCTACCTGTTCATCCTTAAGTACCAGTGCTCCTCTAATGAACAACCTGTTTGAGGTCCAACCAACAAACAGAAGTCCCTCTTGTGCCATAAAGAGGGTAGGGCCCATTGTTCAAGACCCGGAGACACCACTTAAGGGAACACACCTCTACTTACCCTAAAGACGTGAATGAGTGAATTCCATCTTGTAAGACTATGTTCCCAGCTCCCCACTCGGTCTTCTCCCCAAAATGGTAGGCTTATTGAGTCGGCGAATAGGCCACTTTCACCCGTACAAATCAAAGGACAATCCCTCATGGACAGGAGTCCATAATGTTGGGTTTAATGTCCTATAAACTCGTAGTTTGTAAATCATTAAACATATTCTATTTCCAATAAAGATGTTATTGAAGTTATTCAGTAAAAGATGTTATTGAATATGTAAATTGCGAATGATTAACCTAACTCCAATAAACTAAGATCCTTGGCTATAAAATGAATACTCGAACTATATGTCCCTACATATCGTAGGATCAAGTTCAAGTTTATAGTAAAAATGGTCTATAGTATAAGGATACGGTTGGGTGCCTTATCCTGGGGACACTATGGACGTGGCCCACTTTGTATTAAGTACAAACGATGAGATCCTAAATCGTTCATGTGGAGACATGCGAGTGGGGGTGTCCTATGCAATGAGTTTGCATAAGACTGGACCACAAAATTAGTCACTTTCTCTTTATAACGCCGTTTACTGAAGAAACTGACTATTTCTCAAAGATGACCTAGGTAACTCGTTCTTATTCCTGAGCTAACTATGAACTCCTGTTTATACGAGATTATCCTTTCATCTGCATGGGTGAGAGTGGCCAGCATCGCCGGCTCAACAAGCCTACCATTTTGGGGAAAAGATCGAATAGATAGCTGGGGACATAGTCTCGCAAGACGGAATTCGCTCCTACCCATTTCAAGGATAGTAGAGAGGTTTTTCCCCTAAGTACTAACTCCAAGACTTGAACAAGGGGCCCCACCCTCTCGTTGGATCGAGAGGGACTTAGGTTTGATGGTTGGACCACAAACCGATTGTTCATTAGAGGATTAGTGGAACTTAAGGAACAAGAAGTACTATAGGGGTAAAACGATCATTTGACCTAGCTATAGCTACGAACAACTGATAGGCAATTTGCTAACCGCAAGCGCACGGGTCAAGTAATAATAAAGTGTTCGTATAAACGAGTGTCGTCCTCTGGATTGGATGTTTAAGCAAATCAAGTATTGTGAATTATCTTGTCCAATTTTATTTAGGGATCAAAAAGTGATGAATGAATGATAAGAAAACCAAATCAAAGCAAGTAAAAAGTGTGGAATTTCAATTGGGAAAACTACTTAGGGAATTGATTTCGCCGATTTAGTTTAGGATTGATTTTAAGGAATAAGTTATTATGCACAATGAAATTATGAGCCAAAGACCCTTTAATCACAACTACCTCTCCCGAGTATAATTGATTCACATGCAAATTAACCAACTTGATATCCCTATCTAAGTTTATTAATCATGCAAGGCAATGAGATCTTTTAACCAATTCTAAAGTTAATCTAAAACCGTCACGAATTAGAAACTAAACTTTAGTCATGCAATCTTGAGTAAGTCTAAATCAAATCCCCTCTCCCGAGCTAGATTCGAAACTTAAATCATCCAACTAATGGCCAATTAATTGAAAGCATTAAATCAAGATTGCAAACATAATAACATTGCACAACTTAAACCATAAATCAATCCATAAACACAATCAACTACATCAATCCCTAAGCTTACAAGTTTAGCTACTCATGATCAAAATTACAAGCTCAACTAAACATGTAAAAGCCATCAAAATCTAACTAAAGTGAGGGAAAGAAAAATTAAACTCGTTGTAGGCCGAGACCGAACGTCCCCGTCACGATCCCCACGAACAATGGGTTGATTTCCGAATTTTCCCCTTTGCTTCAGCCTTGAATTCCTCTGTTTTGCCTCTGTTTACGGCTCTAAGAAGTCCCAAAATTGGCTCCTTGTTGCTTGAACTTTCCGGTTCTTTGGCATATTTTCACGTCCCGAACACCCGATTAATTCCAATTCCACGTTTTAGCTCTAATCATCGCTTTCCTACAAAATAAACAATAAAGCACAATAAAATGGCCCAAAAATCATAAAAGACTAGCTAAATTAAATAAGTAAAAGTAGCTAGCTATGCTCGCTATCAAATACCCCCAAACTTAAGCTTTTGCTAGTCCTCGAGCAAACTACAAATCAAACACACAGTAGAAGAATGGATGCAATAATCATAACTCAATCCTCAAGGTTCAAAAGTCAACAGTCAAGCAAGCAAGAGACATGCACATAAGGACCAATGAGGGAGACAAATTAAAATTTTTCCAAAATTAACTTGCATAAGCGAGATCTAACTCAACAAGATCAGACTCTACTAGCCCGGGATTGGATTATTAAACTCTCAGCTCATCTTCCCTCTACACTGGCACTAAGGTTTCACTAATGAGTTAATGAAACAAATTAGTTTGTTTTCCTCCCACTTAGGTGCTTATAATTAACAATTAAATTAAGCAAGTATATGTGGCACTAGCTTTCACACACCCATTGCAGGGACCCTTAACCTGAGATTTCTCTGGTTGGCCTAACTGATCACAACAGGGGTAGCTCTTTTTGCCTTAATCTTTATTAACCATTGCATATTGCGCGCATAAGTCATGACTATTTTCAATAACAACAAGAATGATTTTTCGTTATGAACATGATAAGCAGATATTCTTTTCTTTTCTCCTAAGCAAGATCAAACATGCTAATTTGCAAAAAATTAACTCTTTAGCTCTACCCTACACCTATCGAGGTGACAACAAGCATATGAACCCAATAATTCGCTCCTAAGCATTCAAATCCAAATCTAGCCAAGACAAATGCTCTACTCATGCAAGCCATCTCCTAGAAAAATTTTAAAAAGTCTCCCTTTTTGGGTACTCATGCTTACAACTCATCACAAGCTTGAAAATTGACAAGAAAGCCTATCCTAGGACATCATAATCATGCAAAAATACATCCAGACAACAACCATATGCTTAATTCAAAGAAAGCTCAAAACTATAGCCCGAACTCAGATGCTCAAGGGCTCCACAAACGTGCTACTCCACCCCCAAACTTAAAACATGCATTGTCCTCAATGTATAAAGAAAGTAAGGCATAAACAAGCATGAGAACAATAAAAGAATGAGAGGAGTGAATAATACTGGCCTGAATTGAGGATGACTTCTTGCTTGAAATCTTGAAAGCTTGAAAGCAAAGGAGAGACAGAAAACAAGACCTACAACACAAAAACAAACAATGAATCAAAAGCAAACAGAAAAGCACAACTACACTTACTTGGGTTGCCTCCCATAAGCACTTGTTTAACGTCATTAGCTCGACGTGTTGGTCGTGCTTCAAGGAGGCTTCTTTTCTGTGAATCCAACAGTGGTGCTCTTTCTTGCACCTTTCTTGTAGCCCATGAAAAGCACGTCCGAGTGTCCCTTAGAGTCTTCAACTGCTTTAAATATTTCTTTGTCATTCCTGACTCTTACAGTGAGCTCCCTGCGCTCAATATCAATAATCACTCGCCCAGTGGCGAGGAATGGTCTTCCTAATATGACAGGCATTGAAGGATTTTCTATCATGTCCATAACATACAAATCAATAGGGAGGAAAAATCTACCTACTCTGATTAAGACATTTTCTACAATGCCAACTGGTCTAACCACAGACTGATCAGCCAATTGGAGCTTTACAGGAGTAGATTTAATCTCACCTATGTCTAACTTTTTGCACAGAGATAGAGGAATGATATTGATGCTAGCACCTAAATCACATAATGCTCTGAAAGAATAAGTACCAAAACTACAAGGAACAGAAAAACTCCCTGGATCTGCTACTTTTTCAGGTACTTTCTGTTGTACTCTGGTGCTGCATGTGGAAGCGAGATATACGGTGTCAACCTTCTTTTCCTTTCGCTTCTTTGCTAACCACTCCTTCATGAACCTGTTGTATTGGGGCATCTCTAATGCCTCTGCAAAAGGAATATTAATGTTCAGATTCATAAAAGCATTCATAAATTTATCAAACTGAACCTGATTGTTCTTTTTCTTCTTTTTCTTTTTCTTTTCTTTGGGAACCATCAGTGTGGGAGAAGGAATAGGAGACTCAGGTTCAGGCTTTTCAGCCTCATCTGATGATGTGTCCTCCTCAGCTTCCCCTGTAGGCGTGTCATAATCCTCAGAATCAGGCTCCTCTTCAGCTTCCTCCTGATGAACAGTGATTGCCTTACAGTACTCCATCTGAGTTTTCTCCTGTTCAGCTGGGGCCTTACCTTTATTCATGGTACTTACAACACTTACCAATTGTCCCAGCTGAATCTCAATGTTCTTGATGGCAGCACTGTGGCCATTCACCGTGGTGTTGATGGCAAAAACTGCCTCCTCCAATTTAGTTGTCCTGTTACTAGACTCTGCAATGAAAGCTCCAACAAGATCTTCTAACTTTTTATTTTCTTGAGTTTGAGGGGCAAACCCAGGAGGATTAAGAACATTCTTAGTATTTGCATAAGAGAAATTTTCATGGTTCCTATTGTTAGGGTGATAATGTGTAGGTGTAGAATTATTATTATATCCCCTAAAATTAGAATTTGATACATACTGAACCTGTTCAATGGTCTCCTCCTGAGGTCTAGATGCCAAAGCGGCAGCTGATTCAATTGACTGTGCACTCCCTGTACCTGAAAATTTCATAAAAGCATTAGCAAGGGAGGTCATCTGGGCCTGGAGTGCACTTACTTTATCAACCTCAAACACTCCAACAGCAATCTTTTTGGGTGTAGACCGCTCAGATGGCCACTGATAGCTGTTTGTGGCCATATCCTCTAAAAGTATGCGAGCATTTTCCACGGTCTTGGACAACAGAGTCCCACCTGCAGCTGCATCAACAATCGTTTTCGTACTAGGAGTTAAACCATTATAAAACAATTGAACCTGGAGCCAGTCGGGGTAGCCATGCTGAGGGCACTTCCTCAGTAGCTCTTTAAATCGCTCCCAAGCTTCGAACAGCTGCTCATCATATTGTTGTTGGAATGTCCCAATCTCGGTCCTCAGCTTGACCGTCTTTGCAGGAGGGAAAAATTTCTTCAAGAAGGCCTGGACCAAAGCATCCCAGGTGGTGATGCTCCCAGGGGGAATGGACTGCAACCAATCTCGTGCTTTATCCTGCAAAGAAAAGGGAAATAAACGTAAGCGAATAGCATCCTCAGAAACTCCATTAATTTTTACCGTCCCACAAATGTCTAAAAATGATTTTAGATGAGAGTTTGGATCCTCGGTGGGCGATCCTCTATATGCACAGTCTCGAGCCATCTGAATGAGACCGGTCTTCAGCTCAAAGTTGTTGGCATTGATCGGGGCATAGACAATCCCCGACTGTTGCCCCTGAAACACGGGCTGAAAGTAGTCTCTAATAGGCCTAGGCTCCTCAGGTATATTTTGGTCAGCCATTTGAACAATTTCTCTATTTTCTCTTCGAATCCTATGAATTGTTTTCTCGATCTCGGGATCCAAAGGTTCCAAAATTAAATCTTTATTACTTCGCATAAACAATCTACACTAACCTAAAAGGAAAAGAAAACAATTATGGAAAGAAACAAAGAAAAGAAAACAACTAATCTAAATATGGAAAATATAATCTAGAAAAGCAAACAAAATAACCTAATATGGAATGCAAAAATAAATATGGCAAAACACAAATAAGGAATCTAACAAATAAGGAAAAACTAATCTAAAAAGGAATAACAAGAAACAAATAAGGAAAAGATTACTCAACTAAAAGAAAAACTAAACTCGAAAAACAAATATGGAAAGAAAAACAAATATGGAAAAATGCAATCAACCTAAAAAAGTAAAAATACACCCTAAATTAAGATCAAACAATTTTTTCACAATATCAATCTAGCTAAATGTGCCAATCCCCGGCAACGGCGCCAAAAACTTGATAGGCAATTTGCTAACCGCAAGCGCACGGGTCAAGTAATAATAAAGTGTTCGTATAAACGAGTGTCGTCCTCTGGATTGGATGTTTAAGCAAATCAAGTATTGTGAATTATCTTGTCCAATTTTATTTAGGGATCAAAAAGTGATGAATGAATGATAAGAAAACCAAATCAAAGCAAGTAAAAAGTGTGGAATTTCAATTGGGAAAACTACTTAGGGAATTGATTTCGCCGATTTAGTTTAGGATTGATTTTAAGGAATAAGTTATTATGCACAATGAAATTATGAGCCAAAGACCCTTTAATCACAACTACCTCTCCCGAGTATAATTGATTCACATGCAAATTAACCAACTTGATATCCCTATCTAAGTTTATTAATCATGCAAGGCAATGAGATCTTTTAACCAATTCTAAAGTTAATCTAAAACCGTCACGAATTAGAAACTAAACTTTAGTCATGCAATCTTGAGTAAGTCTAAATCAAATCCCCTCTCCCGAGCTAGATTCGAAACTTAAATCATCCAACTAATGGCCAATTAATTGAAAGCATTAAATCAAGATTGCAAACATAATAACATTGCACAACTTAAACCATAAATCAATCCATAAACACAATCAACTACATCAATCCCTAAGCTTACAAGTTTAGCTACTCATGATCAAAATTACAAGCTCAACTAAACATGTAAAAGCCATCAAAATCTAACTAAAGTGAGGGAAAGAAGAATTAAACTCGTTGTAGGCCGAGACCGAACGTCCCCGTCACGATCCCCACGAACAATGGGTTGATTTCCGAATTTTCCCCTTTGCTTCAGCCTTGAATTCCTCTGTTTTGCCTCTGTTTACGGCTCTATGAAGTCCCAAAATTGGCTCCTTGTTGCTTGAACTTTCCGGTTCTTTGGCATATTTTCACGTCCCGAACACCCGATTAATTCCAATTCCACGTTTTAGCTCTAATCATCGCTTTCCTACAAAATAAACAATAAAGCACAATAAAATGGCCCAAAAATCATAAAAGACTAGCTAAATTAAATAAGTAAAAGTAGCTAGCTATGCTCGCTATCAACAACCTGTGAAGGATCGACTTACTGAACATGGTTAAATCAAGTGGATGGAAATATATCTATAGTGAGGGGAGTGCAACTATCGGGCTATAGTGGAGTGTCTCGGTAGTTAACGAATGTTGGCTAGCTTGGATAATGAGATTAGTCGGTTAACCTCGAATCGTTGGAGCCCATGATCTATAGGTCCATTAGGTCCCCCTACTAGCTCATATCGAAATAAATCCTAGAACAAATTGATAGAAATCTTTGAATCGTTCAAAATCGGGAAATAGGGTATTATCGTAAATTGTGTTTGACACAATAATTTAATTATGAATTAAATTAGAATATGAGAGATAAAGTATTTAATAGTGTTTTAAATACAATATATATGTATTAGGAATCATATATAATGGATTGCACAAGGTGACAATGATTAATTGGATTAATCATATCAAATCAATTGGAAATGTCCCAAATTAATTACCAATAAATCAATTTCAATTTATCATTGAAATTAGGGTTAATTGCAAGCTAAAAATTCAGATCATGAATTCAATTTTAGTGGATTTAGTTGGATTCCCACTCTTGCATGTTGATACAAAGTGGGAAACAACACATCCATGCACTAGTTGCATGTGTTGTGAATTAAACACCTAGAATCCACTTTGAGTTGCAATTGTACCATGTGTCTTGTGTCATGAGGCTTCTCCTTGCATGGAAGATCTCTATATATAGAGTATGAATCAGATTCAAAGCCAAGAGAGCCATTTTCCATATTGTTATGCTGCTGGATTTTGGTCTCAAACTCACTCATCTCCATATATATCTCTATTGCTTGAACCTTCAAGCATTCCCTTTCCATTCCCTATCTCTATAGACTCCCACAAGTCGTTCTTGGCCCGGAGAATAGTAGGGAAGACACTAGAGGTGGTCCACACACCGTTCGTGATCAAAGGAATCAAAGGGAGTTGCTAAATCAGTCTCCAAAAAGGTTGGTAAAAATTCTGCTCTCTCGTTACGGTATTTGGACAGCATGTTTTCATTTTCTAAAATTGATGTAGTTAAGTGCCTCCGATCCTAAAATTGCTTCTGCATGTGTTATATGAACACCTTTACATAATCCACTCAGGATTAAGGCCAAGTTCCCTAGGTCATCCTAGTGAAATAGAAACCGAGCTAACTAACGGTGTTACAGTTAGTGGTTAACTATTTCGCGGTCCGATCTTTGTGCAAACTCATTGCACAGGATACCCCCACTCGCATGTCAACTACATGAACGCGTTGGATCATTACGTTTGTATCAATATACAAAGCGGGCCGTATCCATAGTGTCACCAGGATAAGGTACCCAGCCTTATCCCTATACTACAGACCCTTTAGGCTAAAACTTGAACATTGATCCCCGTATGTCCCTACATACTAGTTCAAGCCTCATTCTATTAGCCTTGGATGTTTAGTTTATTGGATTAGGGTTAATAAGACAAGATATAATACAAACATTGAATAATACATCACTTTTATTAATGTTCGGTCAAATGTACATTTACTATCTACGAGTTTTAGGGCATAAAACCCAACAATTCAGACCTTTGTGGTCCAATGAATGTAAAAGCTCGAGGAGGATACGAATATTTCATCTCTTTGATAGATGATTATTCAAGATATGGTTACTTGTACCTAATGGCGCACAAATCTGAAGCACTTGAAAAGTTCAAAGAATATAAAGCTGAAGTTGAAAACCTATTAGGAAAAACAATCAAAACTCTTCGATCTGATCGAGGAGGAGAGTATATGGATTTACAATTCCGAGACTATATGATAGAACATGGAATCAAATCACAACTCTCAGCACCAGGAACACCACAACAGAATGGTGTATCCGAAAGGAGAAATAGAACATTGATGGAAATGGTTCGATCAATGATGAGCTATGCTCAGTTGTCCAGCTCGTTTTGGGGGCTTGCAGTGATGACTGCAGTCGACATATTGAACGATGTTCCTTCGAAAAGTGTATCTAAAACACCTTTTGAATTATGGTATGGTCGTAAACCTAGTTTGCGCCATTTTCGGATCTGGGGATGTCCTGCCTATGTGTTAGTGACAAATCCTAAGAAATTGGAACCACGTTCAACATTATGCCAATTTGTTGGATATCCAAAAGAAATGAGAGGTGGTCTCTTCTATGACCCACAAGATAATAGAGTGTTTGTTTCTACAAACGCTACTTTCTTAGAAGAAGACTATTTGAGAGATCATAAACCACGAAGCAAATTAGTATTAAAAGAAACTACTGAAGAAACGATAGAAGTTGTTGATCAAACTGGTTCACCTACTTTTGATAGTGCTGGAGCTAGTTCTTCTGGTCAATCTCGTCCTGCTCAATCGTTGAGTATGCCTCGACGTAGTGGGAGGGTTATAATACAGCCTGACGGCTACCTAGGTTTAACTGAAACACAAGTCGTCATACCGGATGACGAAATCGAGGATCACTACAACAAATGTAGCTTTTAATGTCGGTCACTGACCGACATTAAAAACACCGACATTAAAAGTTTTAATGTCGGTCGCTTTTAATGTCAGTCATTGCCCGACATTAAAAGCTCTGTCCGACATTAAAAGTACCCTTTTAATGTCATTCAACAAGCTTTGACCGACATTAAAAGTGACTTTTAATGTCGATCAATGCCCGACATTAAAAGTGAACTTTTTATGTCGGTCAACCACTCTTTGTCCGACATTAAAGGTCACTTTTAATGTCGGTCAGTTTTTAATGTCGGTCATTGCCCGACATTAAAAGCTGTGACATTAAAAGTGTCCGACATTAAATGTGTGATATTAAATTAAAAAAAAATTGTTGGTTACACACGTAGCTAACCAACAATACTATTTCTTCATTTTGTAAAAACCTGTAAACAAAATAAAATTTAAAAAAATACACAAAATAAAATCTCGAAAGTATTTTTACATAACTTAAACTCAACGAACATGAATTTAATTAATAAAATATAACAGTGTATATAATACATGAAACTTTCCGTCCATCCACAAATCACATCCATGAACCAAATTTACAAAGAAAAAGTAAAATTACTAAACAAAATAAGTACACAACTCCTTAAATGCTTTTTCCCAAGTTCATCTTCGAGCTTCTTTTCAAGAATATCCATTTCATCATCTGCAACATAAAAACATGTACAGTACATCAAATCTGGGATTAAGATGATCTTTAACACAATGCAAAATTTAAAGAATCATGCCAAAGAGTTCTAACTTAAATTGCTTAAATGAGTTTTCTAACCTTTCCTTTCTCAATTCCCTCTGAAGGTGAAGTGTAAACATTGTCAAAGTTTTACCTTCATTTCTTTTTGGATGTCATTTTCAAGAGAACTATTATCCCCCACGCAAGACCTAAAATATAAGAAAAATGTGAGAAGAACATTTTACTAGGTAATGGTGCAAAAATTACATCAACCAGAGGTCTAGAGAACTAGACAACAATTAGAAAATTTAGTAGGGTCAATTCAAAGAAATGTTAGGATAAGTGATCATATATATATATCTAATTTACATCCCACTTTGGGGAGGAAAAGAGAAAAGGAATAACGCAAATAATAACACCAGGGAGGGAAAAATTACCACAAATCATGACTAGCATCAGTGATCTACTCAAGATTCCTCAACAAGCTAAGTGCCAAGTGGTTATGAAAAACATGGCATTTTCAATCAAAGATATACTCGTTCTGTTTTCTTACAAATATTCCTCGCTTTTTTTTGCCAATATATACACACGCGCACACATGGATATAAACATGTGTCATCCAGTATATATAAGATACAAAAGAAACTACTTAGATTTAATTGAATTAAAAATCACAAGCTATGTAATGTTCGTGTAACTATAACATACCTCTTTGTAGGTGATTAAACTGGCTAAGTCTTTAGGGATAGCCCACTTCTTAAGATGGCAGAGAACAACGTCAACATGGTACAACTTTGGTGCTGGACTTAAATTAACAACAGTTACCTTCTGTCCAGTAACTTAAGGACCCTGACACCACATGAGATTGCCAAACATGAGATGAGTAAAATTATAATCACTTTAATATGGTTGTTCTATGAATTACACATACATACATGAGTGTCTTCAACTCTTCAAGAAAATCCTTCTCTGAAACATCAATCGGGTCCTTGCACTTCAAAAATGTTACAAAAGCACCAAATATCTTTGATCCCCTATCAGCCAGAGTAGACAAAGGACACTTTTTTCAGAATCAAGTTTGTGATTTAGTTGAGGAAAGCCTTCACAATAACAATCTTGCCAATGCCATAATGAGAGTACTAAATTACGTAATAGACTACTAAGACAAATAATATAATAAAGAGTATAGATCCAAGAAAATCATATTCTTGTCACGTCGTTATAAATACAATCTCAATGTCCATGAACTAATCATGGGACAAATACAATCTCAATGTCCATGAACTAATCATGCAACAAATTCTTGTCCCATCATGTGGGTGGCAGACCGAATTCAGACACTTTTTTTTGCTGATTAAAAGGTAGAGAAATAAGAAATTCGGGCAGTTCAGATAAGAAATCATGTGTTAATTGTCATCCAAACCAGTTCAAAGATTAAAGGTATGTTTGGAAGTGTTTTCAAAGTAAACGTAGTAGTAGTTGAATTATAAGCCATTTCTATTAAAAATGTTTAATAACGAATCATCCCGATGTTTAGCTCTAATTTTTTTAAAAAAGTACTTTTTAGTGCTTCCCAATTAGGTATATCAGCCAACAAAACACTCTACAAGTACTTAGCTCCACATTTTAATAAAATAGTACTTTTTCTATTACTCCCAGACATTGTGATTTTAGGTGGGAAGTGCTTTTGGCCCCTTTGTTTTCTTCATCTGGATACTGGTTATCTAGTTTTTTAACCTACCTAATGCCTTAATGTAACACAATCATGCACCTCAAAAAGGAAAAATTTCAGCTGCCTCTGAAAAAAAGACACTATTGTGCTTTGGATCGGTTGGATGAGGGAAACAGTTGGATCTTTCAAGATAAGACTAGGTGGGGATATGGAAACACTTCATAATTTTGTGCTTTGTTTTTTATATATTCATTTTTAATCCTTTGAATACTCATCAACTTCATAGTCTGACTCATACGAGAAAAAAAAAACACAAGGTTTTCGCAAATCACAAGACAAATTTAGCTACAACAGGACGGGACCAACACATACTGCTAAAATAAAGGGTTAAACTAGAAAGCAGTGAGACATGGAAAAAATGGATACATCAAACAAACACAAAGACATGTGGTTACAATCAACCCAACTCAACAAATAAAAACTTCAAATAAGAACGGTTGAAAACATTAGCCAACATAAATGCATAGCAAGCACAACACACAGAAGGCATAAACTTCACTGAGATATGAAACAAATGATCAAATCAGAAAAGGGTTTTTATAAAAATAAATAAATAAGCCTACATAGAAGAAACTTCAGGAGGAGTAACAAGCGAAGGCTCGACTGGATACTTCTCCTCAAGAATCCCCACAATGACATCAGAATCAGGAACCCATTTATCATCAAATTTCACAACCGGCACCTTCCCTTCAGGGCTCCCTTCCAAGAACCTGCCACATCAATCCACAAACCCCATTTTCCAACAACCCTCTTTCTCATGCAATCCAAATGGAATCGAAATAGAAGGCAAATTTTGAGATATTTACCAACTGGGTTTGTCAGAGAGATTGATGATATACCTTTTGTAAGCAACTTTCTTCTCCTCTAAAGTTAAGAGAACCCTATGACTGAAAGGGTCTGCAAGAGGAAAAAAAAAAACAAACAACCTCCAATTTGAAAAATTGACAAGAACTCGAAAAAAATTTCTAGAGATGGAAGGAAAGAAGAACATACAGTCCCCGATGAGCCTCGACCGCAACTTGGAGGACCATTTGCAGATCAAGTGGGCAGTGAGGGACTGTTTGAAACTGAGCTTGCTGAAACAGAGGAGGAAACAACGTGAAGAAGAAGAAGAAGTGGCGTGTGTTAGGGTTTCCCAAGAGCGTGTGTGTGCGAGGGGATTGAATGTGGAGGATGGCGACACTGACCTTGCTGAAACGGTGGAGGAAACAGCGTGAAGAAGGAGAAGTGGCTCGCGTTAGGGCTTCCTTCCTTTTATATATATAACGCATCCTATAATGTCGGGCAATGCCCGACATTATAGGTCTCTCCAAAATTCCGCTAACACATCCTTTTAACTCATCCGACATTATATGCCTAGCGTGTTTTTGTCCGACATTATATATCCAGCGTGTTTTTTCTTGTCCGACATTAAAAGTGCAATTTGTTGTAGTGGATCCATTGACTTTTAAACAGGCAATGAATGACGTTGATAAAGACCAATGGGTCAAAGCAATGGACCTTGAAATGGAGTCAATGTACTTCAATTCAATATGGGACCTTGAAAGGAGGTGGCACAGTGGTAACTAATAAAGACAATGCGTTGATCCCAACCAGGACAGTAACTGGCTGGAGGGTTTGCATGGATTACAGGAGGCTTAATAAAGTTACCCGTAAGGACCATTTCCCTCTACCATTTATTGACCAGATGTTGGATAGATTGGCTGGTCAGGCCTACTACTGTTTCTTAGATGGTTATTCTGGGTATAACCAGATTACCATTGCTCTTGAGGATCAGGAAAAAACCACTTTCACCTGCCCTTATGGGACGTTTGCTTTTAGGCGAATGCCTTTTGGCCTTTGCAATGCTCCAGCAACATTTCAGCGGTGTATGTTAGCAATTTTTTTTAGATATGATTGAGTCCACTGTTGAGGTATTTATGGACGATTTTTCAGTTTTTGGAGGGTCTTTTAAAAGTTGTTTGGATAGTTTAGGTAAGGTGTTAAAGAGATGTGAGGATACCCATCTAGTTCTTAATTGGGAGAAATATGCCACTTCATGGTGAAGGAGGGCATAGTGTTAGGCTATAGGATTTCTAAGAATGGTCTAGAAGTTGATCGAGCAAAAATAGAGGTTATTGAAAGATTAGAACCACTGAATTCAGTGAAAGGGATTTGGAGTTTTTTAGGTCATGCTGGATTTTATAGGAGGTTCATAAAGGATTTTTCAAAAATAAGTAAACCTCTTTGTAACTTATTGTGCACTGATCATGTTTTTTACTTTAATGCAGATTGTAGGAAGGCTTTTGAAACTTTAAAGGCTGCTTTAATTTCAGCACCCATTCTTTGTGCACCTAACTGGAATTTACCATGCTGGGGCCAAAGCAGGACAAATTTATCCATCCTATATATTATGCAAACAGGGTCTTAAATGAGGCACAAGTCAACTATACAACTACTGAAAAGGAGTTGTTAGCTGTTGTGTTTGCTTTTGAGAAATTCCGGCCATATTTGGTTGGATCCAAAGTCATAGTATTCACGGATCATGCAGCAATAAGGTATTTAATGTCTAAGAAAGATGCAAAGCCTAGATTAATTCGTTGGGTTTTATTATTGCAGGAATTCGACTTGGAGATAAAGGATAAGAAGGGATCAGAGAATGTTATTGCAGATCATTTGTCTCGTCTTGATGCATCATCATCTTTGCTGAAGCAATCTGCCATTTCTGATTCTTTTCCAGATGAATAGCTTTTTGCTGTTGAGGTAAAGGTAGTCAAGGATGTCCCTTGGTATGCTGATATTGCTAACTTTTTGGTAAAGGGGGTCACTCCTATTGACATGGATTGGAGGCAGAAGAAAAAGTTTAAGCATGATGCAAAATTTTTCTATTGGGATGAGCCATTTATGTATAAGCAATGCTCTGATGGTATTATTCGTAGGTGTGTTTCAAGAGATGAAGCAAAAGAAATCTTGGAGCAATGTCACTCTTCGCCGTATGGAGGCCATTTCAGCGGTCAAAGGACAGCTATGAGGATTTTGCATTGTGGATTCTTCTGGCCTTCCTTATTTAAGGATGCCCATTGGTTCTACAAGCAATGTGATGCTTGCCAAAGGAGAGAAAACTTAGGGCCTAGAGATGAAATGTCGCTTACTTACATTTTGGAAGTTGAATTATTCGATGTATGGGGAATTGATTTTATGAGGTCATTTCCTCCTTCTAATGGCAATGTTTATATCTTATTGGCAGTTGATTACGTGTCCAAGTGGGTGGAGGCCATCGCATGCCATCAGAATGATGCCAAGACAGTAGCAAGGTTTCTTCAATCACACATTTTTGCGCAGTTTGGGACACCTAGAGCTTTAGTAAATGATGAGGGTACACACTTTGTTAATAATATCTTAACTAAGCTTTTAGCTAAGTATGGAATTAAGCATAGGATAACTACCCCTTATCACCCACAAGCAAATGGTCAAGTTGAAATAAGTAATAGGAAAATTAAATCAATTCTAGAGAAAGTAGTCCATCCATCTAGGAAGGATTGGTCCTTTAGGTTGGATGAGGCTCTCTGGGCTTATAGGACAGCCTATAAGATTCCTCTAGGTATGTCTCCCTATAGGTTAGTATATGGGAAAGCTTGTCATTTACCATTAGAGCTTGAGCATAAAACGTTTTGGGCTTTGAAAAAGTTAAATTTTGATCTGAGTCGTGCATGAGCAATAAGAATGTTGCAGCTTAATGAATTGGAGGAATTTCGTCAATTTTCTTATGAAAATTCGAAAATGTATAAAGAAAAGACTAAGCTGTGGCATGACAAGAAAATTAAGCCTAAAGAGTTTGTCAAAGGTCAAAGAGTTTTGCTTTATAATTCTATATTAAAATTGTTTCCTGGGAAGCTAAAATCTAAATGGTCAGGGCCATTTATTGTGATTGAAGTTTTTCCCCATGGAGCAATTACTTTGCAGGATGAAAAAGATGGGAGAGTGTTCAAAGTGAATGGACAGCGTGTTAAGCATTATTGGGGAGAGGAGTTCCAGGGGAAATATCCTTCCCTAAAGTTGGTTGATGAATAAGAGAGCAAGATTTTTGCGGGAGCATTTCACAGAGCAATATTTTGACCTCCCAGTGTTTGTTTTTATATTTTCGCTGATATGATTTGATTTTAATTTGAATTAGGTTAGATTTGGTTTGTTTAAATTTTGCATGATTTGTTCGTTGTTATTTTTAATTCTGTAGATTTTATCGTGATTTTGAATATTTTTATTATTTCTGGTAATTTAGTTTTTATTTTATCTGATTAGTTTAGAATTAGATTTTAGATTTTATTTTCGGTTATTTGAATTCTGTTTAGATTATACTTAATAAAGAGTTTACCTAATTTATTCGGCTTTAAATGACAGATAAGATTTGATTTAAGCGGTTAATCTAAATTTAAATTTCCTAATTTGATTTTTCTATTTTTTAAAAAAAATTTGAATTCCGTATCCAAGATTCTTCAGGTAATCTTTTGTTCAGAAGGTTTTTGCGGCAAAGTTATGGCTGAAGCAAATCTTCCGTTCGAATAGGAAGGGTTTTATTGTGAATTAATTACTGTTACCGTTTGATTCTGGATTTTCTGTGGGCAGGTAAATTGCATGGATGCTGCCACGTGTCGCGCGAGGGTAATCCAACGGTTTAGCCGTTTGACAGCACATAATTATTTACCATGGGCGATTGAAATTCAAGATTTTACCGTTGATGGATTTGAATTACAAGATTGCATGGGATTTAAACGGTAATTCCATTTAATGAGGGGCAAAATCTTTCGGTTACGATTTGTTTTGCTGAAGCCTTATTTATTCACAAGCCTTCGGTAGGTTTTTCTCACTTCATCTCTTGTCTCAACCTTTGTCGTTCGTATTCTTCTTTCTTCTTTTTCTGTTCGCTGTAAAAACCCTTGAGTCTCTAATGGCGAAAACGAGAGTAAGAAAAGAGAGAGACAACGAGGAAGAAGAGGTACCTGTTACCCCCGAGGCACAGAAAGTGAAAACGAAGAAGAAGAAGACGCTAGAGGAAAAAGAAGCCAAAAGAAGGAGAAGGCAACAACGAGCTAAGGATCAAGAAGTTGTACAGAAGGTTGTGGAAGATGTTGCTGCCACAGTGGTTGAAGAAGACCCGAAGGAACCAGAAGAACAAAATCCAGAGCAGACTGAGCCGAGAGTTGCAGATACAGAGGAAGTTAGAGAAGAAAATACAGAGGAGGTTCAAGAAAAGCAGACTAAGGATGTGCATGAAGAACAGGCAGAGGTTGCGCCTGAAAAAGGTAAAGCGAAAAGCGGGCCGCGTCAAGGTAGTCTGAACTGATTCCCCCTCGCCTCCAACTACTGATTCTGAAAGAAAAAATGCAGAAGAGAGGAGCAGGAGAAGAAAGAAGCCGAGGAAAAAGGAAGAGAGGAAGCAGAGAAGAAGGCTGAAGAAGAAAGGTTGCTTAAGCGAAGAGCAAACAGGGGCAAAAGTGTTGCAGCAGCATCGGAGGAACCTGACGAAACAGAAGAGCCACAGTTGCCGTATGTCCGCTTTGTCAATAACCTTGCTAGAGCAAAGTATGCTGAGTTGCTGAAGAGAGACTTCCTGTTTGAGAGAGGATTCGGTGGTGATCTTCCGCATTTTCTGAGAGCCGGCATTACGAACCACGGTTGGGAATCATTCTGTTCAAAGCTTGAATCTGTGAACGCGTAGGTAGTGCGCGAATTTTATGCGAATATTGACGAAGAGGAAGGTTTCCAAGTTATCGTTCGAGGTGTCGAGGTCGACTGGAGTCCTAGTGTTATTAACACCCTGTACAACCTTCAAAATTTCCCCCACGCAGGATACAATGAGATGGCTGTGGCGCCATCTAATGAGCAGCTGAGTGATGCTGTGAGGGAAGTTGGTGTTGAAGGGGCGCAGTGGAGACTTTAAAAAACTGAGAAAAGGACATTTCAGTCAGCCTATCTAAAGAAGGAAGCAAACACATGGATGGGGTTTATTAAACAGAGATTGCTTCCAACGACTCATGACTCGACGGTTTCTAGGGAACGTGTTCTGCTGGCGTTTGCGATTTTAAGGTCTCTCAGTATTGATGTAGGAAAGATTATTGCTAGTGAAATATCTGGGTGTTGGAAGAAGAAAGTGGGGAAGTTGTTTTTCCCGAATACCATTACCATGTTTTGCAAGCGAGCAGGGGTTCCAGAGAATGAAGGAGATGTTATTTTATTTGACAAAGGGATCATTGATACGCCTAACTTGGCGCGGCTTCAGCGTACGCAAGAGGCACGTCAGGGTGGGCTTGTCTATGGCATCAACACGATTTTAGAACAACTTGCACTGTCGGCCAGCAGACAAGAGTTTGCCGGAGGCAAGCTTTAACCTTCTGGAACTATGTTGGAAGTCGTGTGCCAATCTGAAGAATGCACTATAGGAGAATTTTTCCAAACCATATCCAACCCTTCCAGCATTCCCTGAGGATTTATTGAACCCCTGGATTCCGCCCCCACCGATGGAAAGAGAAGAAGAGGATGATGAGAATGAGCAGGGTCAGGAGGACTGACGAATGAAGTGACCCTGCGCGAGCATGATTTTTGTTCTGTTATTTTTGTTTGCTCGAACATTTTCTAACCTCATTTTCTTTGAATGCTTTCAATTTCTGCTTTTATGTTTTCATTTTCTAGGCCATCAAATCTTCTGCTTTGTAATCTTTTCGCTTTATTTTTAATGAAATTTCTAAAGTTGTTTCTATTCTATGAGCACTGAGTAATTCTAACTTAACTAATTTTCTTCTGAATTTTTGAAGCTTGGACTGGTTAAGCTTAATTAGATCAAGGTATTCTGATCTTCAGAAACCTTTTGCTTGAGCATTTCTTCTAGCCTGGTCGTTGCTGCGGCAAAGAAGATTCTGAGGTAATGTTGATTTATATGAGCCACTTTCAGCTTAGTCCTAGTCCCACGCTTAGGGACAATGAAAAATTTAAGTTTGGGGGTCTACTTCATCAAATCAATGATTCATTGGGGACAATGAATAATTTAAGTTTGGGGGACTTTTTGCTACTCCAATTTTTTTGCTCGAGCATTCCTCTCCTTCGTTAAATAATTTGCTAGGTTGTTGAGTAACCAGGGACATTTGTGATACCCACAGTTTGTCTTTGCGTGAAAAGATGACCTAGGAAATATGAGAAATGAAAAAATTTTATTTGCTAAAAAAAGTTGATTGTTGAAAATTTTGCTGAGAAAATTCATGGAGCAAAAGTTTTGAAGGATGAATGATAATCTAGCAGTTTTTCTGTCTCCCAGAACTTAGGTGAGCTTCATCATAAAATGTCGCCATTCTAAGGGGCAAGAGATAGAATAACTAAGGATTTTTTAGCTTTACAATGAGTATTTAGCCTAGTTGGTGATGAGTTTGAGGCAAGGGTATACTGCACCATAAAGTGGGTCATCCCATGCTTAAGAGCTTATGACTGTAGGGCTGCTTTAAGTCTGAAAAAAAAAAATATAAGCCCCTTAAAAATGTGTTTTAATATGTCTGATAATAGAGCTAGGCTGTGACAAGTTCTTAGAATTGAGTTAAAAGTGGTGATTATTTGTCCATGCCGGAAGAATTATCTTGCTGCAGCAGAGCTTGGTTTTGCAGAATGCTTATGTAAAGGTTGAAGGTAGTGTTGGATTGTCTAATTTGATTAAGCTGTGCTTTGTCTAACTTTCTGAATTCTTAAGGGAAGGTTGGTTAGTATTGCTCGGGATGCGCAATAGTTCAAGTTTCGGGGTATGATAACTCTCCAAAAGGGAGTTATTTAGGCCTTATTTCTACAGGGATTTGTGTGCCTTTTAGGATGAATAGGGTTGCTTTTAGATAGGTAATATATGTTTTAACCCATTTGGAAGAATGGATGCTTTGGAAGTTATTTTGTGCAAAATTTATTGCTGAGCGACTTAAGGGAGCAAAATCTGTGCTGGAGCAAAGCGAGGAGCAAAACTGCCACGTCACAGCTAATTAGCCAATTTAACAAACTGAATTCTGTTAAGCTATTCTCGGGATAAAGGAGTAAGGAGAGCCATCCACGTGTCTAGGTCAACCTAATTCAAGCCTCCTATCACTCTATAAAAGGAGATAGCCGCCCAAGTCAAATTAATTCCATCTTGGGGAGAAACATTCCATTCTTGGAAAGGTTACTTCCACCTTTGGGAGCCGAATAGAGGAGAGCGATTGGAGACCTACAAGAAGACCATCATTTGCAAGTTGATCAAGGGAATTAATATTTTCTTGCATTGTTTTGTAATTATGGATATGCTTACTCAGATTGTAATGTGTGTTTCCATGCATTTTATGAACTAAGTAGCTTAGGCGTTGGTTAGGGAACATGTGATTGTCGTGCTTAACTTCTAGTAATAAATATTGATTAATGCATCTTGATTATTTGTTGTGCTCATTTATATTTTGTGCCCGCCTGGCCAGCCGGTATGAATACCACTCTCTAGTTTCAGGGATGATTTAGGGAGTGTGTGGCATTTAATCACACTAGATCATTGTGTATTGGTGAACGCCAGTGACTGAGCTAGGGATAGTCAGTTGCCTAGTGCTTGATCGGTAGTGCTTCATTGGAGTTGAAACATATTCTAAAACATTCGGAGTTCCGGGAGGAATCTGCTAATAAGACTGCGAGAGTTTTGCATGATCAATAATATTGCTAGAGCATCTTTTAAAACAATTACTAAACCCTGGCCAGCGCCTGTTTCTAATCTGTCTGCCTATTTGTTTACTTTCTGTTCTGTCATTTCTTTTGCTTCAGCATTCTATAAAAACCAATCATTTTAACCACTTTCGAAACCATTAAAAAGCTAAACGAAATAGATAAAGTGAAAGCTAATTCAAACCCTGGATTTGATAAATACTTATTACTTGTTGCAGACTGTGTATACTTGCACAGAGTTCTAGAGTATATTTTTATCTTATTTTTAGTCACTCTGGAAACCCAACACCACCTAACAGGATAAAACCCATAGGATGCAAGTGGATCTATAAGAGAAAGAGAGACACAGCTGGAAACGTGCAAACGTTCAAAGCTAGGCTCGTAGCAAAAGGTTAAGGAATTGACTATGAAGAAACTTTTTCCCCTGTTGCTATGCTTAAGTCCATTAGAATTCTCCTGTCCAAAGCCGCATATTATGATTATGAAATATGGCAAATGGACTTCAAAACTGCCTTTCTGAATGACAACCTTGACGAGAATATCTATATGTCTCAACCCGAAGGGTTCATTTCCAAGAATGAAGAACAAAAAGTTTGTAAACTAAAACGATCCATTTATGGATTAAAACAAGCTTCAAGGTCTTGGAATTTTCGATTTAATACAACGATCAAATCATTTGGCTTTGACCAAAGTCCTGATGAACCTTGTGTTTACAAGAAAATCATCAAGAATAAAGTAGATTTCTTAATACTATATGTAGATGATATTCTGCTTATTGGGAATAATGTAGGATATCTTACCGACGTTAAAAACTGGCTAGAATCGCAATTCCAAATGAAGGAATTGGGAGAAGCACAATTTGTTCTTGGCATCCAGATCATTAGGGATCGCAGGAACAAAACCTTAGCCATGTCTCATGCAGCGTATATTGACAAAATGTTAGCTCGATATTCAATGCAGAACTCCAAGAAAGGATTATTACCTTTCAGGCACGGAGTTCATCTGTCTAAAGAACAATGTCCTAAGACACCTCAAGAAATTGAGGATATGAGACACATTCCCTACGCATCAGCTGTTGGTAGCCTAATGTACGATATGCTCTACACTAGGCCAGACATTTGTTTTGCAGTGGGAATAGTTAGTCGGTACCAATCTAATCCAGGGTATGACCACTGGACTGCCGTTAAAAACAACCTCAAGTATCTCCGAAGAACGAGGAATTATATGTTGGTGTATGGTTCAAAGGATCTGATCCTTATTGGTTACACTGACTCTGACTTTCAAACTGACATAGATTCACAGAAATCTACATCAGGGTCAGTGGTTCTTCCGTTTCTGTAAGTAAAATACGCTGTAAGCGTGAGATGGCTAAGACTAGAGGAAGAAGGGAAAGAGACAATGAGGAGGAAGAGGTGCCAGTTACCCCTGAGGCACCCAAGACAAAGGTGAAGAAAAGAAAAACGCCGGAAGAGAGGGAGGCTAAGCGAAGAAGACGTCAACAAAGGGCTGAAGTCGTAAGAAAAGTAGTAGAAGACGTTGCTGATGTTGTAGTTGAGGAAGAAAACCCAAAGGAACCAGAGGAAAAGAATCCTGAGCAAGGTGAGTCGATTATTGAGAATTCGCAGGAGGTTTAAAAGAAGCAAGCAGAGGATGCACAAGAAGAAGGAAATGGACAGGAGGTTCAAGAGCAAGAGGCTCAGGTTGAAGTCATTTTGTCAGAAGTTCCACGTCGCCGTCGGAAGCAGAAAGCCAGCCGCATCAAGGTAATCCGAACGAATACTCCTTCGTCAACGACGTCTGATTCTGAAAAAGAAAATACAGAAGAGCAAGAGAAAAAAGGGACTGAGGATCAGGTGAGAGAAGAAACTGAAAAGAAGGCCCAGGAAGAAATTTTGGTGAAGCAAACCGAAGACAAGGGCAAAGGAGTTGCTGAAGCATCGGGAGAGACAGAGGAGGTCGATCCTGAGGAACCAAGGTTGCCATATAATCGCTTCATCAACAATCTTGCCCGAGCAAAGTATATAGAGATGCTGGAAAGAGATTTTCTGTTTGAAAGGGGATTTGGTGATGATCTGCCGCATTTCTTAAGAGCTGGGATAACAGATCACGGATGGAGCCAATTCTGCACAAAACCGGAGCTGGTAAATTCAAATGTTGTTCGAGAATTTTACGCGAACATTGATGATCAAGAAGGTTTTCAAGTTATAGTCTGAGGGGTGGCCGTTGATTGGAGCCTAGGAGCAATAAACTATCTTCAATCTCCAAGACTTTCTGCACGCAGGATTCAATGAGATGGTGGTAGCACCATCTAACGATCAATTGAACGCGGCTGTCAGGGAGGTTGGTATCGAAGGGGCCCAATGGAGGTTGTCGAAAACGGAAAAGCGCATGTTCCAAGCGGCATATCTGAAGAGTGAAGCCAACACATAGTTGGGCTTCGTCAAGCTGCGTTTGCTTCCAACAACTCATGATTCAACGGTGTCTCGACCAAGTGCTCCTGGTATTTGCTATTCTTCGTTCGTTGAGTATCGATGTTGGGAAAATAATTTCAAGTGAAATTTATGATTGCTGGCGGAAGAAGGTAGGGAAACTGTTTTTCCCGAACACAATAACCATGCTGTGTCAACGAGTAGGGGTTCCCATGAATGCAGACGATGTCACTCTAATGGACAAGGGAATAATAGACACACCGAACCTGGCAAGGCTTCAGAGGACTCAAGAATCGCGCCAAGGTGGTTTGGTGTGTGGCATCCATCAAATGCAAGAGCAGTTGCAAATGCATTCCAGTCGGATGGAGTTTGCCGAAAGGCAATCCCAAACCTTTTGGAATTATGTGAAGAGAAGGGATGCCGCGTTGAGGAGGACCTTGCAGTCTAATTTTTCTAAGCCTTATCCAGCCTTCCCAGTATTCCCTGATGACCTGTTGAACCCCTGGATACCACCCCTGCAGATAGAAAGAGAAGGAGATGAGGAGGAAGACCCTGGTCAGGAGGATTGATGGATATGATGACCCTGGGCGAGCATTATTTTTTTGCTTATCTTTTTGTTTGCTCGCGTATTCCTGACCCTGTTTTCTTTTGATATTATGTTTTTGCTTGTTTTGCTTGTTTTTATTTTTCTGTTTCTAGGCCACCAAAATATATTTGCTGCTGTAAATTTCTTTTTCTTATGTTTTAATGAAATTTCCAAGCATTTCTGTTCTATAAACACTGAGCATTCCTAACTTAACTAATTTTCTTCTGAATTTTTGAAGCTTGGACTAGTTAGCTTAATTATATCAAGGTATTCTACTCTCCAGAAACCTTTTGCTTGAGCATTTCTTCTAGTCTTGTCACCGCTGCGGTAAGAAGATTCTGAGGTAGTGTTGACTTATTTGATCCACCTTAAGCTTAATTCTAGTCCCACACTTAGTTTTAAAATTCAGATAGAAAAAATTAAGTTTGGCGGTATAACTTTTCAATTTAATGATTCATTGAGGACAATGAATAATTTAAGTTTGGGGGACTTTTTGACTACTCCAATTATTTTGCTCGAACATTCCTCTCCTTCATAATTGTTTTTCTAGGTTGTTGAGTAACCAGGGACATTTGTGACACCCACAGTTTGTCTTTGCATCAAAAGATGACCTAGGAAATGTGAAAAATGAGAAAAATTATTTGCTGAAAAATTTTTGAGAAGATTTTGCTGAGAATATTCATGGAGCAAAAGTTTTGAAGGATGAATGATAATCCAGCAGTTTTTCTGTCTCCCAGGACTTAGGTGAGCTTCATCATAAAATGTCGCCATTCTGAGGAGCAAGGGATAGAATAACTAAGGATTTTTTAGCTTAACAATGAGTATTTAGCCTAGTTGGTGATGAGTTTGAGGCAATGGTATACAGCACCATAAAGTGGGTCATGCCATGCTTAAGAGCTTATGACTGTAGGGCTGCTTTAAGTCTGAAAAACAGAAATATAAACCCCTTAAAAATGTGTTTTAAATTGTTTGATAATAGAGCTAGGTTGTGGCAAGTTCTTAGGATTGAGTTAAAAGGTGGTGATTATTTTGTCCATGCCGGAAGAATTATTTTGCTGCAGCAGAGCTTGGTTTTGCAGAATGCTCAGGTAAAGGTAAAAGGTAGTGTTGGATTATCTGTTTTGATTGAGTTATGCTTTGTCTAACGTTTTGAATTCTTAAGGGAAGGTTGGTTAGTATTGCTCGGGACGCGCAATAGTTCAAGTTTGGGGGTATGATAACTCTCCAAAAGGGAGTTATTTAGGCCTTAGTTTTATAGTGATTTGTGTGTCTTTTGTGCTAAATAGGGTTCCTTTTAGATGTATATTATATGTTTTAACCCATTTGGAAGAATGGATGCCTTGGAAGTTATTTTGTGCAGAATATATTGCTGAGCAACTTGAGGGAGCAAAATCTATGATCCAACAAAGCAAGGAGCAAAACTCAAGTCACAGCTCGTTAGCCATTTTAATGAGCCGAAGTTTGTTGAGCCATTTTCGGATTTAAGAAGCTTGGAAAGCCTGCCACGTGTCCAGATTAACCTAATTAGGGCTTGCTATCACTCTATAAAAGGAAGAGCCATCTCAAGTAAAATTCATTCCATCCTTGGAGAAGGAAGTCCTATTCCATTCGTGGAAGCTTACTTCCCATCTTTGGGAGCCGAATAGAGGAGGAAAGATTGGAGACTTCAAGAAGACCATCACTACGAATTTGACCAAGGGAATTAGTATTTTCTTGTAATTTCTTGTAGTGTAATTGTCGTGGCTTATTCTCTATGCAATATATGTTGTTTTGAGCATCTTGATTAATTGTTATGCTTATTTATATTTTGTGCCCGCCTGGCCAGCCGATATGAATACCACTTCTTAGTTTCAGGGATGATTTGAGAAGTGTGTGGCATTTAATCACACTAGATCATTGTGTATTGGTGAACGCCAGTGACTGAGCTAGGGATAGCCAGTTGCCTAGTGCTTGATCGGTAGTATGTCATTGGAGTTGAAACACATTCCAAAAAATCCAGAGTTCCAGGAGGATCCTGCTAATAAGACTGCAAGAGTTTTGCCTAATCAATAATATTGCTAGAACATCTTTTAAAACAATTACTAAATCCTGACCAACGTCTGTTTCTAATCTATCTGCTTTATTTGTTTACTTTCTGTTCTGTCATTTCTTTTGCTTCAGCATTATATCAAAATCAATCATTTTAACCACCCTTGAAACCATTAGAGAGTTATACAAAATAGATAAAGTGGGAGCTATTCAGGCTCATGGATTTGATAAATACTTATTACTTGCTGCGGATTGTGTATGCTTGCACAGTGTTCTAGAATCTATTTTTTTACTACATTTTTACCCACTCTGGAAACCCAACAAGTATCAACCAAGAGCTTTGGATTGCACCCACCTTTGCGCTAGCAACTTACTCAGGCATCGCAAACGACTGAAGAACTCTATCTATGTTGCCCACATAGACATGGTGCAAATAGAATCCTCCAGTTGTGCCCACAAAGGCCCTGACAACTAGATTGTGAGTTAAGTTCTACTTCTATTCAGCTCCGTTGTAGATGCCTTTAGAAGACTAAGCCAACTAGACATCTATTTCGAGGGCGAGATGAAACT
The DNA here is from genome assembly GCA_017139565.1 of Luffa aegyptiaca. Taxonomy (NCBI): domain Eukaryota; kingdom Viridiplantae; phylum Streptophyta; class Magnoliopsida; order Cucurbitales; family Cucurbitaceae; genus Luffa; species Luffa aegyptiaca. The sequence continues at coordinate 27,170,518 of CM029399.1, read as the reverse complement.
TAGATAAGTAATGCTCACGACTCTTAAAACTCTAGTGGTTCCAGTCCTATTTCTAGGATGCAAGAAAACAAAGTCCTATTTCTAGGATCTTTTCCACTATTGTTTTTGTGAACCCGCGCATTCAACTCCAACCTTTCGACCATCAACTAAACACAAACTATGCTAACTTAAGTGATCAGTTTAAGCTAACAATGAAACTTAAACTTCAGCAAAAACAAACAATGCTAAGAGGAAGCAAGGTTGCATTTGCATAGGTGGGGCTTTCTTCTACTCAAGGTATCCACATATTTGAATCCACATATCTGGCCCATGGTATTCAACATTTGGAACATCACTGGTTTTAGTTCAAACTGTGGAGCGTCTATCGGTAGCTCCAAAATTCCTGGATTTAAAGTCTGAAAAACAAGTAAGGCATAATCCCTTATTGCTCTATTGCGGTCTTTAGCAATATAAATTGGATTTTCTTATTGTGGCACCGGTGGAACTGGAGGTACTGGTGGGATTCTCCCACCATTTTGCTCCCTTCCATGATTCTGTGGGTTAACTTGAGGATCGACTCCAGGTTGTTCCATCGAAAACTCTTGTATATAAGAAGCTTCTTCTAGAGGTTCCTGTGCGTTCAACTCTTGTTGTTCCCTTCTCTTTTGTCTTTTCTCCTTCCTATGACGACGAAATGTTCTTTCTATCTCAAGATCAATATCAAGGAGTGGACACCCCTTGCTCATGCACTAACCTCAACTTGCAAGAGAAAAATTGCAATTTAAAGTCAAATTCCCCTTGAGACAAAAATGCAGTCGCAATCGAATCGCAATTTCAAATAAACAAAACTGGTTTCACTTTTGGTCCCTGGCTACGGCGCCAAAAACTTGGTGCGTGGTTCGCTGGATGAATATGTTAGTAAAGATGATAGATAATGAAATGAGAATAATTCAGCCAACCTTAGTGCAAGTATACACTGTCGCACGTAGTAATAAAAACCTTAGAAATATTCCAAGGGTATCGATCCCACGAGGACTAAATTGGAAACACAGATTTGAAGAAGAAACTGTTCAAAGATTGCTTAAAATAGGTAACCAAAGAAATAATTGATGATTGATTTTTGGAAATTAAACAAAACAAATAAGTAAAGAAATAATAATGATAAATAAAACGAGGTGTTCAACATAGTTTCATCCCAAAGGCAAATAACTTTAATCATAGATTATTCAACTTAAGCCTATTCAATGCATTGGGTCAGATTTAACTTCTATTTGGCCTTGCTCCCAAGAACCGTTAGAAGGCTAAGCGAGTACCGTTATGCACATTTCTGTGACTCGACTCCGACATAGATAAAGCAAGCATGCAATCTATAACCCTATAGTTGTTATAGGGTGTCTTAGGCAGCCTCGCCCTATAACACCGAAACACTCTTTCGAGCCCTTTCTCCTATATCCCCTTTATGAGAACCGATATCGTTCGTCCCTTTCAAGATCAAACTCACATGGCATGCAAAGTCTAAGTGATCAATTTAAACTCGGCAAGATTAGAATGATAATCAATAAAGGAAGACATGCATTGAATAAAACTTAAGCAAATAAACACTTTCAAGCTATTGAACCATAAGGGAATTCACTATATTGAACCCCTCAATGGAAGTTAGCTAAGCATGGTGGGATAAAGTGCAAATGAACAACTTTCCATTGAAATAAAATGTAAAGAATACAAATGAATGAAAAGTGACAAGTGCTGGACATAATGGCAGTAGCTAAATACTAGAATTTTTCTTTTATCCAATCCTTCTAAAGTTCGCCCGACACTCTACTCTCCTTTTACAATGGAAATAGGGTGAAAATCCCTACAAACACTAAAGTTTGATGTTTAACTAAGGTTAGAATTCAGTCTTCTAAGAAGGACCTCGGGCATCCCTACTCATGGGCGTCTACTTGGGTTCTGTCACCACCCTCTTCTTCGCAGTGAGTTCTACTTGCATTTGACTTCGAATCAAGGCCTTATATAGTGTGGGGAATAGTTGAGGAGCCATGAAATAGGTGCTAGTAGGTAGCCCAGTCATTTTCGGGGTCAAAACGGTCGGTTAGGTGCACAAAAGTCTCGTTCAAAACGACCCGCGACGGACTCGAAACGACCTCTGTTTTTCCAGAAATGCGGTCGCATTTGATTTTAGCCTTCCCAAAAATGCGGTTGTATTTCTGGGTAATTTCCAGTCTTCCTCTGTTTTCCTGCACAACACCAAATTGGGTCAAATTCATATCAAATTTAGTCTTTTTAAGCACAAATATGCATAATTTGACAAATGTCACTCTCAACTCCCTAATTCATCAACTTCAACATATTTTAAGCTCGGGAATAGTAAAATTGATCTAAACATACAACTTTTGACAAGGAAATGAGCTAAATATAAGGGTAAAATAGGTATATTTTTTACCCTTATCACCTTTTCACTCAATCTAGCTTGCTCTTAACCTCTTTCAAGGGGAGACAAGCCTTTCTCTTCTTCTTCTTTCGAATGGAAGAGCCGAAGAGGCTGAAAGACCCAGAACTCGGAGTGGTTACAAGATGAGAAGAGAGAAAAACTTAAAAACGATCATAAGGACGAATTTTCGATCTCCCTTTGCTTCTTGCATCTTGGTCGCCTTTTATAGACCTTGTAAGGTAGGGTTTGCTGTCGAGAACAGTGTGAGAGAGCCTTAGAAGGTAAAAATCCATGATCCTTGGAGATTTGATATGAGATTTGAGATTTTCGGATGATTCTGTGAAGATCCTGCGAATCTCAGAATTCTTTCGAAAAGCCCAGTTGCGTCCGCAAATCAGGCGCAAAATCCTCTGTGCATTGTCTTGACATTTCTGTCTTCAGTTGGGGCTACTTTCCTTGTTGGTTTGCGAGCGCAAATCGAACGCATATCCACACCTTCAGGACCAGATACAGGCGCAAATCTTCAACTTCGACTCTTTTGCTCCGCTACTCTTTCTCTCCAATTGCGGGCACATTTCCCTTACAAAGTCCTCTGCACAAAAACATTAACTTTGGATAAATTCTTGCAAAAGCTATCTCTTTTTGTACATTTTAAGCATGAATTCTATACTTCTAAGATTTCCCACATGATTCTAAGACTTTTTCTAAATTGACTCAAAAAGATATGATTTTAAGCACAAAGTCTTTGGTATCCAAACAATAACCTAGGTTTTTAAGGCTAAATAACGCACATAAATGAGCGTTATCACACCCCCAAACTTAAGCCATTGCTTGTCCTCAAGAAATTTTAACAAAATCAAAAGAATCAAGAAAGAAAAGATGTGTGTTTCATAGGTAAGTTTAGTTCGTGAGGGTGCCTTTCAGGAAAGAACTTAGCTCCTAACACTCTAAGTTAACAACAAGACTTTTCTAACATTAGTCCTTCACTCACTTCTCTCAAGATAAAACATTTGCATGCATTCCCACCTCTATTACTTGTTATTCCACCTAGCCTTTATTCAGAGTAGCCTATCTCGTTCACAAGTTATCCTAACTCTCAAAATGGAAAAGAAAATTTAACTTCCCTCCCCCAAACTTATTCGAAGTTGCTGCTAGGCTTCTTTCTTTTTCTCTTTTTCTTTTTCTTTTTTATATAGGAGAGTCTCATAGTCATCTATACCTTCGTTCCAACATACTAACACTTTGTGATGAAAGTAGCTGACTACGAACATATCTCATTATTGAGACTGTAGCGCATACTCACTTTCCAAACTAACCTTTCATGCAGTGGAAATCGTGGGTGTCACGGCCGCCCCTGGTTACTTGGTTTATTCGAGAAGGAGGAGTATCTCCTTACTTTTTCTACTTTTTTTAGCACTTGCAAAAGACAACATTACATGATACATAGAGAGTATATAAAAGACAAAACTGTCCCCCCCCCCCCCCAAACTTAAACGAGTCAATGTCCCCATTGACTAAACATGAAAATCATAAAAGAAGAGACCAAAAAGGATTGACAAACTAAGATCAAGTCTAAACTTCTTAAAGGTTTCACTAGTCAAAGCCTAAGGTGAGTTTGGACTTGAATGTGTTATGGAGAGAAAAGTTTATTCAGGTTTCATGCTTTGAAAAACTCAAGGTTACTAAAGTATTTAAAGAGCTGAGAGAGCTTTAGGTATCATCATTAAGGGCGCTAAAAAACAAACAAACCACTAAAGCACGCTGATCTTTCGAAAATCTTTTGAAATACTTTTTCAAAGAGATATATACTTTTTTCAGAATTTTTCCAAACAAAAGTTAAAGACAAAAGAAACAAACAAAAATAAAGAGAAACAACCTATCAAAGAATATGAAATGCAAGAAAGAAAATAAAATAGACTCACTAACCTAACAAAACAAAAAAATTAACCAAAAGAAAGCAAAAACAAAACAAAACAAAAGAAAGCAAGAAAAGATAATTCGACCCAACTTCCTATCACCTATCAAAGAATGAATCAATAAAATGGTAGGAAAGGTGAAAAGAAAACTCCTTTAGGCGTTGGAAGGGCCTGCTCCACTACTTTTGGCTGGATCCCAGTTTATTTCGGGGAATGGAGGGACATAATCATCGATATCCTCCACCAAATTCTCCAAGACACTCCTGACCACTCCGTCTCAAGCTTTGGCATATATCAGGTAGTCTCTGTACTAATTCCTCATACGCTCCAAATCATTCCTTAGAGCCACTAAATTATTTTCAGATTGCGACTGAGGAGTTGGAGCTTGTTGTTGATTTGCAGCCGCATCGATTGGATTTTGCGATAGGTTTGTTGTCGTATCTTATTCTACTGTAGTGGCATTTTTTGAAGGCTTTGAAACTTGGATTGCAAGAGGAGTAGATTGAGCCTTCTTCTCGGGGGAAGTCACCTTTAAAGGTGTTCATATAACACATGCGGAAGCAATTTTAGGATCGGAGGCACTTAACTACATCAATTTTAGAAAATGAAAACATGTTGTCCAAATACCGTAAGGAGAGAGCAGAATTTTTACCAACCTTTTTGGAGACCGATTTAGAAACTCCCTTTGATTCCTTTGATCACGAACGGTGTGTGGACCACCTCTAGTGTCTTCCCTACTATTCTCCGGGCCAAGAACGACTTGTGGGAGTCTATAGAGATAGGGAATGGGAAGGGAATGGTTGAAGGTTCAAGCAATAGAGAGATATATGGAGATGAGTGAGTTTGAGACCAAAATCCAGCAGCATAACAATATGGAAAATGACTCTCTTGGCTTTGAATCTGATTCATACTCTATATATAGAGATCTTCCATGCAAGGAGAAGCCTCATGACACAAGACACATGGTAGAATTGCAACTCAAAGTGGATTCTAGGTGTTTAATTCACAACATATGCAACTAGTGCATGGATGTGTTGTTTCCCACTTTGTATCAACATGCAAGAGTGGGAATCCAACTAAATCCACTAAAATTGAATTCATGATCTGAATTTTTAGCTTGCAATTAACCCTAATTTCAATTCTAAATTGAAATTGATTTCTTGGTAATTAATTTGGGACATTTCCAATTGATTTGATATGATTAATCCAATTAATCATTGTCACCTTGTGCAATCCATTATATATGATTTCTAATACATATATATTGTATTTAAAACACTTTTAAATACTTTATCTCTCATTTTCTAATTTAATTCATAATTAAATTATTGTGTCAAACACAATTTACGATAATACCCTATTTCCCGATTTTGAACGATTCAAAGATTTCTATCAATTTGTTCTAGGCTTTATTCCGATATGAGCTAGTAGGGGGACCTAATGGACCTATAGATCATGGGCTCCAACGATTCGAGGCTAACCGACTAATCTCATTATCCAAGCTAGCCAACATTCGTTAACTACCGGGACACTCCACTATAGCCCGATAGTTGCACTCCCCTCACTATAGATATATTTTCGTCCACTTGATTTAACCATGTTCAGTAAGTCGATCCTTCACAGGTTGTTCGTAGCTATAGCTAGGTCATATGACCGTTTTACCCCTATAGTACTTCTTGTTCCTTAAGTTCCACTAATCCTCTAATGAGCAATCGGTTTGTGGTCCAACCATCAAACCTAAGTCCCTCTCGATCCAACGAGAGGGTGGGGCCCCTTGTTCAAGTCTTGGAGTTAGTACTTAAGGGAACAACCTCTCTACTATCCCTGAAATGGGTAGGAGCAAATTCCGTATTGCGAGACTATGTCCCCAGCTATCTATTCGATCTTATCCCCAAAATGGTAGGCTTGTTGAGTTGGCGATGCTGGCCACTCTCACCCATGCAGATCAAAGGATAATCTCGTATAAACAGGAGTTCATAGTTAGCTCAGGATTAAGAACGAGTTACCTACGTCATCTTTGAGAAATAGTCAGTTTCTTCAGTAAACGACGTTATAAAGAGAAAGTGACTAATTTCGTGGTCCAGTCTTATGCAAACTCATTGCATAGGACGCCCCCACTCGCATGTCTCCACATGAACGATTTAGGATCTCATCGTTTGTACTTAATACAAAGTGGGCCGCGTCCATAGTGTCCCCAGGATAAGGCACCCAACCGTATCCTTATACTATACACTATTTTGGCTATAAACTTGAACTTGATCCTACGATATGTCCCTACATATAGGTCGAGTATTCATTTTATAGCCAAGGATCTTAGTTTATTGGATTTAGGTTAATCATTCGCAATTTACATCTTCAATAACATCTTTTACTGAATAACCTCAATAATGTCTTTATTGGAAATAGAATATGTTTAATGATTTACAAACAACGAGTTTATAGGACATTAAACCCAACAAACTCCCACTTGGACTAGAAACTCTAGCCATTGTTTTACGTCAGTCAGAAATCCTACATTATTCCCAATAAGTAGGATATCATCTACGTATAGAACTAGAAAAGCTACAGTGGATTTGACGATTTTCTTGTAAACACAAGGTTCGTCAACATTCTGCTCAAAGCCATACGTTTTGATCGTAGTGTCAAAACGTATATTCTAGGATCTTGATGCTTGTTTTAATCCATAAATGGATCGTTTAAGTTTGCAAACCTTTTGCTCATCACCCTGGACTATGAATCCCTCTGGTTGAGCCATATATATAGTCTCTTCAAGATTGTCGTTCAAAAAGGTTGTCTTGACATCCATTTGGCATATTTCATAATCATAAAATGTGGCAATGGATAAGAGTATTCTAATCAACTTAAGCATGGCAACAGGGGAAAAAGTTTCTTCAAAATCCACTCCTTCCCACTGGGTAAAACCCTTTGCCACAAGTCGAGCCTTAAAGGTTTGAACCTTACCGACTTGGTCTCATTTTCTTTTGTAGATCCATTTGCAACCAATAGGTTTTACCCCATCCGGCTGCTCTACATGTTCCCAGATCGAATTGAAGTACATTGACTTCATTTCGAGATCCATGGCTTTGATCCACTGGTCCTTATCAACATCATTCATTGCCTGATTAAAGGTCAATGGATCCTCTATACCATCATCGGATATGATGGTTTGAGTTTCTGTTAAACCCATGTAACAGTCGGGTTGTATTATAACCCTCCCACTACGTCGAGGCTCTATCACTATTTGAGATGGATGTGTTTGATCAACAACTTTTGATGGACCAGCTTGAACAACAACTTTTGTAGATTCTTTTGTAGTTTTTCTTGAAATCTCATATAATACTAGTTTACTGCGAGGTCGATGATCTTTTATGTGATCTTCCTCAAGGAATGTAGCGTTTGTCGATACAATCAGTTTATTTTCCTGAGGATCGTAAAATAGACCACATTTCGTTTCTTTAGGATATCCCACAAATAGGCACAGTTTTGAACGTCGTTCCAATTTCTTTGGGTTTTGCACCAACACGTGTGCCGGGCATCCACAAATTCTGAAGTGACGTAAATTACCTTTACGCCCTCTCTATAGCTCATAGGGTGTTTCAGACACACTCTTAGAGGGAACCATGTTCAAAATGTATACGGCAGTCTCAACTGCATATCCCCAGAACGAATCAGGCAACTGAGCATAGCTCATCATTGATCGAACCATGTCTAACAAAGTTCGGTTTCTCCTCTCTGATACACCATTTTGTTGTGGTGTAGCAGGGGCTGAGAGTTGGGACGTGATTCCATGTTCTATCAAATAGTCTTGGAATTGTAGGTCCATATATTCTCCACCTCGATCTGATCGTAGTGTTTTAATCGTTTTACCTAAGTGGTTCTCAACCTTGGTCTTGTACTCTTTGAACCTTTCAAGGGCTTCAGACTTGTGATGCATTAGGTAAAGGTAGCCATACCTTGAATAATCATCAATGAAACTGATGAAATATTCATACCCACCTCGTGCTTTGACATTCATAGGACCACAGAGATCCGAATGCACGAGTTCTAAGGGTTCTTTGGCCCTATAACCTTTTTCCAAAAAAGGTCGTTTGGTCATTTTTCCCTCGAGGCAGGACTCACATGGTGGCAACGAGTCATCTTCTAACTGATTTAGTAGTCCACTCTTTACCAATCTTTCAATCCTATTGCGATTTATGTGGCCTAATCTCAAGTGCCCAAAGATAGGTATTGGGAGAAACTTTTCGCCTTTTGTTTTGAGTTTTCGCTACTTTAAACATTTCCGTATTAAAAATAACTTTAACTTGAATTGGCCTTAACACGTATAAGTTGCTTTCAAGTTTTGCAGAACATATATGCATACCTCTTTTGTTAACAAACACTTCATTAATATCAAAAGATACTTGGTATTCATGTTCAATCAAACAAGAGATAGATATTAAGTTCCTTTTTATATCGGGAACGTACAAGACATTTTCAAGTAATAAAAATCTATCTTCAAAAGACAACTTGAGAGTTCCTGAAGCTCTGGCTGAGACGACCTCTCCAGTTCCAACTTTGAGAGTTACCTCGCCATCTGCCAGCAGGTGCCAGGAACTAATTTCCTATAAATAAGAGCATACATGGTTAGTCGCTCCTGAATCTAATATCCAGGCAGAGCTATCTTGCTCAACTAAACATGTTTCGATAACGAGCAAATCAAATTTACCTTGTTTTTCCTTTTCAGCCTTCTTTTCTGCAAAGTACTTAGGACAATTGCGTTTCCAATGTCCATCTACATTACAGTGCAAACATTTTCCTTTATCTGCAGCTTTTGTTTTTGCCTTACTTCCCATTGGAGCTTTTTCTTTCCCTTTTTCCTTCTTTTTCTTCATCTGAATACTCTTATTCTTAGAAGTGGAAGGTCCAGACTTGGTTCCTGAAGATGATCCTTTTTGGAACCTCTTGGTGGTGGCAACATTTGCTTCCCTTTCTTGTCCCCTTTTTGTGAGACTTTGGTAGGTCTGGAGCTCGTTCAACAAAGTAGTCAAGTTATAGTCTATTTTGTTCATGACAGCGTTTGTCCTGAACTGAATGAAGCTCTTCGGAAGAGACTCCATTATAAAACTAACTTGACTACCCTCGTCTATGGTAGAACCGTTTACTTCAGCGATATTGAACTGAACCATCATGTTCAAAACATGTTCCCTAACAGAAGCACCTTCCTTCATTCGGGAATTGTAAACATTCTTGAGAGCTTCGTGTCTACTTTGTGAGGACGGTTGTCCAAACATACCTTGCAACGAAGTCATGATCTCCCTTGCGGTGACCATCCTCTCGTGCTTTTTAGACAAGACATCTGAAATGCTTGCTAAGATATAGACTCTTGCTTTTTCATTTGTGCGAGTCCATTTCTCATATGTTTCCCGAACAATTCGGTTTGTTGACGAGCCAGGGTTAGGTGGACACTCTTCGGTTAGGACAAATCTAAGATCCTCGATTACTAGTATGGTATTCAGATTAGACTTCCATGTTCCATAATTATCTCCGTTAAGCTTATCCAAAGCGAGTAATTGTACTAGTGAGCTAGACATGCTGAAAAATTAAACAAAACTATTAGTAATTAGCTAATTAACCATTTTTGATAAAATCCAATCAGGTTTTAGCAAAAGTAATAATGTACCCAAGATTATTATTATTTTGCAACGACACTTTAGTGAGTTAGAGCAACCGCTACCGAGGGGCAGACAATTACTCCTTCACTAAACCAAGACGTTCTTGACTAAATACTAATTCCAGAATAACTTGTATTCCTATAGTGGTTTTGTTATCGTTTACATTTGGTCAGGAATATACTAACACTTAGTAAGCCTTGTAAGTGAGACCCGCCGTTTTAAGATTACAGAGAACGGCCCCAACAATGCTACCGAATGGAAAAGCTAATGTTGGAAATGGTCCTAAGTAATCCTATCCATTTCTGGAGTTTGCGTTGTTCCGATCTCCATGTTACAACCCTCCGAATGGTTAGTAGCTCTAGGGCATACAAGCAGGCAGAACATGGAAATCTCACGGTGCAACCTAACGGAGGAGACCGCAGGATATGTTGACACACTTCCTTCACTCACTTACTATAAATACTTTCTCCATTCACCTTGTTATTGATTTATGCAAACACCTTCCGAATGGAGCAGTTGAGGTATAATCAACACGAGGCCAAGCATAAATCTCACGTTGTGAACAAAAGGGAGAACATGAAAGGGAAATGGATTTGATATATCTCTCCCCTCCCACTAAGTATTTTAAACGGTTTTGGGTATACTTATACTTAGGCGAATTCCGGCTAATTGAATAAACCCTAAGCCTAAGTTTATTTTCACTTACGATGTCTAGGTGATAACTATTAAAACCTCACATCACACACGTGCATGCTCATAAAACTGGGTTAACTTTAACTCAAGAACCGACTCGATGCCCATGTAGGAGGTGTTCCGTAAATCGTCAACTTAAATACCTCCAGCCTTAGACAGCATCTTGTCGGGTGAGTTCTCTTGTAACCTATGTTTTACAAGCTTATCGACCTATTTGAATCTAATTGAAATTGATCGAGAATTTGGATTCAAATTAACCCTAAGTGAGCATGCACCTTTTCTTTGTTATAGATTTTAAATTTCTATCTCATTTATAACAATTATAAAATCAATCTATAACAAGCCCAATTTGAATATAACATTTATAATCAAACTAAAGAAGTTACATGCTTCATGCTTTGTATATTTTCTCTTTTAATTAATATAACTTTTATATCAATTAATCAATTTTGAAAATAACCATTCAAGCATGCATCTCCCTAAATTAATACAACATTTATATTAATTATCACGAAACTTTATACATGCATTTAATTAATATCATAACTCTTATAACATATTAATTAATGCATGATTCATGCTATCCTATGGTGGGATTTTAAATCTAAATGGCATACATTATGCACATAAAATACTATTTAATTAAAACATACATTCAATAATGCATAATTAATTAAATTAACTAAAGTGAATTGGTTTTGGGATTTTTAATCAAGCAAAAATAAAAACTAAAATTATTACAATAATAATTTCAATAGGGCTTGGACCGCTCCCGAACCATTCGAAACGACCCGAACCGCCCTTGGATTGCTTGATCCGGACCATTTTATCTTTAAGTGAAGAACACACTTGGGCTGGAACTAAAAAACAGCATGCTGGAATTTTCGGCCAGCAGCGAACAGTCTCCGAATTTCTTCAAATTGACGGCCTAAATGGACTCTATTGACTCTCAAATTTTACAGACTCCATATGAGCACATTAATGCCCATAAACATGTAGGCAATTACAATTAATTCCAACGAATTGACTGAGAATTAAATTCAATCCCAAAACCAATTTTCTTCAGTTTCTACACAGTTTCATCATATGAAAAGCTACCCACCAAACTAAAATTAATGCATGTTAGGTGCCTTAATCATGCTCTGATATCAATTAAAGGTGTTCATATAACACATGCGGAAGCAATTTTAGGATCGGAGGCACTTAACTACATCAATTTTAGAAAATGAAAACATGCTGTCCAAATACTGTAAGGAGAGAGCAGAATTTTTACCAACCTTTTTGGAGACCGATTTAGAAACTCCCTTTGATTCCTTTGATCACGAACGGTGTGTGGACCACCTCTAGTGTCTTCCCTACTATTCTCCGGGCCAAGAACGACTTGTGGGAGTCTATAGAGATAGAGAATGGGAAGGGAATGCTTGAAGGTTCAAGCAATAGAGAGATATATGGAGATGAGTGAGTTTGAGACCAAAATCCAGCAGCATAACAATATGGAAAATGGCTCTCTAGGCTTTGAATCTGATTCATACTCTATATATAGAGATCTTTCATGCAAGGAGAAGCCTCATGACACAAGACACATGGTAAAATTGCAACTCAAAGTGGATTCTAGGTGTTTAATTCACAACACGTGCAACTAGTGCATGGATGTGTTGTTTCCCACTTTGTATCAACATGCAAGAGTGAGAATCCAACTAAATCCACTAAAATTGAATTCATGATCTGAATTTTTAGCTTGCAATTAACCCTTGTTTCAATTCTAAATTGAAATTGATTTCTTGATAATTAATTTTGGACATTTCCAATTTATTTGATATGATTAATCCAATTAATCATTGTCACCTTGTGCAATCCATTATATATGATTTCTAATACATATATATTGTATTTAAAACACTTTTAAATACTTTATCTCTCATTTTCTAATTTAATTCATAATTAAATTATTGTGTCAAACACAATTTACCATAATACCCTATTTCCCGATTTTAAACGATTCAAAGATTTCTATCAATTTGTTCTAGGCTTTATTCCGATATGAGCTAGTAGGGGGACCTAATGGACCTATAGATCATGGGCTCCAACGATTCGAGGCTAACCGACTAATCTCATTATCCAAGCTAGCCAACATTCGTTAACTACCGGGACACTCCACTGTTGCACTCCCCTCACTATAGATATATTTCCGTCCACTTGATTTAACCATGTTCATTAAGTCGATCCTTCACAGGTTGTTCGTAGCTATAGCTAGGTCAAATGACCATTTTACCCCTATAGTACTTCTTGTTCCTTAAGTTCCACTAATCCTCTAATGAACAATCGGTTTGTGGTCCAACCATCAAACCTAAGTCCCTCTCGATCCAACGAGAGGGTGGGGCCCCTTGTTCAAGTCTTGGAGTTAGTACTTAAGGGAACAACCTCTCTACTATCCCTGAAATGGGTAGGAGCGAATTCCGTCTTGCGAGACTATGTCCCCAGCTATCTATTCGATCTTATCCCCAAAATGGTAGGCTTGTTGAGTTGGCGATGCTGGCCACTCTCACCCATGCAGATCAAAGGATAATCTCGTATAAACAGGAGTTCATGGTTAGCTCAGGATTGAGAATGAGTTACCTAGGTCATCTTTGAGAAATAGTCAGTTTCTTCAGTAAACGGCGTTATAAAGAGAAAGTGACTAATTTCGTGGTCCAGTCTTATGCAAACTCATTGCATAGGACGCCCCCACTCGCATGTCTCCACATGAACGATTTAGGATCTCATCGTTTGTACTTAATACAAAGTGGGTTGCGTCCATAGTGTCCCCTGGATAAGGCACCCAACCGTATCCTTATACTATAGACTATTTTGACTATAAACTTGAACTTGATCCTACGATATGTCCCTACATATAGTTCGAGTATTCATTTTATAGCCAAGGATCTTAGTTTATTTGATTTAGGTTAATCATTCGCAATTTACATATTCAATAACATCTTTTACTGAATAACCTCAATAACATCTTTATTGGAAATAGAATATGTTTAATGATTTACAAACTACGAGTTTATAGGACATTAAACCCAACAACCTTCTGCTTGGAATTGCAATGAGCTTCTTGATCAAGTTCAAATCAATTGAAGTTCAGGCGACCTCCTTCTCTTGTTTCTCCTTAAGCTCGACTCCTACAAGCCTGCACAGTTTCATGATCAAGGTTGGGAAGAACAACCTTCCCACGTTCTTGTGTCGACATGTGAGGATCTCTTTCCATATGATTTTGCCAAGGTTGAGATCCAAGCCTTTATTCATACTGTACAACAGCATGACACGTTCCTAGGAGATGGTAGTGTCATGCGTTGTTGGCATGATTCTGTTCTTGATCACATATAGTCAGACCGTTGCCTTTGGCTTCAAATCTCCAGATAAAGAGTCCTGATCCCTGTCCTAGACTCTTGCCACTTTACTCCCTCGTGGGCCACCATGGAAAGGGCCTCGGCCAGCTGCTCTGTTGTAGGCTCTTCAATGGCCATGTTTCCAGCTGGGTAACGGAGGGATGGCAATCGAAAGACCCGTTTGATTTGTTTTGCTGAGAACTCCACCACTCGGCCTCTTAAGAGCATTGTTGTTTGTATCTCTTCCCCAATTTGCGCATAAAACTCACGTACCAGGGGGATGGAAGCTGCTTTTGGCTCCTTGCTCAGCCGATCCCAGCCATACTTGCTCAAGATATCTTCTACGATCAGGCAGGCCTGAGTGTCTAAATGGGACTCCACCTATATTTCCACTCTCGGCTTCTTTGTACGAGTCTTCTTTGGCCGTGGAGTGGAGAGTTCTCCCCTCGCAGGCTGTGGTGGTGGTGGTGTGGTGGTGTCTGGGTGCGGGGTAGCATAGAATTCCCTTCGAGAGTGCTTGGCCTCCTTAGGGAAATTGTAGTCTTCTTCTTCTTGCTATTCCCTTCGGCCTCACTTTCTTCTTCTTCTTTACCCTTTTTCTTGGGCATTTGGTCCTTTGTGGTTTCCAGAACCTCATCATCATCAATAGGAGTCTGCTACTCCTCATCATCTTCATCATCATTGTGCTCGAACAGGTCCTTGGGTACTTCTTTGTTTTGGTGCTCAAACAGGTCCTCGAGCACATTTTCCTCCTCTTGTGGTGGTGGTGGGGTTCACTCATGTGATTGCACCTCAGGAACTGGTGCAACTTCTGGTTCTTGCCCTGTTTGTGTTGTGTTTGCGGCTGCAAACTTCCCTGCATATTCTTTAGATTGGCCCTTAGAAGCGAGTGCAATCTCTTCTTCTTCTTCTTTCTCAGTGGCACCCTGAGCTAACTATGAACTCCTGTTTATTCGGGCTTATCCTTAGATCTGCATGGATTAGAGTGGCTCAGCATTGTCGACTCAATAAACCCCCCATTTCAAGGATAGGAACGGGTAGATAGTTGGGGATATAGTCCTGCAAGACGAAATTCACTCCTACCCGCCCTTAGGGATAGTAGCGAGGTTGTTCCCTTAAGTGTTGACTTCAAGTCTTGAACAAGGGGCCCCACCCTCTCATTAACCCAAGAGGGACTCGGTTTGATGGTCGGACCACAATCCAATTGTTCATTAGAAGATCAATGGGACTTAAGGAGCAAGAGGTAACTTCACGGGTAAAACAGACATTTGACCCAGTTGTAGTTACGAAACCTGTGAAGGATCGACTTACTAATTATGGTTATATCGGGTGGACAGAAATATATCTACAGCGAGGGGAGTGCAGCTACTAGGCTATAACGGAGTGTCCCAGTAGTTAACGAATGTTGATTAACTAGGTTAATGAGTTTAGTCGGTTAATCTTGTTGGGATTGGTGCCCTAAAACTCGTAGATAGTGAATGTTAAACAAAATTATATACTTGTTCGATAAAGCCGTTATCGAGATTAGTTCAGCAAAGTCATTACTGAATAAGTAAATTGCACATTAGATAACCCAAATCCAATAAACTAAGATCCATGGCTATAGGATGAACACTTGAGCTTTATGTAGAGACATAAAAATGGATCAAGCTCGAGTAATAGCCAAAACGGTCTATAGTATAGGGATAGGGTTGGGTACCTTATTCTGGGGACACTATGAGACGCGGCCCACTTTATAGATAGTATAGACGATGTGATCCTAAATCGTCCATGTAGAGACATGCTAGTGGGGGCGTCCTATGCAATGAGTTTGCATAAGACTAGGACCGAGAAATAAGTCGCTCTCGCTTTATAACACCATTTACTGATGAGACTGACTATTTCATGTGATGACCTAGGTAACTCGATCTTAATCCTGAGCTAACTATGAACTCCTGTTTATTTGGGCTTATCCTTAGATCTGCATAGGTGAGAGTGGCTCAGTATCACCGACTCAATAAGCCTCCCATTTCAGGGATAGGAACGGGTAGATAGCTGGGGACATAGTCGTGCGAGAAGGAATTCACTCCTACCCAAATTAGGGATAGTAGAGAGGTTGTTCCCTTAAGTGCTGACTCTGGGGCTTGAACAAAGGGATCTCGCCCTCTCATTGGCCCGAGAGGGACTCGGTTTATTGGTTGGACCATAAACCAATTGTTCATTAGAGGATCAGTGGGACTTAAGGAACTAGAAGTACTATAGGGGTAAAACGATCATTTAACCTAGCTATAGCTACGAACAACCTGTGAAGGATCGACTTACTGAACATGGTTAAATCAAGTGGACGGAAATATATCTATAGTGAGGGGAGTGCAACTATCGGGCTATAGTGGAGTGTCCCGGTAGTTAACGAATGTTGGTTAAGCTTGGTTAATGAGATTAGTCGGTTAGCCTCGAATCGTTGGAGCCCATGACCTATAGGTCCATTAGGTCCCCCTACTAGCTCATATATCGGAATAAAGCCTAGAACAATAAGATAGGATTCTTTGAATTGTTCAAAATCGGGAAAAAAGGGCATTTTCGTAAATTGTGTTTGACACAATATTTAATTATGAATTAAATTGGAAAATGAGAGATTATGTATTTAAAAGTGTTTTAAATATTATATATGAATTAGGAATCATATATAATTAGATTACACAAGGTGTCAATGATTAATTGGATTAATCATAACAAATTAATTGGAAATGTTTCTAATTAATTGCCATGGAATCAATTTCAATTTGGAATTGGAATTTGAATTAGAATGCAAGCAAGATCTGATTGAGGATCAAACTTAGTGGATTTAGATGGATTTCCACTCTTGCATGTTGATACAAAGTGGAATACAACACATCCATGCACTTGTTGAATGTGTTGTGACTTTAACACCTAGAATCCACTTTTGCTTGCATTACCACCATGTGTCTTGCATCTTGAGGCCTTTCCTTGCATGGAATATCTCTATAAGTAGATGCAAAATCAGATTAAGAGTTAAGAGAGCCATTTCCATATTGTTATGCGGCTAGATTTTGGTCTCAAACTCACTCATCTCCAATTATCTCTCTAGTGCTTGAACCTTCAAGCATTCCCTTCCCATTCCCTATCTCTATAGACTCCCACAAGTCGTTCTTGGCCCGGAGAATAGTAGGGAAGACACTAGAGGTGGTCCACACACCGTTCGTGATCAAAGGAATCAAAGGGAG